>JAQMYL010000006.1:6146266-6160129 GCA_030014365.1 Clarias pachynema | reverse complement strand
TCATGAAAGAATAAAGTTACGTTAAAACCAAGCACACCATTGTTTTTCTTGTGAAATTCCCAATAAGTTTGATGTGTAAATACCAAGGTAATATATATCATGGTACATGTACCATCACACTACCATGGTACCTCCACCATTGTAAAAAATTATTATGGGTATAGGTTTCATTGTAGGTCATTTTATGGTTTTGTGTGAAGCTGTTTTGTGTACATTTTAAGATTAGAAAACAAACATTTTGTCTTTGCTCATTGCATTGACCAAATGTAAGTCATTCTATCAAATAAAAGAACCTGTGACATTGGTCATTCCCTTAAAATCACTTTTCCATTTCCAGTCAGGTCTTGTATTGCCCACGCTACCATAGACTGGTATCTCATCCAGGGTGTACAGTATCTCACTTCAGGCTCAGTTCCGCTTAAATACGTTCCTAATCATGACTACACTAACAGGATATAAATCTTACTGAATTATATCATATCTAATAATTATCCATCACTACATATTCATTGATAAATTAACATAATTTGTACATTTTCAAACATAAAGCTCAATTGTGTTCAAAAATATCATAAAAAAAAAAAAAAAAGGAAAGATAAATTGCAACATTCAAATTCAGGATCTATTGGCCTTGAGCAATCTATCCTGTCTAACTCATTATTTTTAATCAGGAAAGCCTAGGGCTGGCCTACACACTCGCCATTTAATCAAGGAAGTCTTCACTCTTGTTCGGCATAAAATCGGGGTTACAAAGGCCTGAACTTTGAGTGATAGATGGTTTGTGTGCATGGGAGCACTCAGGGGCTCAGGATCTGAGTGGAAAGAGAGGCCACTGCCTTCCTCTTCTTGTCATCTTGTTGATCCAGTTGATGAACAAGCCTCTGGAGAAAGAGCCTCTGCTGTCCTTCTCTGGTTTTTGTCACAGACAAATAGTCCTGAGACATGCCCTTAAAGTCAAGAGGACTGCTGACAAGTGCATTAATGTAAATGCGTAGAGTGGATTTTTATGGTGCTGCGGCCCTGTCCAGATTTCAAAACCCATCGTTTTTATTAACTACTTTGCATTTCAATCCACACTTGTTTTTGAGACTTTGGGGTCATATGTTTTGAGTCCAGTTGATTATACAGTGCCATTTGTCATACTTTAAGCCCTATGGAGGTTGATGAGAGAGAGAGAGAGAGAGAGAGAGAGAGAGAGAGATCAAATAGTCATTTCCCTTGCATTTAGCAAGAAACCAGACACATAAGTGTACTAGGAATTTGAAAAGGACTCAGTTAAGTTCAGAGTATTTATTGTGTTTACACTGTATCAGCTCTTAATTATTTTTTGTTTGTTAAGGTCATATCAATATTTGCGAAATGCGCAGATGGTAGGAGAAATATTTGGTTGCTGATGCTCCTTTGTTCTCATCCATGTGCCTCCCTGTGCCTCCCTGTCTGTCTCCATCTCTGTTTTTGTCTTCACGAAGAAATCATGCAATTTTGAAAGCCGGTGTCTCCACTAATGAACCAGCAATTTGGCTCGGCCTTTGATGTATCATTCATTATTCAGGCCTCAAGTTGCCCCGAGGCCTCCTTTTTATTTTCTCGAACTATGTTCCAGACCGGCTTCTCATTGTTGTTGTCTAATCAAATGGACTTGCTTATTCTGCAGAGCTCCGCGGATGCACCTCATAGCCTTGTAATAACATAAATTGCATGGATGACCTGAGGAGTCGTGACGCCGCTGACAAGAGACTCCCGCCGCTGCTCCACAGCCCGGCTCGCATATCTGCAGCACGGAACCTTGTCATTACCGTCCACATGCACACTCACGCGTCTTACGGGAAAGAATTTCGACTGCATGCTGTCACTTACTTCTTGCGTAACTGTTCTGTGTTGTTTTGGATGTTTGCCCCGGGACTAATGATTACAAATTACCATGTGTTCAGAAGTCACCATAGTGCATATTGTTCTATTTGTCCATTTTTGGAAAGGGTTCATTGATGATCAGCATGACTTAACAAGACTTTCCATGACGTTTGAAAGAAAAATCATGTACGCAATCCTCCCCTGGCCCCCAAACCATTCTGATCCCAAGCATTCAGGTTAAATTCCAGGAATGTTCCTTTATTTGTTTGGAAGGAGACAGCGTTTGAGAGAAGAAGATAGAAAATTACAAGCCAGAAGACAGTGTAATGGGGTTCATGGAGACTTCCTGATCACGGGCGACGTCAGGTCGAGAGAAAGACCTAGAGAGAGCCAGGTCGATGGTGCGTGTCTGGGCTGGGCAGTGATTAATCGTGCTCTGATCTAGTATCTGTGCTTCTAATGACAGGCTCTGTCATCCAACATCGCCACTTGTAGACTCTCCCTGATCTGGTGCCAGCAGGTCTGCCCCTGAACACCGACCGGCTCCGGCTTGCCTCTTAGCCCAGTCAGGCTCAACTTGACCCTGTTCCCCCGACCAATACGCTTGGCATGAGTGGAATCTTTGCTGCCCTTTTCACTTTTCTATTTAGCTCAGTCAAATGAGATATTTGTATTTCAGCTCAGTAGCAGCTTCCTGATCCCTACCTACAGTATCTTCCAGCATTATTACACTTAATGATTAGATCTGAACCTTGCTACATCAGAGATCCTTCTTCCTGAAGCCATACGTAATCAAGCAGCACTGGAATGGAGCCAGGAAGAACGAGACTGCTACTCAGGGAGGATTAAAGCGAGGCCACACCTCGCTTAAACGCCGGACTCTACGTCACCGCTAATCCCTCTGACATTTCATTAATGCCTGGTCCACACACCATAATCCTCCGTTTATCTTGGTGCCTTTATCATTCAAGGCACAAGAGGCCTACAAATGAACTAAATACCCAGACGCGGAAGTTAGGCTGAGGGATCAACGGACAGGACACAGATATTTCTGGATTTCCTCCTTAATCTTCCATCTCTGGAAAGACAGGACATCTGATATCAATTACCATTAAAGTTGTGGTCAGCGTGTCGGGAACCAAGCTTTTGGAACCGTCCATTATCATCCCGTTGCCGTCTTTTAAGTATTACAGATTGGTTCAGCTATCAGGCATGCTTCCTTTGTTATCTGTCACAGCAGTAAAGCAGACTACAGTGAGTGAGTCACCGGGTTGTGAGTTGTCTCCTTAACAGCTACAAGCAGAGTCTAACATGGATATCAGATGTTTTGTGGTTTTACAGCATTCCTGCACTACTGTACTAGGCATAGCTGAAATTTCAGCGAGACGGTTCATCAGCGCCATTATTCTCCCACACGCATAAAGCCAACAATTTTATCCTCACTGTCTAATTATGGGATTCCACCTCACCCCAGGTTTCACTACCATGGTGACGGTTCATGTAGCGGTCCACGGTCCAGTAATGAAATATTCTCAAGGATGCAATATTTTTTGAGAATGTTTGAATAGCCTAGTATTAACCCTTCTGTGACTATGAGGAAGAACAGAGCTTAGAGAGAGAATCACGGCACTCGGATCACAATGTGGACAGAACCAAACATCCTCTACCAGATGGTATAAATTCAAATGTGTGAACTATTACACACCTACTCTCAAGGCTGGCATGTGTAAGGGTGCCAATAATTTTGAAACCAGCAGTGATTAATGATTACTAAGGACACAATTTTCCAACATAACCAAATGATAAAATGACACTCACATCTAATGATGTGTATTATAACAGAAAGACTTTCAGAGCAGCTTCTTCTCAGTTTATATAGGATTGAACCGCAGACTCGTCCAAACTTTCTTGACAACAATTAAATAAAAACAGCAGATTTTAATTTTAAAAGCATGAGGCTGTAATATAATACTCACTCACTTATCATCTATACCGCTTATCCTGTGTTACAGGGTTGCAGGGGGCCTGGAGCCTATCCTAGGAGACTTAGGGCACAAGGTGGGGTACATCCTGGACAGAGTGCCAATCCATAGCAGCGCACACACACACACACACGCACACGCGCGCACACAGTGGACAATTTGGAAGCACCAGTTAATCTATTCTGCATGCCTTTGGACTGTGGGAGGGAACCAGAGCGCGTGGAGGAAACCCACCAAGCACAGGAAGAACATGCAAACTCCATGCATACAGACCCCGAGGTGGGAATCGAACCCTCGATCCTAGAGGTGCAAGAACCTAGAAGTGCTATAAATATAAATAAACCTTTACTACTCTATGCAGAACTGACATTCCACACTAGCCAATTCTCCGCAATGCATCCTTTCTCCATCCTTTTTCCATAGAAAAATAGCAACAAATTCACCAAGTCACTTGATTTTTTTCCCATTAGGACGATTTAGGGATTATCCATAATCACTTATGATCAAAGAGGATGCACTATTTTTGCCGTATCTGAACTATGAGTGATCATGCACTCTATTGTGCATTAAAGCGTTCGTTTAATAAGTCACTGATCACAAGTTGTTTAGTGCAAGCAAGGGGGAGCAGTTCTAAGATTCAAAGCGTCATGTGGCATGCACTCTGCCTAAAACTGATATGACTAATGTGTTTCATTTTCTACCTCATTGCTTTTTACAGTGTCTGCACAAACGCCTGCCTTTTTCTTATTCATAAGGCCTGGATGTCTACATGTTTATTTCCATTCAATGATCATTAAATGCTTTATATTTGTAATGTTTGGCTGCAGGCTGGAAAGCTGCTGAAAGGCTTAATTATAGGCATATTTTCAGATAATTATCCAACTCACATTCTCCATGACTTTTTTTTTTTTTTTTTGTAAATAGTTAGCCATCAAATAAAATGACATGAGCAGAACATAGGCCAATGCAAAGCAATGTGGGTAAACCTGGCACTGAGCTTGTGTGTTGTGTGTGGCTTAGTCAGCAAATGCTAAAATGTGGAGTAGTTATAATTTATAGTTCTCACATAAGGTACATTAAAGAAAATAGCGCCAGGCAGTTTGGAAATTCGAAATTAGCCGTGTGTTTTTGTCAGCCAAAACGAAGCAGTCAATCATGCAAGCTGACAAGTAATGAAAAAAACTTGAAATTGGTTTAACAAGTTAAAAAGTACCTGAAAGTGTTTTTATTATTATTATTATTATTATTATTATTATGACTGTAGATCAAACATCTGTTTAAATTCCGCAACAAATGACTGAGTAAAGAAAGTGGTTTTGTTTCACTGTTTTGAAACTCCTTGTCCTGCGTTCGTTCTGCACACGCCCGAGACCACACGCTGCTGGAAGCACTGCAGTCTGTGTTCGCCGCCCTGTAGCACATCTATTCTCTTCTTGTGGTTTCAGTCATTGCGCTCTGTTACCACTCAAAAAATACTCCAACGTCTTGATCGGATTTTAACCGGCCCTCGAGCCGCATGTCGTCCTGGCCCAGGGGCTCGTATATAGGACAGCTGATGAAGTGATGATGGTGCTGAAGGATTAGGACTGGCTCTGCAAAGAATGAGTAATGTGTGGTGAACTGGTGATGGAAAACCTTAAGGGGATTGAAGCTCTTTATAAACTCAGCTCATAACAGCCTGCTCTGTGATCTGATGAAGCCTGCTGCCATGGATCAGCATTCAGTCTTAAACAAGCTTAAAAACCTTTCTTTCATTAGACAGGTTTAGTTGTGTTTTATGTTTAAGATTGAGTATGTGTTAAAGAAAATTAACAGTGAGTCATTCTATAATTCAGGGTACGTTCCATGTACGCTGATGATGAGTATGTTTATTTTTCAAAAATATATCATATTTTACTTATTTAGTGTAAAAAGCGTGTTATAATATCTCTCTCTCTCTCTCTCTCTCACACACACACACACACACACACACACACACATTGAGTGCATCCTATGCTTTACTTAACTTAAATTTTTTTAACATTTAGGAAACTTTTTCTCATTTTTGCCTTGTTTGTTCTTGTGCTTGAGGGTTTCTTGGTATAAAAAAAATTTAATTGACAACTATTTTTTAAGTCTAAATACAAATAAATATTAAATAATAAATAAAAACAACAATAATTAAATGTACTTTCTACTTTAAATAATTTAAATATATCAATTAATTATTATTATTATTATTATTATTATTATTATTATTAATTTTCTTTATTTCAAGGTCTGTCAACCATGTTGCTAATAAAACTCTGTCCTGTAACTCAGAATTGATTTGTCCCAATACTAAGTGTCCTGAATCACAATATCTTATTCTTCTCTGTGGCATACTGTACATGTTTAACACACTGTAGTAAGTGTTCTCTCATTTCTTGAAATATTGTATCTATAATCACTCATTGTTAATATATGTGTATATTAATTGACCGTCAGCTATGTTGCATACACTGTTCAGGTTTACAGATTCTCTATGATTTTGAATTCTATTATTTGCTCAAATATGAGGTTAAAAAGGTTAAAAATCTTCATAAAAAACGAGAAGAGGTCAGCCGGGAAAGTCCTACCACTCATCTTATGGTTTATGAACTTTATGGGAAATTGTCTATGCTACCTGGTAGTGTAGGTAATCATTCAGAAAAATAAATGAATAAATAAATGAAATGTACACTGTTTAAGTCCTGCAACTAGTGGAAATGTTTGAGAACATTGTTTTTGTACATTTTTACTTATGTGTAATATACACCAAATTATAGAAATGTCTCCAGTATGTTTTTTAGCTAAAGAGAGAGAGAAGGAATTTTTCCCCCTTCTAAATTTACAATCTAAAGATCTTATTTTCTCCAGTCACATAAAAACACTCCATTCAAACAGTTGGAAAATATATTATTATTATTATTATTATTATTATTATTTGCAAATTCCCTCAAATGCATATCTGCCAACATTATGGACATGGCTTCCATCATCCATGTTCTGAAAATGGTGGCAATAGTTATTTTAAATTACTCTAAAATATAAATTACTTGAATTACTTAGGAAAACATTCCGAACATTTCTCTATTCTAGTTTATCATGTTTATTATAGTAGACATTGTCAATCCTACACACACACACACACACACACACACACACACACATATTGGATTAAAGTAATAAAATAATGCAGAAAAAATAAAAAGCACTTTGATTAAACAACAGGTTTTTATTTATTATTTCTCGCAAAAGTCTATTACAGTATATAATACTACAACATACAAATGTACAGTGTTTATTTAAATATTCTTATTAACCCATCAGAGAGTTAAATCAGACAAATCCTAAGTAAACTCTTTGACCACAACATTAGACATAGACTTAAAGTGCGTTTGGATTTAATTGCTCCTTTAATTGCTGGTACTAATGTACTACATCTGCTAATTCACCCAGGTAAGCCTATTATCTAACAGTTGAGATTAGTCTGGCCAGACTGTTAAATGTGCTTCAAGCTGCTCCTTGAAATCCTGAACTTCATCTGGAATCCACATAATTCGCTTTTAACTGAGAAGATCCTCTATTTGAAGTTTGTTGTTTGTCAACAGGTTCGTTTGGATGAGAAACACCTGTGCTTGAAGAGGAGATTAGGGCGGTTTGAAGAGGGCTGTTTTGCTGTGATAAGTACGGCTCTCTAGGAGTCTGTACCTCCGTACCGTCTTCACTGAGTATGTCAAAGCCAGCGCCACAGATGTAGTCTTTTGTCTCAAGACTTCCTTCTGATGACATTGCTTACACGCAATCAGACAAGTGATCAAACATTTTTGCATATATCATTATGGAAATACTCTGTGAGCAGCATCACGTAACTCTGCCTCACAGCCTCATGTTCAATCCACAGCTCAGATTGGATTTAATGCATAAATCGTCTCCTTAGAGTTTTCTGAGAGTTTTAAATGTTTGGGACTTTTGATTGTGCAGAATAACAGAACACCCGCCCCCCTTCAGGAACTGCTTTAATGACCCAAATATGTGGAAATAGCTTGGATCAAGGTCAGGACTGTATGGCAGATGTGGTAGAAAACTCCCAGCTGGGTTCCTGTAATGTGCAAGTGGTGTTTGTGAATGCATGTGTGTACAGTTCCCACAGCCGGACACGATGATTTTCAAGGATCAGGTCCACTCACGGAATGTTTCGGCATCTTCAGTCTTCTTTAAAACATTTTTAATATTAGATTTTAATGCAATATTACATTAACTCTTCTATATTTCATTTCATTTTATTTTATTATATATTTTTTATATTTCTATTTTTTATTCTACTATTTTATTCCAGTATTTTATTTTCATAATTTTTATTGCTTGTACATTATGTAAATTTAAAAGTTTACAATTTAAGAGCAATATGTAATTTCTCTTATTTCTGTTATTTTCACACTGAAACTTTTCTTTTAAATCTTGAGGTCATTAGCAGTTGTATAAGCATTTCACTTCATATACTGTAAGTGTGACAAATAAAATGTAAAATTTGAGAATATTTACTGTTGCTCTTGAGTCTCATCACCGTGCTTGACGTCTTCTGTAAATGTCAATCAGTTTAACAACTTCATTCACGAGTCAGTCATCACAAGTCCCGGTTTGTCTTGAACCCCTTGTACTTGCCTAACATGTAAAAAGTAAAAAATATATATATATAAATAACCAAAAAAATAAAAACAATTTGCAAAACAAAGCACTTTCACCTCTGAAGTTCATACGCGTTTTCAGACAGGGACTTGACTGAGTCCTAGAACTGTGCTGGGTACATTAATGTTTCCATTTACATGGTGTTTATATGATTTGGGTCGAGCCTATATTAGAAAAGTGTCTAGACGTGTTTTCTAAACCATAGCAAACCACTGCATTCACTCACACCACCATTACCAATTTGAAAACCACTATACTGGCATGGGGTATTTGTATTTGCTTGCATCCACGATGGCTGCCATTAGCCCTTACCGAAAATAAAAATTCTCGCTTCTGAGTGATGAATATAATAATAGGGCTGTTTTTTCTGTGGTCTGCCTGGCCATTATATGTGTTAGTTTATTATAATAATGCCATGAAACGAGTTGCTGAATAGGCGATATTCTTAAAAGGTGCCGCTTTCTCACCGCCTGCATTCGTCCTCATTATGCTACACATAAATAGTCTGCATACTTCAGATACAATCATTATGTCATTTGTAAAGTGCCGCCTTTTGAGTCACAGAGGCATCGAAATCACAAATTGAAAGTCGTTACATGATGAATTTTTCAACACACTCAGCCACGAAATTCTGCAAGCTACACTTCCTCGTTAAACGCTCGTTATTTACATGCACATTAACCAAGAGATATTTGATTAAATATAATTAAGGCAGTAATTCCTTTAAATAATTCATAAAGATCATTTAATCATTAATGGAAAAACATGAAAATTGAAAAGAAAACTATACAGGACAATAAGGCTAATTGATTGTTAGTTTAAAAAAAAAAAAAATTTTTTAAGGACGTTACCGCAAACATAAAGCAGGAACACAAGCCGATTCCTCATATCATTATCTTCTCGCTCCATCTTCCTTATGTCACATTTCTGACACGTGAAATGAAACATGGTGTTTTAACAACAAACTCACAATCTCTCTGATAATGTATGATGGAAAGGTGAAAAAGATTGTCTTCCACCAACAACAAATGTGACGGATGGCGTTGTTGTCATAGATACCATCTGTCATTTTAAAGGACTGGGAATCCAAACAGCTCCGTGGCCTGCCGCTGTCGACCACATAAGCGATTTTTAAACAGCTGAATCATCATCCATCAACATACAGTACGGTGTTCACTCGATACATAGCGGCTCTGCCAGATCAGAGGCGTGAAAAGTCTTTAAAGCAACTTATTACAGCAACATTAAAGGACATCTGTGTTGCCTTTGATTTGTTTTTATGATTTCGTTGGTGCCTCTGTGTGAGCGTGTGAGTCTCTCACTGCTGTTAAACAGGATGTTCGCTGATATGGTCTGACCGGGTCGCGCAAGTTCACCTCCGCTCGTCTGCGGATCTGTTTCGACCCTCATTTCGAGAAGAAGGTGCTAACGCGTGCTTAGCTGAACTGACTGATGTTGCTCTGAGTCAGCCTCTCTGTTTCACTCTGCACATTAGTGAGTAGCTTGAACATAAGCGCAGGGTTTGGGTTTTTAGATGGAAGGGGGAGGTTGATAGTTGAGGTCCTTTGAAGTGCTGTAATGTACACCAGCCCCCCCTTCTTCCCTTTTACCTTATTTACGGTATTTGTTTCAAGCACAGTTGAGAAAAAAAAACTCCCCCCCAACCTCCCCCCCCCCTCTCCCGCTCCCGCTTCCGTCCTCAAGGGCCACTCCGGACCTACTCCATTCATATTTAATGTGAGACCTTGCTAAAACGTTGGCCCTTCCCTCGGAACGCAGAACTGATGGTTCTCTTCCGTGCAAGAGGAAGTATGGTGAAAAGGTCGCTCGCCCCTTTCAAGTCTAATCTGAGCAGCCTTTTCTGCTTGTCATTACCAACAGGCACCAATGTGCTAAATGCTGTTTGTTTTTAGATAGCAACCAGCCTTGTGAAAGCACGGCCTCTCTTTTTGAAGTGGCCTCGAGGTTGCTTGCAGGCCTTGTTGGCAGATGTAGATAAACCCTACGGACTTGGGGGCATCTGTCTTGAGCCCTTCCCCCAAATTCCCTGCCCCTCCCTAATAACACATATTGTTTGCCTCCTAAACAACTGTGCAAATGAGCAAACACACTGATAGTAATGTGTGGGTAATGGCTTGAATCAGAGCTGCCATTGTTTCGTGGCCCAGTCCTCACACTATTCCAGCGCGGCCTGTAGGACAACTCAATCCGACACATTTACACCTGACTAAGATCAAAGATTTCTGCCTTTTTTTCTGGGGATGCAATCACTTAGGCAAATGAGATGCTGTGCAAACTCTCTTTTGTGTCGGCTAAGTTGGGCTTTTGTATAGAACAAATGGGGGTGTTATGGGTTCTGGTGAAGGAAAAGCCTCGATCAAAGGGAAGCGACCAGGCCCTATTAAGCCCCAGCAAACTGTAGCGGGCACAAAGGAAACGATTGAGAAGAAGGCTAAATTGGCTTTAGCTCGGAGAAACCGATTGTGACAGAATAGCCGTTTAGAACGGGCATGTGTGAATTGAGTGGTCCTGCGGAATGACATTGTCTCTTTACTAGAAGAGATGGGGAAATGTGCATGCAGATACAGGATGTTATCTGCTTTCAACTCTCCCTGACCCACGGAGCACAATGACAGAACGAAGCAATGCTGCTTCTCGCTTTGACAAGCATCAAAGCCAACTTCCTGAAGAATTGTTGCATGGAATTGGGAATCAGCAGCTGGCACACAAAAATCAGTGATAGCTTTTTAAATTTGGGTGTTGTTTGGTGGGCATTAGATGAAGCATGTCTCTTCCACACTTTATACACTGTGCTGTGTGAAAGATGGATAGAGAGAGATGATACCTTAATATGATTAAACACAGCACGGTGGTGATAAGAGAAGGACTACTGCTGGTTGCCACATGACTCAACATGGCCCCTAATTCACCCACAGCTACAGCTTCAATCGTGCTTTAAACAAATTCTTTATCATTATGCTGATAGTGAATAAAGGCTGGAAAGCTAGTTAGCCAAGATTATGTTTTTGCATTTATAAATTGATGAATTAGATCTTAAATAAAGATACACTGAAACATTGCAACACCGAAACAATGGATACAAAAAGTGGCATTTCCAAAATGTATTCATACCCATCTCAATAATCAATAGAAATATATATAAAATATACTGTATATTTATATAGAAATTTATATATATATATATATATATATAAAATGCACACACACACACACATACACACACACCCTAGTCTATGCCTTGTATGATACAAGACATTTACTGTACTTTGCATTGTAAACACTCTGGCAGTCAAGTCTTGGCAGTAATTACATCATGAATAAAACACAGTCTATTTGTAAAACCCATATTTGTTCTGGAATCAAAAACCATGGAAATGTTGCAGTTTTCATGGATATATACCCTTGGCTGTCATTACCACTTTTGACTTGTTCAAACAAATAACATCGACCTCAACATGGCATGAACTTTGGTTGGATGAATGTGTAAAAAAAAAAAAAATAGACATTTGTAAAACTTTGGCATTGACTGAGGTCGGGCACTTGACTCAGAGACTCATTTATTTGTCAAAATGATAACAAATTATGAGGGTGAGTCATATGAAACCTTACAAATGTGAGAAATGAAACAAGTTGTGCATTAAATCAGTAGCTGCAAAAATAAAACTCTCCTACTAGTCTATTGTTTTTTTTTTTCTTTTCACTAATGGATGGAAGGTTTAAGTCTTCATCATCATTATTGTCATCATCATCACCATCATCATCAGTTGACTCTAAGGCCTTGACCTAGTCAGTATTTTCTTAACAGCATGAATTTATCTTCCTCATTGAGATAATACACATGACATCTCCTCACATCTGCCTATAACCAAAGTGAAAAGACTTACAGCCATACTACATGCACTAATAGAAACTTACCTTCCATGTCCATACACGTCCAATCCTTTCTAGCAACACTTAAAAAAATTAAAAGTGCACTGAATGTGATCAATGTCAGCATGATACAGGATAGGTAAAGTAACCAAAAAAAAAAAAATAATCCAGCTTTGTGCTATCATTTGAAGCATCTGAAGTCAATTTCCGTGTGAGTGAGGTTTGGTTAGTGTGTTCTTGCTACTAATTATCCTCTGCGAGCCTTGTTGGAGATTCTTTAGCTCAGCTTTACGTTCCCTCTCTGATGTTCAATTCATGAATGATTGAGATAGAAGATAAGGTATCTACAGCAATTTACATTGAAGTCCCTTCTTCCAAACCGTGACTAAATCACTCGCCCTGTTTGTGTCATTCTTCACCTTCCACGTTAAACGTGTGCCTTAGTGACGAGCTTATGAGGATTAAAAAAAATTGTTTATTGTGTTTATATTGTATAGACAGAAAAGCATTGTATTCATTATATTGTTGATATTAAATAATGTTGAAATTTAAAACGTTATTAGGTACCTTATTTGATTAATATTTATAATTAGATATGCTAGTTCATATAATCTAATCAGTTAATTCTGTTAATTGTGTGTGTAATTTAGTAACACAAATGAAAAAAATATAACGTGACTGTTTTTATTTTTTGTTGTTTTGGTTTGTTCACTTGTTTTACTAAATACTCGGTACTCTGTAGATTTGTAATATAGTCAATTTATTTTAGATTGTTTAAATTTTATTTTGTTAATATGAGTGCTGTGCCTTACTGGTAATCTGCCATATTGATTTATTACACAATAATCAATTCCACATTATGAGAAGCACAACTGATTCCTTTCTGGAAACAAACAAACAAACAAAAAATCAAGAATTACATCAGAATTATTTCTCCGCCATTTATATTCACACAAGTATTCACACTCTTTATTATGACACTGGAAATTGAGTAATGGTGCTTCTACTACTTGACTGGAGTCCACCTGTGCCTAATTGACTTCCTTGAACATAATTAGAAAAATGCACACACCTGTCTACAGTATATAACATCTCACAAGACAAGACAAGATTGTGTCAAGACATAGACCTGAAGAAGGATACAAGAAGCTTTAGGGAGCATTACAAGCACGAAAGTGCAGATAGCCTTCATCATTCTCAAATAGAAAAGATTTGGAATGGTCAACAGTTTTTTCAGATCTGGTGGCCCAACCACACTGAGTAATTGGGGATGAAGTAACCGAGAACCTAAGGGTCACTATAAATTTCCCTTGTGGAGATCGGAGAACAGAAGAGCAGAAGGATAATCATCACTGCAGATCTCCACCAATCAGGTATATATACTCAGCAAAAAAAGAAACGCCCCTTTTTCAGGACTGTGTATTTCAACAATAATGTTGTAAAAATCCAA
>JAQMYL010000006.1:6123504-6146166 GCA_030014365.1 Clarias pachynema | reverse complement strand
ATCATTATGACACAAAGATTCTCTACAGTCAAACATGGTGGTGTCAGCATCATGCTGTGGGGATTTTTTTTTTTTTCTGGTACTGGGAGAATAGTCATTGTAAAGGAAATATTGATGCAGATAAAATAAAGTCCTATCATATACTGAGTGAAAACCTTCTGTTTAGGATCTTAGGCTGGGATGAATTTTAACAAGACCATGACCCAAAGCATAACACCAAGACAAAAACACAGTAGTAGCTTCAGAACAACTCTGTGAAAGTCATAGAGTGGCCAAGCTTGACTCTGGACCTAAACCCAGTCTCTGGAGAGACTTGAAAATAGCTGTGCACTGACCCCGCCCATTCAACCTGGCTGAGCTTGAATAATTCTGCCAAGAGAGATGGAAGAAGAAACAACCAAAAGAATGATGTGCCAAAGACTTGAGGCTGTCATTGCTGCCAAACGTGCTTTAACCAAGTACTAAGTGATGGGTCTGAATACTTATGTAAATTGGATATTTCAGACCCTTTTTTTAATAGCAGTTTGTACAAACACCTGTTTTTACTTTGTCATTTAGGAGTATTGTGTTTAGAATGATAAGGAAAATAAAATATTTGAATATGTTTCAAAATGAGTGTAAAAAATAAAATTTGGAAAGCTTAAAAGGGTCTAAGAACTAATATATGTGTGTGTGTGTGTATACACACACACACACACAGACTGTGAAAATTTGTTGGATGGTCATATATCACATTACTGTATGGGAAATGCTTTTTAAAATATTAAAATGTTTTGTCAATATTTACATTTCTTCATTTAATAGCATTATTATCTTTTATTTAGAATCAACACATTTCAAATTGTAAATTTTCATTGTAGTGGTCACATACTGCAATATATTTTGTCTACAGTATGTTTTGCTCTGCACTGTCTATATACAGTATACTATGCAGTCAAAACACTGTACTATTCTGTCCATGTTAAAATTATCATTAGGACCAATTAACGATTCATTCAATAATATATCAACAATATATCAATCATTCTGTGATAAATTATATAATAATAAAACAAGCATGCAGTACTGTGCAAATTTCTTAAGCACATGCAAGGAAACAATGTAAAGATGTGGCTTTAGAAATAAATAAATAAACTAATTGTTTCCCCTTAAAAACACAGGTACTAAGAAGATCACTTAACTGTAATTAGCTAAATAAATTCAGTATTCGATTTGACAAACCTTAGCTTTTTAAAAGAACATCAGTATTCTCGGGTACAATTTATGCAGTTCAATAAGTAAATTAGCTGATAGATTTTTCTGAAGGCTTTGACACACCCAGCAGTCGTCATTATGTTCTTTATCTTCATTATCACTGTCTGGCTTAACAAACAAAAACATTTCTCTGAAACTGGAGAGGTACAGGTGCTGGACTGAAAATGAGAGACAAAGTCCTGCAAGACTATTCCTCAAAACTGCATTTCAAATGTCTGGTTCTCTGGAAGCAAATTTGAAGAAATGGAGGGTGGCTCAAGACTTACTGCGATACTGTACATTTATTTATTTATGTATTTATTTTTGTTGTTGTTGTTAAAAAAGGTACATGTTTAAAATAAACAAAAAATATAATAATTTAATCAATAATGCTAATGTCAGAGTTTATATATCTATAGCAAAATTTAGAATAAAAAATTTAGGGAGTCATTAAGTTAAGTGTTACATAATTAAATTATTTCATGCATTTTCACAATTTTATATGTTTTACAAAAATATCTTGGATTGTGTCAATGAAGAAAAACATAAAATGAGACGTATGAAAAAAGAAACCAATTATGTTTCCAATCTTGTTAACTGAATTGTTGGACCATTTTTTCCCTTTGATTCCTTTAATTGTTGGACCATTTTTAACTTTTTAAAAATTACCCTGTCTCAAATGTGTGCATATTGCAAAACTAGCAGTTAATGGGGTTTATAGGCACATGATGAACAGCAAAATTAATAATAATAAAAAAAAGAATCACATCTTGTTTTTCTAAAACACTGATACTTTAAATTATTGAACTCCATCGTCTCGGCATGTCATCCAGAGAAAGAAAAAGGGACAGCGTTTCTTCCTGACTACATGTTAAGGTGTGTTGAGAAAATAATGCATAATGTAGAGCGTTTGTGTGTGTATGACTTTCAATATTTAAATGTTCAACATTTAAATTTGTATTTTAAATAAATTTGCTATATAAATAAAATTAATTAAACTGAATTGAATTGCACTATTGGGATGACAATTATGGAAAGTGTATCTTTGTTTTCAAATATGATGATGAAGATGACAACAACAATTTCAATTCGATTGTACGAGGGCGTTCAAGCCAAACTTGGACTTGGGCTTAAAACTGATTGACACTTACAGTACGACTTTAAGCACAGTACAGTGATGAGACTGGGCATTTATTGCCACATCCCCCATACAGTCCTGACCTTGCTTCAAATCATTTCCACATGTTTGGGCCAGTAAAGGAGTTCCTGGGAGGCCAGTGTCTCCGACATAAAGCAGGAAATCCGATCATGGCTCTGGTGTACTGAGAAAACTTTCTACATTGATGGTATCCAAGCACTGGTGAGGCACTGGGATAAGAGCATTATTGTAGCAGCGGATTATATAGAGAAATACAGGGAGCTTTTACTTTCATGCTCTGTTACTCTGCATAATTAAAAGTCCCGGTTTGACTTGAATGCCCCTTGTATTAGTAATATGGGGGAAAGGAATTTTATTTTCAAATGTAGATGTACAGTTGGTGTACAACCTGCAATAGAAAAGTGCACTCCTAATTGTTTAAAAATATCACTCGTAAATCATACACCACCTTTTGCACCACCTTTGCAGAATGATCAATATATCCTCAATATATCCCATAATATACAGTCTGTTCTGCAGGAAAAAAGTAGCTGTATGTTAAAAAACAAGATGCCACCTATTCCTAACCTGCATCAAGTCAAAAAACTTTATTTATCCCCATGGAGCAATTTAGGATCCGTAGAGTAGTTTTAAATAATAAAAAAAAAAAGCCATCAGTGCAAATACCAAATAAAACAACATAAATAAAAAACAACTGTTGGAATGAAATAGTATTAGTCTGCTAGTGCAAAAAACCCGAAATAAATAGCGGTATAAAATCCGTAAAAATAAACATCTGTATAAAATAACTGTAAATAAATATAAACTGTTTGAACTGTGAAAAAAAGCTGTTTTTCATAAAATATGATTTCATACTATTAATTATCATTCTTAAGAGTCAAGCTGCTTTACTTTCAGAAAATTCTATGCTTCATTTATTTTTTTTTTTTTTATTTACCTGAGGCACTGTGCCATTCTTAGACTTAAAAGACTAAATAAAAAGACAGTTCACTGGTGCTACTCCACTGTTCCCAACCTCTCTATTTGGCTTCTCTCAGACTGGCGTCTGCACTTCCAAGCCTGCCATGTCTTCCACAGCTCATCCTTGTGACGCCTGCCATCATTATCGTCTGCTCTTCCTGTCTGTAATTTTCCAGCATGGCCGTCAGTCAGCTAGCAACACCGGCAAGGGCTAAATAAAAGTGTGAATGCACAACTGCACAGCCGATCAGCATCACTGAAGAATTTGATGATTTAAAATGCTCTAATGTTGCACAAACTAATGTGACTTGCCAGAACGTTAAAAAGCGATTTGAAATGTGGAACATTTGAAAATATGATTTTTTTTCCTTCAATTTAAACTAATAAAAAGGACCAAATTACAACATATATCAAATATTTTTTATGCATCTGCATTGTATGCTTGTGCTGATTACATTAATGTAAAAATTGTTCACTGTGAAATCTTGTCAGTCTATAGCACTGTATAAAGAAAGGCGTTTATTTTCTCTTCAAGTGTAGGGTTGCGCACTCTGTGGCTCCCAGAGAAGGACTCTAATTAGAAATCCTGTTTTTTATCATTGTGTCAACGTTTTCACCCCTTTGATGGCAACATCTAAGAGGAGCCCTTGTGATAGGTAACCTCTCACCAGCAATTACACCCATCTCTAAATTAAAGACACCTATCCTGACGCCCCTATTTATACCAGGCTGGTTATAAAAAGTCGAGAAGAAACGTCTCTTAAGTCGAACGACTATTTAAGGGCACATCGCATTTCCTCATGTCTGTGTTCCACCTGTAGGAGATTAATGAAAATTAAGAAATTAGAATCAGGCTCGGTCAATCTTGAAAGTAGGAAACCACTTAAATGGAAGATAGAGTTTGTGGAAAAACATCTGGAAGTACAAAAAAGGGCTTAGATAAGAAGGAAAAGAAGAGCTATTGGGTAAAAAGCAGATTGCTACGTTTAGACCGATACGAAGAAAATGCGCCTCGTCTGCTTTCCTCTGTCTTTATTAAATCGTATGATGGGCTGGTTGAACATCTGGACTTTTGACAGGCATTAGGACAAAGGAACATCAAAAGACATTAAAAGCAATACTCTGGGAAACATTCTTGTCTGTCTTTAGATCTCTACTGGTTACCCCATAACCTTTTTTCTTTTTATATGAAGGGCCATAAATAAAACTATACATTTTCATGAATATCACAGTGATTTCTTTTCTTTTTTTTTCTTTTCTTTTGCTGCCTGCAAGTGACCTCGAGGTGACGCATTAATCAAAAGATAAATATTTATCACATATTAACCTGTTTGCATCTTTCTAATTAAGTCTCTCAGGAAGCTTCAGTCATTTAACTATTTGTTCCAAACTAACATTGGGCCACGAAGCCGTCGACTGATCTCGACTTCAAAGTGAGGCAGGCCTACAGACATTCACACTGGCCTCTTCTGAAGTGCTTCAACTGCTATTTTATTGTCTTCACTCCTCCAAAAAGAAAATAGAGGGAAATCCGTGACTTCACTGTAATGCTTGCAGATCGGTTATGACTAAATAACAGAGACGTCCTTTAATGGTTTGTTTATCCCCTGAAGAAAAGAACATATTGAATAGTCCTGGAGCTGCTCCAGTATTCTAGGGATGCTTGCTCTATTGCCTAAAGAATTAGCCACCTTACTTGTATGCTTAGTCGAGGGACTTTGGTGTCTGTTTGCGCAACTGTTATGATTGGGATTCCATGCACAGATGTTTTTGGTCTCTGAGCTGTTGTCGGTATTGACAAAAGATGAGGGACGGCCTCTCAAACAGCAGCCAAAGCACATGCAAAAAGGACAATGTCAGTGTGTATATATCCTGTGCTTTGAAATGTCTACCCCTTCTGTTTTGTTTCCTTTGACAGATCCAAGTAAAGACTTCAAACCCTCAGTTTCTAGTTACTAAGGAGGAAGCGCAAAAGGGACACTCAAAGAGGATGCAGCTCTAAAAAGACAGCATGTTATGTTACGAGCGGTGGGATTTCGTGCTTTTGTGATGTCACCGTACTTTCTTTGAATTTACAAAGCTTTACGCTGAGTTCCCTCCCCTTCAACATACACAAATGCACATACACATACATGCTGACACTTTTCTTTATCAGATATGGACTACTGAGCATACCCGTCATCTCTGGAGTTTATGATCTATTGTTCAGCGTCCTTAAACCTTTAAGACTAAACAGATCAATTATTACTCTTAATTTAAAGCAGGTGTTTAAAAAAAAAAAAAAAGATTTTATCACCGGATTGTTTGTTTGTTTGTTTTGTATTCTCACTGTCGCAACAAAGTATTATTCGCCATATGCCCGATTTGCATTTTCATATTGTAACCTGTTGAAAACCATGCAACTTTCCTTTGCCCATAAATAAAATAGCTTTAAGGCACCTTATTAAGTGCATAAACATAACCGTTTACCATCTGTTACTGCCTCCCTCCTCCATTTTCCCCCATATTTATTGCTAATAGGTATTCTCACAGTGCTAACAATTAAACAAGTTTTAATATTAGAGTATGAATAAAAGAATGTAACTCTAAAAGATTACCATTGGTCTTTTTTTATTGGTAATTATGGGAGCTATTACAGCTTAAACACTTATACACAGCCTAAAACATAAATAGCATTACACTCTTTATTTAGAATAAAAAATAGACATATATCAGTCTCTGTACGATTATAAAAATCTGTATATACAAAAGGGGGTGATGCATCCTCTGTGTGTTGACAAAAATCAGAGTTAAGTGCCAACATTCCCAATAGTATTTACAATACAGTAATGTACTGCAACCATCAAATGCCAAGTTCCATAGAGAAACATTTATATCTACTCTGCAATGTTGACACACACACACACAACTGGAGACGGTAAGAAATAAGAACAATATATTAAAAAAACAAAAAACAAAACAAAATCGAAACAGAGTATAGAATCCCATTCCATTCCATGTCATTTCCATTTCCACCGTTGATGTTTTTCTTTCTCTCTACGTTATTAAAGATTGTTCCTTCTTCCTGGAAACTTTCAGGAAATAATCCTCAACTCGAGCATCTCAGTGTCTCTGGCATGTGTGGAGGCTTCGCGAGACCTTGCCGTGATCTCCTTTCTGCATCCTGCAACTCAGACCTTCCCCGCAGTCACAGCGCTGGAAGATCTCCAGAGCGTGAGTGGCTTTCCGCTTGTGCTTCGTGCACACCTGGCCCTCTTTCAGCACCGGCTTGCATATCTTGGACCAAAAGTGACGGGCACAGCAGAGACCCTCGGTGCAGTCTGAAGATCTCAGGCAGCTCTCTCCTTCCAGACCTGAAGCAACACACACACACAAACTAAATCAGACTTCCTGCTCCACTGGAGGAAAGGCTAGAATATTACTTAGATTTTACTTGTAATAACAAGATATACCTTTAAGGTTTTGAGGTGCTTCCGGAAGCGGTACTTTGGATTGGTGGGTCACTGTAGCGTTCTCTCTAAGATGAGTGCTGATGGACACAAGTTCTTCTACGGCGGCTTGAAGAATGAGGTCTGAGTCGTTCGCTTGGCACACTCCTGAAAGGAAAAGAAAAAGAAACTGTTCAGATAACCTGTTCGGGTTGTATGTAGAAGGGTTTAAAGCTCAAAACTCAAGCAAGACCCTTAACCTTCAATTGCTCAGATGTATAATAAAATAAAAAGTCACTCTGAATAAGGGTGCCTGACAAATGTCATGAATGTAAATGTAGATGTGTCTTTAGTACAAGGACTGTAGGAAGTTATTCCTAAAGACATCATGGATGTTAACATTTTAAGATGTTTTGAGGACATCCCCATGGGTTCTAGTCTTGAAGCAGTCCTACTGTACCGACTAAGATGTTTAGAACTTAGAACGAGTTCCAGATTAACTGATGATGCTTTTATACAAGAGGACAAGATAATACAAAACAAGTCACTGTTAAAATTTCTGTTTTGTGAAAGACGCATCATACCTTTGCTACAGTGGTGCCTTGGTTTAACATTTTTAGAGCTTTAATGAGTCCTGAGGACATCACCAATAGGTCTCTAGTTCTAACCTGTACCCACTACAATGTTTAAAATTTTATACATTTGCTAATTTAGTGAGAATGCAAGACAAGTGACGCTGTTATGATTTGTGTTTTGTGAACGTTATCATACCGTTGCATACAATGATGTTTAGAATTTTATAGAGTTCCTGATTTACAGACTACAAAAGGACAGTTTGGGCTGCTGAAGGGATTATCACTGCATATCCGGAATGAAGAGTGAACAGTTTAATGTTCTCCCCACTTTGCAATAAAACGATTTGCAATACTAATATGTGCAATACCACTGATGGTTATTTAATAACACCTCACATCCAATTCTATTACTTGTTAATTATAATGTGTGTGTGTGTGTGTGTGTATGTGTTCCTTGTATATGCAAATGTACTTGGCAATAAAGTTCTTTCTGATTCTGATTAACTAATGATGCTGATACAAGCTGACAGGATGATGCAAGACAAGTGACCCTGTTAATGTTAATGTTATGTAAAATAGTCTTCGTACCGTTGCTACAGTAGTTGCCAGGGCAGCACATGGCGTCCCGGGTGCAGCGCTTTCTACGTTTCTTGCACTGAAGGCACGCGCCACGGGAGAGCAGGCAGAACTCCTCGCGACGGCACTCGGAGTCGACTGTGCACGCCTGAGGCTATACGGGGGCAAGAAAAAAAAAAAAAACATGAAGCATTGATCATTGATCAGGATCGTTGATCAGGTGAGATGAGCATGAACAAACACAGTGATGAGCTACAAGTCAGTAGTGATGCGGCTTACCTGTGCTGTATCGATGGCTAAGTTCTGCTCGCCACCGTCCACTGGCAGCACATCTGGGCTCGCGCTGGCCGCAGCTGTACCGAACTTGATGGCGTTGGAGTTGTGGAGAACAGCGCTCGCGAACGCGCACCTGAGCAGAGCGAGGCACAAGGCGGAAACCCTCACGAGCGACATCATAAACCTTACACGAGCACCTACAAGAGCGCGCTTTCCTGCCGGTGTGCAGCGCGTGACGCTTCATTTATACTCCAGGCTGCATGTTTGTGTTGCCCGCCCCTCACAAGGGCAGGAGGAGGAGGAGGGGATGAAATTTCAAAAGAGCCGCTGCCGGTGTGTGTGTGTGTTTGTGTGTGTGGTGTGTTTGGCAGCTAAGGGCAGGGCGCGCGCATTGTGGCCTTTAAGCCTCGAGCGCACATCAAACGCTCTGTTAGCCGAGCCGTTCCCCGCGCTTTAACTGGAATTAACCCGATGTGTATTGGGGAGATTTCTAATCAAACCGGGATTATTGTGGAAATTAGAGCGATTCGGGCTTCCACATAATGTCGTAAAAAGTTTTACTTCACAATCAGTTAGTGTCTATTGTGTGACCACACAGAGTCTCTCTCACTTCATTGTTCAATAACCAAGATTAATAAATAAGAGCTATATATGTGATAGATAGATACATAATAATCAAATAGATAATAATAGTATCAAAATAAATAAAAATTTAGTATTAAAATATTTACAAAAGTTTTTCTTTTTCTGAAGTATATATACAATTTTTTGGCTGACTATGTATATCTTGAATATATACCATTTTAAATATTCAATATTAGTCTATACATTAAATGCATGATGAGTGAATGTGTGTGTGTATCACACTTCATGAATTTAATGTATAGATCATTTGTGTGTGCATATATATCCTCCTAAGACCCGGACTCTACTGTTGTGTACACTGCAATTTCTACTGATTTTTATTCATACCTTGCTTATTTATTTATTTATTTATTTATTTGGTAAAAGAGTTATACTCAATAGTCCTCATATGAAGATATTACATATAGCCAATTCTTACAGACTATGTGTAAAAAATAAATACAGAGTGCAATCACATCTACAAACATGTCCCTATTGCTGCTGGATATCTGGAATTTCAAAATCAATAAAGTATCTATCTATCTATCTATCTATCTATCTATCTATCTATCTATCTATCTATCATTTAATTTATAGACTGATTTATGTACAGTAGCCCATCTGAAATTTGCAGCCTTGCGTGTGTGTATGTGTGTGTGTGTGCGCGCGCGCGCGTGCAAGCGTGTGTGTGGAAATGTTATAAGAGACAAAACGACTCAAGTTCTCTCTGCCTCTCCTTGCATTAGCCACATTGTAATGAAGGGACTTTGAAATGCAGTCGATAAAACAAAAGCAAGCAAAGATCAAAGGCGGAATGCAAATGAGAAGGCGGGGAAAGTTTACCGAATTAATTATCCTTCAGTCTGCGCTCGCGAGTAAATAGTAGCTGATTAACACTAAGGTAAGTAAGTGTCCCTGGTCTTGTGAAGCTCAACTCTGCAGACAAGAGGGCTGGCATTTATTTAAAACTGTTTGTGTTATCTTAAAGGGAAGGGAGTTGGAAATAAAAAAAGATCTAGAGGGGAGACTCTTATATGTTTTGATATGATTTTATGATATGACATAACTGCGCTTGCGCTCTAGCGTCTTAGGCTCTCTATACACTAGACAATACAGATAAAAGTTTGTGCACACCTGTGCATGCATCATCGCAGGCAAATGTTCTTGTTGAACCTTCAATAGCGCTTTTAATAACCTCCATTCTTCTGTGAAGGCTTTCCACTAGACTTTGGAGCATTAGTGAGGTCAGGCACTGATGCTGGAAGAAGAGGTCTTGTGGTGCAAGTCAGCATTCCAGTTTATCACTATGTGCTACAGCGTACCACTACATACCATACAACTGTGAGCTTCCAAATGATATGGATGTGATTGGTCAGGTGTCCACAAACGTTTGTCCATATGGTGGTTTTCATTCATTTTACATTCTTCATTCACAGACACTACTACTGTCGTATTTCTATTTATCTATCCACTCTTTCATACATCCTGCTGTAACGCTTGAATTTCCCCCTGACAAACTAATAAAAGTTTATCTTATCTTTATCTTTATCTCATTTAGTCTAGTAATATTGGTGTCATAATATCCTGTTTATTCTTTATTCCTCTGGAAAGTCTCTGGATGGAGAGTCTTCTTTGTTAACAGTTTCAGAATGTGAATGTGTGAGGTGAATACTGTAGGATAACCTTCAACGCCAGGCTCTTTGATGTATCCAACACAGAGGTCACTCATAACTGAATACAGCAGAACAAATTCTCAATACACTTCATTAGACTTGAATTGGCAGCTTTTCGTCCTCACGCTCTTCGGGTGTTGTTTTAATTGGACAGCACAGTTGTGGAAAGTACTCTTTGATGAACAAAAGAGCCCTGAGTGCTTAATCTTAATCTGGATCAATCTAAAACACCCTTTTATCACAACAGGCTTTCTTTTCATGCTCAGTTATTGTTAATTGTGTTACACCAAATTCTAACTTCAAATGCCCAGATGTAGCTTATAGTAGTTTGTCTGAATTTATCAAGAAACATCATGCAAAAAGCCAAAATGTGTCTGTAGCATAAATCTAGTTCTTTATCTATCTACTATCTAACAGAAAAGATTCATAGGCCAAGACAACAGACATACATTAAATGAGGGGATATATATATATATAATCCCCTCATTTAATGTATGTCTGTATATACACATATATACATACACACACATACACACAGTACATACATATACATACACACAACATTTACTGAATTATCATTCGACTGGTGCGACGTGATGACAACACTTTTCAGGTAAAAGTAACTAATGTCTGATAAAATGTTAATTTGTTAATTACTATCATTAATTAATCATAATATGTTAAATTACTTAATTAGAATTTTAATTTAAAAAAAATTTTTTTTTAAGTGCAACTATATTCTGGGTTTATTTATATAAACCCAGAATAGAGTTGTACTAAAATAGAACATTACAGATTATGACTTTATGAAGATTTTTTCCCCTCTGTTAAATGCACCAGAATGTTTACTTTTCATATTTACAATATATATTAATTTCAATCAAGAACCAACTTAATGGAGCCCTGGTACCGAATAGGTGGAAATAAGACACTATGTAAACCATGGATGGATGCACAATCAATACTCTCTTTAAATAGTCACTTGATTTGCTGCTAGATTCATTTTTTCATTGTAGTGAAATTCCAAAGAGCTTCTACTCACTGGATGAACACACAACACATCTGAGCCTATGATTGGTCCTTACAAATGAGGTGTGCTCAAGTCAATTCGCTCTAAGATGGACGACTTTGAAGATTTGTTGTATTCCTGGAATTTTATTATGGCCACCTGCAGTAGTGTAGCACTTAAATACAATGAGCAATCACAGAGAGTATGTGAGTTTATAAGTTTGCTAAAGTGGAATTGTCTTTGTACAACTCTCTCAGATGTCACCCTTCACACTACATGGTTTTTTGAGAAGCTCAACTCTGCAGACGTTGCTAGCCAGCCAGATAAATCTGATTTAAAACTAGACCAGTATAAATTCTCCTTGACAGAAAAGTAAAAGCCAGGGATCCACACATCTGACCCTGCTTATTAAACAAACATTTCATTGGTCTTGGAACTCCTAGGAAAGGCACACCAAGCATCTCCATGTATCTATGGTGTTCTGAACAGCATGCTTATGTCATAAATAGCATGTCAAAATATTTGATACATTGCCTTTCGTTTTTGGATGTAGTCTTGTTTTCTGTTTTACCCTTGATGCATGCACTCAGTTTGATCAGGGAGGGTGAAAACATCTTTCTGATGAAGCTCCAGGACCAGCATCTTTGCTGACATGAAGGCACACCGCTGATGGAGATTCTCCATGTATGGAGTGCTGTGCAGATTGGCTTTCGTGCTGCTCTAATGGGCCCCAGAGGTTCAGTTTAATGTGAACTGACAGGTACATTGCAGTTTGGATGCTGAAATGACTCAAGGATTTAATGCACCATATGTAGAAAAGGTTTGATATAAAAGGAAAGAATGAAATACTGGTGTTTACACTCAAATGGAATATCTGACTGGTTTTCAAGTTGAACTGGCATTTTTGATTGTGCAGAATATCTGAACACAGTTATGAGAGTAAAGACTACCTTTATTTCTCTATATAATCCCCCGCTACACTAATGCACTTACTGTATCCCAGTGTTTCACTAGTGCTTGGATACAAAGACGGCAGAAAGTTTTCTCAGTACACCAGAGCCATGATCAGACTGACTACTTTACATCTGAAACACTGGCCTCCCAGGAACTCCTGTGATGGTCCAAAACATGTAGGCTTGGCTTGGGCAGAGGTCAGGACTGTCCGGGCGATGCGTCAATAACTTCCAGCCGTTTCCTATAACATGCAAGTGGTGTTCTTTAATGATTGTGTGTACAGTTTCCAGCGACAGATGCATCTCCTCTCCAGCTGAGAAATTTCAGCACAAGTCTTTGTTTGACTTGAATTCCCACCATAATTTATTGATTTTTTAAAAATTATTTCAAAGAATTCTGTTCATCTGACCAATTTATTAATTAAATCATTAATTTGAAATGTGAACAGAATTGGTTGTGGTTCTTATAGAAAATGTATTTAATATCTTTAAGGTACTGTATACTGTATGAATGACACTTCAAGTGGTAAATTAGGGGTCAATGATGTCATCTGCATCTCCAGTAATTACATCTTTTGATGTCTAGAAGACAGTGCTTTTTGGGCAATGGGCGTTTTTTCAAGTTTATCAGTTGGAAAGATAGCTGTTTACAAATCATTATCACCAACTGATATGAATCAGCCCTTGTATAGGGTTAAGCCAAAGCTTGGGATCCTTGTGAGGTCGTTATGACTGGTAATAGTTAAAGACCTGATCATGTAGTAGAAATACAGTGTTGAGACAGAACACCAGCAAACCTGACAGTAAGACTCTATTACATCCAAGTATGTTTGATGCTTTTATTGTAAGAAAAAGGCATATAAATCGCCGAACCTTAAAAAAGCCACAAACGAGTAAGGATTACATATCCGAGGTGTTCACCTAGTCATGCAGCATCAGTTCCAACGTAGGGTCTATATCGAATGCCATTGAATTAAGGCACTTCCAATAATGCCAGAAATAAACAATCAAACAAACTGTCCATCATGAAGTTTTGGACACGAGGTGCACAAAAAAGAGATACAACAAAGTCTACAAAGTACCATACAGATAAAACATATTCCAAACAAATTAAATAACAGAGCCAGCTTTACTCTGACAATATATATATATATATATAGACATTCTTTTCTTCTACAAGTATCACAAAATATCAGCACTGAATATGTACATAAATATTTACCTCTGGTCCTACAATAAATAAAAATCCTTAATTTGTATTCCAGCACATTAGTTTGTGTTCAAGCTATTGTCAGTCTTCAGGCAGTCGTCTAGCCATTCGATGAGACGATGGATGATGGTGGTTTTGTAGTGGGCGTGGCCAACCATGATGACGGGACGGATCATATAGCAGCACATACACAATAATTGTTCGCTGATCGTTTTAACTTCTCTACATTCGCACGGCCCATCAGGGACTTGTGTTTATCACAGACTGCCCTCTGGTGGTGTAAACCTAGAGACACTGACCCTTGCCTAAGACACATTCAGTATAAGAAATAAGTCAATAGATGGAGTTTTTGCTTTTTGTTTCTTTTAGGTGAAATCGGCTAAAATGTTGTGAGTATTTAATTGAATATAAGTTTTAAGGAAAAGCACTTAAGTGGACGGGCCTTTCAGTGTATTAAAGAAAGTTATCATGTACTGTATATCTTAATCACTGTCATAATGACATACAGAGTGAGAGACTTTCCACATATATAATACCATATATACACAATCATGATATACTGTACTGTTACACTGGTTAAGAAACTAAAATTCAAAAAGGAGCATGAATTTTAACAGCATGACCACAGGTTAAAAAAAAATAAAATCAGCACTGTCCATCAACTCGATCAACTCGAGTTCTGTCCAATCATAAAAAGGCAAGAGTGTAATGAACGGGGAATGAGGAATAATGCGATGTGATAAAGCTATCGGTGTGTGTCTGTTTTTTTTGTTTTTTTTTAAACACGCAGATGTTTGGATGTCTCGATATCTGGGGCATCCCAATAGGGACAGCGTTGGGGAAGGCATCATGGTGACCCAGAGCTGGACTCTTTTTTTTTTTTTTTTAAATACATTTTTTTTAAGTTTGCCTCCTTGAGCAGCAGTCTCTCAACACAACCATGTCCTCAAGGTCTGGACTGAGAGTCAAAAAGGCCAATAGGATCAGAAATCCGTGTCCCAGCCCGAGTTGTCGTCAGGTGGCGGGTCCTCGTTGTCCTCGGGGAAACTGTCAAAGTTACTAGTGTCAGTTGCTGATGATACCTGAGGGAGATAAGCACAACCTTATTATGATTTTAAATGTACAGTCCTAAGTATAATTCTGTGTCACATGCATTCATCTGCAGTACCTATCCATTTATCCATCCATCATTAGTAGAAACTACAGAGGAAACTTACTTCAGGTATAATAGGAGGGGTGAGAGTCCCTTTGCGCAACCCTTCCCAGTTAAAGCCTTCAAACCATCTGTGGTTAAGAGATAAGAGATCAAGGATAATATGAGACCTAAGTCGAGGCTCAAAGGCTATTATTAGTACACACCATACCATTTTGCTTACTACTTACTTGTGCTTTTGGATGTCCTTAACTCCGTTTTTCAAGTTTCCTAGTCTCTCAGATGGATTGTCTCTATATAAAATAATTGAAGATTAAATAAATAAAAAAATTTGATAGCATTATCTATATAAAAAAAACGTCAACTAGAGGTTGCATGACTACAAATTTTCATAAGGACATCACTTTCTGAGATTTTGATTTCTTCAGCCTAGAATCAAACTACTTCTAATGACATTGGAATAATAATAATAATAATAATAATAATAATAATTATAACTACTACTAATAAAAATAATAACTAAAAATAACTAGTTGATGTTCTTATAATGATGACTAATGGATATGAGTTAACTAGTCTATTCTGCCACACAGAACACAAAACAAAAACACAGTATTGGTGCTGATTTTATTTTTTATGTAATACATATACAGTAATACAGAAAATGTGTGTGGCAAAGAAGCTACTTCTGAAGTTTATGCAACATGGAAGTGACTGATCTTCCTTCCCCAAAAATCTAGTTTTTGAGAGATGATTTTATCCCCAAAAATGGTAATTTTTCAGTGTTATACTGTCTCATTTTAAACAATAATAATTTATGTAAAATGCATTTTTTCACATTTCTTTAAAAGTACTGATACTGAAATTGGTGTAAAGCTTTGAGTAGCATATGACTAAATTGAATTGAGTTGCTTGAATTGGTTTTTGGTAAAAACTTAAAAGGCTAAATATCTGTAGTGTCCGTAACCATGTCAAATTCATGTTGAAATATCTCAACAATTTAGAATTTTAGAATAATAAACTTTTCCAGGTTTATGTCCTTTCATGTCAAGTTTTATCTGAATAGCAATTAAGATTATTGAAAGATTTGTATTAAAAAAAAAAAAAATTTAAAAAAAAAGGTACAGACACTACATAAAAGGGCATGGAATTGAATTTAGTTTCTTATTATCTGATAAAAATATAAATGTGTATGCATATTTACACAATATTGAAGCATGAATCAAGAGATGGGAAGCATTATTATTAACAAGTATTATGAAAAATTGCTTTTTTAGCACCAATACCATGTTTTGACAGTCTTTACAACACAACAATTGAATGAAAGCATACCTGCATAGTTTCTTTATTAGATTGGCAGCATTTTTGGTGATCTTCTTTGGAAATTCAATCATATCAATACCTCTTAAGATTATATTGTACGTCTTCATTGGATCTGGCCCTGAGAATGGTGGGCTGTAAATGGCACGATACATTTTTATACATCAAAACCTTTTTGAAAATGAATTTTTCTTTTGAACAAGGCAAAAAAAACCCAGATTTTTTTGTTTACCTGCCAGTCAGGAGCTCATACATGAGGATACCGAGTGACCAGTAATCTGCTGAGATGTCGTGGCCTTTGTTAAGAATAATTTCCGGTGCTACGTATTCCGGTGTTCCACAGAAGGTCCACGTCTTCTTCCCGAAGCCGATCTTTTTGGCAAAACCAAAGTCCACCTGCGAAGAATCCAAAGTAAGGTGATCAGTCTCCATCATCATCCTGGTTCATCATCATTAAATTTAGTGGAAAATCATAAAAGTGTCAGTGATGGCAGCTCACCAGCTTGGCGTAGCCTCTGTGATCCAGGATGAGGTTTTCTGGCTTGAGATCTCGATAAATTATCCCTTTGGAATGCAAATAAGCGAAGGCTTCCACTACACAGGCAGTGTAAAAGCGTGTTGTGGAGTCATCAAAAGATCCTCTGTAAGTGACAAATGAGGTGAGAAATGTCAGAATCTGGCCATCTGCGATCGCTGTGTGTGTGTGTGTGTGTGTGTGTGTGTGTGTGTGTGTGTGTGTGTGTGTGTGTGTGTTGTAATGGAGTAATGCAGTGGGTTGGTTACCGATCTCTGAGAATGGTCCACAGTTCACCTCCCAAACAGGCTTCCATCAGCATATACAGATATTTGCTGTCTTTAAATGTCCTGTATAATCTGAATTTGGAAACAAAATAAGGTAATATAAGAAATGAGAAGTGATGATAACAGTTCATGATAATGGAAGCATTTTGCCATAGGAGTAAGGCTTTGCTTGTAACTGAGGATCCTCCACTACCTCACGATGAAGTCTGAATGGGCTTCCTGCATGATGTGCTTCTCCGAGCGGATGTGCTCCTGTTGCCTCGTGTCCACGATGTGGCGCTTTTTCAGGATCTTCATGGCGAACGTTTTGGTCTCGTCACTTTTGAGCTGCACCTGGACGGAAAAATCAATAAGAAAAACAGAGACGAGCACATGAGTTCTTGTCGAAAGTCAATTATAAAAATGACACATCGCCTGCAGGCTGATGGATTAAATAAATTACTTGAAACTAATTAAAGTGATAGTAATCTCCCAACAATCAGTCAAAATATTGGAACATTATATTTAAGCTATCTTGCTTATATCTTAAGTGACTTAATTCTTCCTATCTGCAAATAATTGCCAGAATTTTTATGCTGGATGCGTTTCTCCCGCAACCTACAGTACCCATTCCAACACTTTTGAGACTGGCACTGAGCATGCTCTGCGTCTCTCCAGTGGCTTGGCATAAGGTTAAGGGCCAACAGTGGCAACCCGGCAGTGATGGGACTCAAACCTTCAACCCTCCGATCTCGAACCCAGAGCCCACCACTGCCGGGAAGTCCTACTGTATATATTATATATGGTTTTGTTTTTGTAGTTGCAACTAAAGTGGCAAGTAATAAAATATCAATTAAATTATCTGCTTCCCTCACTGTCAATTAATTTTATTATTATTTATTACCACTTGACTGTTATGGCCTGGGTGTAGTTATTGTTACCGTGATGCACTTTCTACAAGAAAGAAGCGTCAGCCATATCGGATATGAACATGATTGTAATCTTTCTGACCAAACAGTGACTTCACATCTTAATGTCTTTAAATGATGTGGATTTTGATAGATGTAGCATGTGGTCTTAATAATAATCATAATCATAATAATTAAAAGAAACTTTTAAATCCCATGCTGAATCTTTTTGTTTGTGGTTGTGTGTGTGTGTGTGTGTGTGTGTGTGTGGTTGTGCATGTGTGCACCCAGTGTGGCTCCCACTTTCTTGAACTAATCATAGTTTTAGAAATCTGAATACAGACTGGCAGAGAGCAGAGATGCTTCACATAGCGTATCGAACACGTCAGGGGTCACTTTATCACACTACCCGCTGCCCAGGCTGTACGTCTGGGGAAAGGGATACTTGTTTTTTACTGTAGAGTTTCAGGGCCCTAAAATAGACCTGGTACATGGGGATTCCTCTTTAGGCCACCAGACTAGTGGGCTTTTCCTTCTCCTTACGACACCGCAAAAGGAATCTGCAGCTCTGCATTACGACATGCTCCCCGTCTTGCTCAACCCCAACCTGTCTGCATACGTTAGTAAATATGTTTACAAGAGGGATATTTACAAAATCTGCATCTTTCTGCTATTCTGTTTTTTCATATTTTACTTTTAATATTTCATAAATTTTGACTGAGTAAAAATAGATATAGAAAAATAACCAGAAAAAAAACCTTGATTAATATTTAATGAAATTCCTACAGAGTGCAGAGTTTTAAGGTCTAAATTTGGACACTGAGATAGGTGATTTTGCATCACACAACTCCTTCTGTGTACATGTGTTTGGGGGTTTTCCTCAAAAATCAATCTACAGCAAAAGTTTTAACCTTGACCACCACATTTTGAACTAAATAATCCTTGTACTTAATGAAAATCGCAATTCCATCAGTTCAGGTGCATGGTTTCCCCATGATGATAGATGATCATAGTTATAACCCAGTATAACAGGAAGTCCTCAAATGCAACAATGTACCAGAGGCGTTCAAGTCAAACCGGGACATATGAGGAAATTTCTCATGAATGAAGACATAAAACCGATTGACATTTACAAAAGACTTTAACCACGGTACGGTGATGATTCTCTTAGCTGCAGGAAAACATGTGAATGGTGCAAAACATTTTTAAAGGGCCATTAATCCCTGAATGACGATCCTAGCCGAGGTGTCTTAGACCGTGACTGCAGTCTTAGACCGTGACGATGATCCCGGATCGCCAACTTGCGAGAGAGATGCACCTGTCTGTGGTAACCGTACACACGATCATTTACGGGAGTTATTGCAACATCCGCCGTGCATTCCCGACCTCACTCCAAGCCACTTCTATATGTCTTGGCCATTAAAGGAGTTTCTGGGAGGCCAGTATTTCAGATGTGAAGCAGGCAGTCTGATCATGGCTCCGGTATACTGAGAAATTTTTTAACTTGATGGTATCGAAGCGCTAGTGAAACACTGGGATAAGTGCATTAGTGTAGCAGGGGATCATATAGAGAAATAAAGGTTGTTTTTACTCTCATAACCATTTTCTGTTATTCTGCACAATCAGAAGTCCCAGTTTGACTCGAACACCCCACATAGGTAAGGAATAAGAACAATTTTCTAAAAAATAACTTTTTCAAGGAATATAATTTTACTTATGAGTTATAGTAATATTTATATTACTACTCTATAAGTTTTTACTAAAAGTGAAAGTCAGTTATCTTACCAAATAAGTTAAGTTTCTCCTATTGTTTGAGCAGAATACTTTTTTTTAATTATTCAACAATTATTGCTCTTTTTCATTGAGTTTTATTAAAAAAAATTAATAAAATCACAACAAAACATTGAGAGACCTTGAGTCACATGTGAGATCTATCAACACTGAGCTATACTAGTACTGGAAAGTTACCCTGAATAGACCTGTTCCTAGAACCTGATCTGTGTGGCATGCATAAGACCCGCAATGCATCATAAAATAACACACGCATATATATTTTTATATGTAATGAAATTTCATGGAAAAGGAGTTTCACTGCAAAACACTGTATGAATATATATGATATATTAGTTCCTAGAAAATTCAATCATAATTACTAAACTTACCATTATATTAAATATGGCACACATTATGACAGAATTTCTATTCAAATTTCTTAATAAGAATATTTTAAAAAATGGTGGCTCAGGTTTCTGGCCATCTTACCAGCTCGACTCGTCCGAATCCTCCCACCCCTAAGGTGTCGATGATGTTGAAGTCTGCCAGCTTCAGGTTGGAGAAGAAGGCATTTTCTGCCTCGTATCTGCATTTTTTAAAGTGAAAAAAGGGGAACTTCTTAGAGGTTTGAATAGAATACTGAACAGGGAATGTGAGCAGAGCAGGAACAGAGGCAGGCAAACTGTTGATTCGCCCTCTTGCTCTCCGCTCCCGCACTTGAACAGGAAGGAGGTCATGCATTTTGACTTTCTCTTGGTCCAGCCAAAAGATAAAATGATACAGAACAGTCCAATGGATCCCTCTCAGAAGGCAAAGTAACAATGCTACACCGAGCTTACAGATCTTGCTCGTCGAAAGCGACTGATTCTTCAGTTTATGAGAACGTTCGGCAGAGTGTTCGTGACAGCCCGAGCTCAAATGTTGAGTTAAGGCGCCATTTACAGTTTACATTTTGAGTGTTACACAGCAATGTTGCCTGTGTATGGAGAAAGAAAGACTTGTACAGATCCCTAAAGTCTTCGTGCATTAAGCTCAGGCTCTGATCACTCTCCAAGTCTCTCCAAAATGACAAACAGAGCGACTGAAAAGCCAGTCCAATGGCGTTCCTCAAGTTCTAGAAAGTTCTTCCCTCAGGTCTGTATCACTTAACAGACCAGTAAGAGTCCTCCCACTGGTACAACAAGTGGATAGTGAGACCAAAGCTGTTGGTAAGTCTTATGCTTAAAGGTCAGTAAGCATGCCAAAACACTGTCCAAGAGTGTCCCTCTATGAGCAGCAGCCTCCACTAATACTGTCTGTCTGATGATCCCTCGAGTATTTTTAGCCTGTGAACTTAGGTCAAGGTTTTCCCAGTTAGCATGCTTTCCACACCTCTGCCCTTTTGCAAACATCTACCGTCAATCATCACTTAATGCTTATTTTCCATCTGAGTGGCAACACGGGCCAAGCACGAACATGAGGGCCACAGGCACGGAGTTAACATGACAGACACACACTATGATCAGTGACTAACTACCTGGTCAGATTTGTAGTGGTTTAAATGACATGACTAGTTAGTTTATATTTAAAAAATGATTTTGGTGGGAAATACCAAACTCACTCATCGCCTATACCGCTTTATCCTGTGTACAGGGTCACAGGGGGACTGGAGCCTATCCCAGAAGAGCGACTGACAGACACACGATCATGAGGGCATGAGGCGGGGTACCAATCCATCGCAGAGACACACACACACTCATTCACTCACTACGGGCAAATTGGGAATGCTAATTAACCTCATGTGCAGGTCTTTAAAAAACATTTTTAACTTTTACTCTGCTCAAAAGTACAGTAAATATCTGTACTTTTACTTATCTACATTTCTGCATGGCGCTGTGTAACCTAATAGTGGCCTGTATTATTTGAAGCAGGAAGTCGGCCACTGCTGACTATTAAGTGTACTGTAATTGCATGACTTGCCTTTCCTTTGAGATACGCCTATGAGCAGGAGCATTTGAAATCAAAAGGTGAGCTGATTGTAGACATGGATGAAAACAGCACACAACTGGGAGTAAAGAGTAAACATGAAATTTGCTACTGTGAAATAGAAAAAGTCCTATTATTTTGATACTTAAATAAATTTAAAGGTTAATGCTGCTATACTTTTACTCAGGTACATAAATAAATTGAGGACTTTTACTTGAGTAATATTTTCATATACTCAATACAAGATTTGTGCAGTTTGCCCACCACTGTGCAGTACACATCCAAAGTGTGTAATCGTGTCATTTCTTAATGTGATAATCAAATAATGCTATCAAGGATTCTCTCAGAAATCATCACTCTATGCATTCTTTGCAGTAAATGCAGAATTATCTAGAGTAAGCAGAACATAATTATGTTAAATGAATAAATGATAGCATTGCAACTGATTAGGCACATGTTTACAAATGAAGATTAACCACCAAGTCCATATTTAAACCAATGAGCTGTCTTTCAGATAGAAAATTACTGCATGGTTTTTCTTTTATGCCATTTGTAAGTTTCATAAAATACATGATAGCCACAACAGAAAGGTATCAGAACACTTAGTGCCACAACAGGAAGGTATCAGAACACTTAGTGCATCACAGCCTGCTATTTATGTGGTTCAGAAGCAGGCAAAGAGTCCAAGGTTGTTGATGTGGACTCCAAATTCCACAGATCTCAATTCGACCGAGCATCCATGGAATCCGTTGCCAACGGCCAAGTGCCAGACACCACAGCACATCCCGAGAGGTCTTGTGGAGTCATGCCCAGAGGGGCTAGATCTGCCCTGGGGAGACTACACAAGCCTAGGCTTAACGTTTTGCGTTTTAATGTTATGGCTGACTGGTACCCTTGGGCAGATAAATGCTTGGTCAGCTTATACTTCAAACCATGGTCATGTTCTAGTCATAGAAGAGCATTTAGAATCAAGGAAACCAAGGGCATTGGGCAACTGCTTGAGCAAACATCCAGGGCCTGGGTTCGATTCTCGCCTCAGAGTCTGTATGCATGGAGCATATATATATATATATATATACACACAGTG
>JAQMYL010000006.1:6090192-6106771 GCA_030014365.1 Clarias pachynema | reverse complement strand
TATTGTTGAAATACACAGTCCTGAAAAAGGGGCGTTTCTTTTTTTGCTGAGTATATATAGAAAAATAAAGGTATTTTTACCCTCATAGCTGTGTTCTGTTATATTGTCCTCGTAACATTGTCTTCTGCAATACTTTATAGTCTGTTTCGGAAACAACAGGCTTGTTCAATCAGGTTCCACAAGCATTGCTAGACTTGAGAACCAAGTTGACCTCATAGAGGTGTGACTGTGATTTATACATCATAGCTCTGTGGACATGTACAGACTCAACATCCCCGAGACGTCCCACAGTCCTGACATCAGACTACGGTCATGCACCGCTTCCACTCGTGTTGCGTAACCACCTGTCAACACTGATATACAGCGTTCAAAATGAATAGCCAGTGGGAGCATAGTCACCGCTGTTTTCCTGAAGAGCACGCTCTTTGTCGGTGGGGTTGTGAATTTTAAGCAGAACACACACACCTCAGACAAGTCAGACAAGCTGCAGGTTTCAAGTCCCTGGATGCCGGAGAACCATAAAGCTCCAGGTACTCTCATACTGTATGCGGCAGCACTTTATAGAAGAACTCACCGTTCCTGTGTTTTTAGTAAATGTCATTGGTCTTTGTACTTTGTTGCAGGATGTTAATAAAACTTTCAAACTGCATAAAAGATTGATAGAGTCATCATGGCATTGAGAACACAGATGCAAAGACAGATGAAGGGATGTTACTCACTCTCTGTCGATGACCAGGCAAGTGACAGCCTCAGCAGCAATGACATTGGCCGTTCTAACGTCTTCTCTGCGGAAACATAAAACGACAGCACATCAGTCGCATGCCGTCAAATCTGTTTGACACTCGATTAATTTCTGAGCCGGAGCACCGTGCGGAGATCACTTTATTAGGGTGCAGAGAAAATGTGGCATGTGATCCTGTCTGTGGAAGAGGACTGCAGTCGACAAAACAGAACAGAAATTGGTGATATATATAAAAATGCAGACAAATGATAATTTATATAAAAAGACATTTTGTTTGTGAATACAAATGAACGGGCAATACAGGATATCGAGGCTAAAAAGTGTCTCACCTACTGTAGGTGAAAAAGTGAATTTTCAGATAGGATCTTATAACAACATTTTTCATAATACTTGTAATACATAATGATACATATTATTATCATCATTATTATTACTTATAATAACATATTAATAATACATATTTCATAATACTTAATGCTTTTTATCTCCCATTCCATGCTTAATTTTTTTTTAAATATGCATACACATTTATATTTTTTTCTGATCAAAAGAAACACATTCGCTAGGTATAATTTAATGTCTTTTTTTTATTATCTTTTTTTAATTCAAATCTTTCAATGATCTTAACTGTCATTCAGGTGAAACTTGGCCAATTTATATTTTACATGAAAAAACATAAATCTGAAAAAGTCTAATAAGATAAGATGTAAATAAATTTTACATGGTTACGGACACTACACATTTTTAAGCTTTTACCAAAAAACAATTTAAGCAACTATTTTACGGGTCACATGCTTCTTGAAACTTATACCAATTTTACTATCAATACCCAATTATGAATAATTAGCATTTGTAACTATTATTGTTTAAAGTGAGACTGGTTTTTTGGGGGGCACATATAAAAATCATCTCTCTAAAATGGCTAAAGTCAGCAACTTGAAACTTTTAGAGAAGCAAGACTGGACACTTCCACGTTGCATAAAGTTTAGAAGTAGCTTCCTTGGCACACACATTTTCTGTATTATATGTATTTATATGTGTAAAATATCCAAAAAAAGCAACTTATATACACTTGACTAAATGAATCATAATAAAAATATGCTGAAAATGATGACAATTTATAAAATGACCAACATCTGTGTCCTAAAAATATATTCATATATTATTACCCTTAACAGCATAAAAGGTTAATACAGTTCAGGTGTTACTTAGCCAAGACAAGTTACCCATTCATCTCTAAACACACACACACACACACACTGCAGTAATTCCAACAGCATCTATAAAATCCATCTGTGAAATTACTCTGTAGGGCTCGCCTCGTTGTCACTGAAGTCCTCCTCACTGCAGGAGTTCAGTTCAGATTTGAACTCCATCACAGCAGCATGAAGCAGACCTTTCAGATCCTCCATCACTGAAATGCCGTGTAGCACAAGCCTGAGCTGTGTGTTTAGGCAAACGTACAGAGAGGAGGAGATCTGGAACAATCTGCACTCAGTGATCGCTTCCAGCAGCTGCACTCTGCTAAAGCACTGAATACAGGTGTCCTTGCAGGTCATACACACACACACACACACACACACATACACACCTAACCCAGCAAGGATTTGAGAAAAGTTTGCATCGCCAGTGCTTAAAAATATGTTTTTGTTTGTGGAATATGATGGTTGTTGAAGATGTGAAAGTAGTGATGACTCTCCCAATCACATCATGTACAGTATATTCTTGAAATGTAATGGTGTTTTGTTTTAGAGATGCTTAGCTGGTTACTGTACCGCTCCATGACTCTCGTTGAGAGAAACTGTCAGTACAGACACGACTTCAATACTTCATCATAGTCATTTCTATAAAGACACTTAATCCCCATTTAAAAGAGATTATTTTTCCACAGGGAGCTCGGGATGACTGCAGCCTTTAGCGGTGCTATGCTGTTTCTGTGGAAGCAATCTGAAAAAGCATATAGTTCACTAGAACAAGAACCAGGAATTTTTTTTGTAAAAACCAGGGCTCGTATTCACAAAGCTTGTTAAAATTAAAATTCTCTCAGAGAGCTCCGATCTTGGCTTATAAAGTCCTAGCTGGGAATCCTAGACTAAAAGTGATTTAGGAAACTTCTCTGAGTAAGGAAAGTAGAAAAACCTTTATCTTAGTGAGGAGATGTGGTTGACCCCGTTGCTAGGGATGATGCAGCAATTTAAGGAGTGTTATTGGTTAATAAAAAATCTATAAAAGGTGTTAAAATTAACTCAATAAAATGGAAAATTCAATATGAGATAATAGAACAGACAGTGAAATCATAATGTTTGTATATAAAGAAACTGTATAATGATAACTACAGGCTACATTCAGGCAAAGTTTCAGTTATAGGCTAAATAACTTAAAGATAATTAAACAGCCAAATGTTAATTATCAGAGCGCTGGACAGCGTGCCAAGTCATCTCAGGGTGCACAAGCACACACTCAAGCAATTTGGAGATGCCACTTAGCCAAATCTGCATGTCTTTGGGAGGAAACCAGAGTACCAGGAGGAAACCCATCAAGCACTGGAGCATAAGAAATAAATGTAAATGCAGATCTGTTTTAGCCATCCAAAAATATTACTAATAGTACTAATTTCCAACACTATAATCAAATTTTTGCATATAAAAATCAATCAAAACATTTAGAAAAGACATGTAAATTAAGTAAAATATAAAATAAATAGACATTAAACTTCACTTAACCTTGAATTATGATTCGGCTTGGCATATGGAAACGGTACCCTTACCAAATTGACAAGTTCCAGACAATCACACAATCTTTTTGCTTATAAAAACAATCAAAACTTTTACAGAACACAATGTGCAATAACAAAATAAATAAAATTAGTCATTAATCTTCGCGTTTTTTAAACGGCTCCCGGACGTACATAGTTTGTTTTTATGTTTGAAATGCTTCCTATGTTGATGCAAATTGCTTGCAAAATTAACATTTTTAAGATGAAAATTAAGGGAGGGCATTTGTATGCCGAGGCTCCACTGTATTTACATTTAAAAAGCGACCAGAATTAGTAAAACAAAGCCATAGGATTTAAACAAATCTTAGTCTTGTGTGCTGATCAGAGTAGTGATTAAAGGCTTTTCATTTCAAATTAGGCTGAAGCCTTGATAAGTACAGAAATCACTGGATTAAATAACAACACGAACACATAAATTAAGACAAATAGTCATTTTTAAATAACGACGGTATAAAAATGTTGGATGGGACGTTCTGTCTGTCTGTGCACAGCCATAATCCATTAACAAGTGCCTTAGCTGACTTATTCTTCTTATTAAATGTTTTCAGCCTTCACCGTACTTGTTATTGCTGAATCGTAACAACTTCCACTTTCATGTCTTTCAGCCTTGAGCCTGATTGTTCCTTTCCTGCTCCTAGCTGTGTGTGCACTTAAAATCCGTACATTCATTTAATACATCACTAAATACAAATGCTGTATCAGGAACTCACTTACCACCATCATGGTTGATCAGAAGAAAGAAAAAAAAATTTTTGGTAATTTGTTGGAGATTTTTAGTTGGGTTTGGCTCGCACAAGCAGAGATGGAATCACAAAGGAGATACAATCCCAGAAGCCCAGAATGATAATGATAAGTATAACATATTAGATAATATTTGTACCTGCTGCTTGGCTGCACATTAATTAGAATTTTAGATCTTATTAAAATGATTGCTGGTGGAATTATAAAGTAAATCAAAAGAGAATTGTTGGTTTAAAACCCTGACGTGTTCAATGGATCATGTCTGAACATCGCAGACGTGTCCCATTATGACACGTATCCTCCCAGATGGCAATATACAGTAATTAACATCTGGATCTGCTTCTGAAATTAGTTCATAATTCATATTCTAAGGATAACAACATGAATTGAATCGATGGTGGGCTGTGACTACTTTAAATCACGTCGCAAAGCCAACTTTTAATTCAGACTAGAATTACAGGATGACGGGACAAACCCTCCCATCCATTAAGCTGGTTTATTGGTTTACACAGCACTCGTGTGCAGAGTGATTTAAAGCTTAACGGGAAGAGACTGATGGCTCACTGTTGAAGGCGCGTTTAATAAATTAATCATTTGTCATTACTGGCAAACATAACATGCTTGTCAGTCTTGTGAAAAATGTATAAGTTTGTTTGGTTAAAGCTGACAGCGTGACAGTATGACAACATTGCCGGCTGTGCTAAAACGTCGGTAGCACACCCACATAAGTGTTTATGTGTAACTCCTGCCAGGCGTTTTTTTATTTGTATGCCAAATGCCAGGGTTTGGCTCATATTCATTTCAGCAGTAGTTGAATTTATTTCGCATAGATGCTTCTTCATTTCTAAAAAATCGTCACTAATGAGAATAATTAAATGAAGAGAATTATGTTCTTAATGCTGCATCTGAACATAAAATGCTGCATCCGAACATAAAAACAAAAACTGAAATTCTGGTTTATATGACATTAGTACAGTAAGTGTTCGAGTGTGCAAACTGTGCTTTAGGATTCACTAGCATGATATTCAGCTTTTTCAGAAAAGGCTCCATGATCCATCATGACCTTGATTGGGAAAAATCAAGTAAATGGAATGTGTATCTGCTTAATGTGCTTGATTTGAACCTGAAGTGGACAGTCTGCTACTCTGGATTCTGAACATATCTAAACATATGACCAATATGGGGCAGTGGTGGCTCAATTGGTTAAGACTCTGGGTTATTGACCGGAAGGTTAGGGGGTTCAAGCCCCAGCCCCGCCAAAGCTGCCACTGTTGATCCCTTGAGCAAGGCCCCTAACCCTGCTTGCATCAGGGGTGCTGCATCCCATCTGTGAAACAATCATTTTACTGTAAAAGTGCATGTGACAAATAATTGAATCTTAATCTTAAAGCTCATAACTGAGATATGAACGTCAATCCTGCATGCAGCTATTAATTTAACCATAGCAATCCTGTTACTAAGGATGTTGTGAATGCATTGCGCAAGGTTGCATATTTAAATTAGTGTCGGTTGGTTTCATCATTGCCTGTCTGCCGTATTAAGGAACATTTTTTCCCCTCATAAGGAGGAATTTTTGGTTAGGACAAATAGGATGTTGTTGGTGTTTTCTTTCAGCTGCTACCCATCTGATCAGCACACAACTTTGGCACCGATTGTACAATGAATGCCCTTTCTAATGCAACCCCTGAAATTTTATCTGGACTTGGGACCGGCACTGCATTCAGGTTTGGGGTTTGGGCATTGACTGAAATTTGAACTTCCGCATTGCAGGCAAGAAACCAACCACTGAGTCACTAATGTACACAGTAGATGCCAACGCTGAATGAATGCCCCCAACACAATAATTGAACATTACAACACTAAGTGATGTGTGGGTGAAGCCGTTGTGCCTGGCAAAATTTGCGATTTCATTTCTAAACCCTGTTAGATACGTAAAAGCCTGTGCATGTTGTTGGACATCGTGCAAATGGATGTTAATCACCATAAATGCTCTGAGCAAAGGTCAACATTTTGTTTTATTTAACATTTTGTCTGGGTTGGGCGGCACGGTTTCTTAGTGGTTAGCACAGGTTAGCACCTCCGTGGTTACAGGTTCCATTCCTGCCTCGGGTCTGCCTGCATGGAGTAAATATACAGTACCTTGATGTACATTCAGCATTATATTAAAGTCATTGTGAACAACGCTGTCCCGATGTTGGACGATATCAAAATGTTATTCCAACCCAATTGTGATGATCATCAAACGTTAGGGTTGTTGCTTCCTAGGGTTGTCCCAGTCCTGATCCTCATTACTCATCTTCCAAAGCTACAAAGCTTCCACCCCACCCAAGAAAGTTTCTCTTATTCAAATATGTAAATGTAGCTGCTCATTCTGAATAATATATTCACATTCGGTTACACCCTCACCCCATTTGAGTAATCCTGGGTGACCATAGTAACAAAACAGGAAACCTATCTAAGTTCTATCACTGTCAAGCAGATAAACAGTCCATCATTTCTACCAAGAGACTGTGCTTGTGGTCTTCAATCTGCCGCCTAGAGACGTTTCTTTCTTTGATGTGATGACAGCAAATGACGTTTGTGAAGCTCGGCTGCATCATCCTGGTCCCCCGTCGATATTGCACATCACCAAAGAGCAAAAGTGTGAACACATATAGCTTCTCAGATCCTTTACAATCAGTGTCTCCCTGGAGAATTAGATCACACATGCAATTTCCCCCCTCACATGATTGACACAATGGTACAAACAAACTGACTTTCCACCATTCGGTCCAAAGAACGGAAAGAAAATCAAACCGTCACCTTGCATCGATGATTGTGTCGCACTCGTTTAAGATGATGAAAGAGCAGGAATTTACAAAAAGCTGAAATAAAAAAAAACAGAGATGGCAAAGATACACCGAGCTGAGCACCGGCATGCACCAGTGATCTGTTAAACGTCTAACCGCACTAACTCTCACCAGCCCATAAAGGAAAGGTCAAGTCTGTCAATCTGATGGGAGAAAAGAAAAATGCATGTGGAAGACAGAGTATCAGAGTAACCGAGCCCTCGCTCTGTCAGAATCCGAGTCCTTTGGAGGAAAGCATGTTTACGATGAAACCACGTTAATAAAAGTCCTTGAAGTTATTCATAGACATAAATACAGAGAAGCGCTATTAATAAAGTAGCAGCTGTACATAGTGTTCAAACAAGAGTGACCTTTGATGCGGTCAATAAGTGATTTATTAAACAATCGGGATGGGAAAAGTTTCCGTGTGAATAAAGGATGCCTTAATTCCGAGCAGTTAAATTTCACTGAAACTGGATTGTCTGTGGCTTTCGATTACTGCTACTATCCGGTCGTCTCTTCCTCTTTCACGCCTCATCTCACGCGACATAACCGAGAATGAGCAAATATTGTTTAAGATGAAAGACCGTCTCAGACCAACGAGCACAACAGAAGGGTGATTTGTGTTGCTAAAGAGGACAGAGCTAACAAACACGCGAGCCTGTGTGCTAATTACCACAGACAGCTACAGGTGAGATCAAAGGCACAGAGATCAAGAAGAGGCGTGCGGAAGAGTAACACCCTTTCAGACGAAAAAAACTAAACAAAACAAAAAACAAATACACAGTGTGGCCTATTAGCGTTCCTCATCAGTGACAGTCAGCTTAAGATCACATCAAAGAGCTGGCCGTTTAACAAGGCACTCGCTTTGCTTACAGAGAGCGGGACCTCTCAAAGGAAATACTGTACTTACAGTTATAGTCCTTAATTGGAAGTTTTTCGAAAGAGCATGACTAAGTGTCGTGCAAGCTGTAATTCAGATAATAGATTTATATGAACATATTTATTTCTAATGCTGTAGATTTATGGCAAACGAGCGACAGAACCGACAACAGAAAATAAACATAAAATACATCAGTTAAAATAAACCATAATCTTTGACAAGGTAAAGTATTATCTAAGGAGACTCATATTTAATACATATGGATGGAGTCTCAAGTGTCAGTGTGTGTTTGTGGTGACCTCTTGAATGTCCTCATATTGTACTCATGTCATTACACTATATTCTAACTACATTGCCTATATAGTCTTCTATGATCCCTTTTGAAGATTGTATAGTATCATTTTTTTGCCAAACTACTTCTTGTTTAAAGACATAGAATATAGAATACGTTTATAGTTATCAGACGCTAGTGAAAAGAAAATGTAATGCATGCGGCAGTAGAGTCCGGGTCTTATAAGGTTAATAAGATCTTAGGTTAATTTTTTTGTATAATTAATTAATAATTAAAGTGATAACAGGAACTAACTTTGGGCTTCCTCATTCCCACTCGCCAGCGTTCACATTGATTTCGGAGGAGAACGACGGCACTGATTACGTCATGTCTAAACAACGAACTACTTCCATTCTCGGGTATTGATGGCTTTCATATCTGAGTCGATTCATGCCCGAGTACGCCATATCATCCTCGAGACCACCTCTTCAAACAGACCCTGGCATTTCTTCCGAGCATGGAAAGATTCAAGGTTCATTTTGATCAGTGAGGACATAATCTTTGGGGTGAAGTGTTCTCCTCATTTATACCTACGAGGATCAAAGGCCAGGTCTGAAACCACAGAAAAGCCAATATAGAATATAAAAATTTATGCTGGTTATGATGGAAAGTCACCAGAACACCAAGTGCATCACCGCCTAATGAGCGTGGGTTAGCAGGCAAAGAGATCGAGGTTGTTGATCTAAGCCTCCAAATTTTCCAGATATCATCCGTGTGCATCCATGGGATGTCTTGGACAAGTCTGATCCATGGAGTTGTCCAATCCAAGCTTGGAATATACTGCATTACTGGATCTTACTGCTGACGTCCTGGGCACCACAGCACAACTTCAGAGGTCTTGTGTTTGATGGCACATAAGGACCCTAAAAACTTAGGCGGTTTTAATGTTAACGGTTTCAATGTTATGGCTAACTAATGTAAATCATTAAAAACTTTTAGTCTTTAGAGTGATACGAAATGGAGTTTGGGCGGAAAAAAAAGCATTTCTGCCAAATCTTTTTAATTGAATCCTAGGGATTCAAACCTAGGTCAGACAGTGTGTGTGTTCAGTGTTAAGTGCCAGGATGGTATCATTGTTGGGTAATCTTTTATGTGCTTGATGTAACCGTTAACTAAAGCTCTTGCCCTGTATCTGCATGACTTGTGCCAGTGACAAATGATTAGCTAACAGCGAGTAAAGACATGAAGGTGGCATAGGCATATTGTGCAAAATAGAAGAAAAAAAAATCACCATAACTACAGAAAAAACAGGATGAATTTCCTAACATGACGGCAGCAAAGCATGACAAGTTGTTCATAATAAACTTCACAACAACCCTTCAATAGTTGACCAGACAGAGGACGAGTGTTATATCACCTGCATACTCTTTCACCCACATGTGCCCTGTTCTTTTTAAATGCTGTCACTTCTTTTACACTTCATGATCTTCACACATGCATGCACACAGCGGAATAAACAGGTTTCAGCGAATAAAAGGTGTATGGCAAAGACTCAAATTGAAGAGAAAACTGACATGACATACGCCATGACTATTTGCCAGGGTTATTTATTTAAAGTCAACTAATATACTCATCTTTGAATAAAAAACTAAATAAATAAATGATAAACAGCCAATCCCAGATATGTGACTATTTTCAAATTTTTAATAAAATTTTCTCTCTCCTTCTCTCAGAAAACCAATAAGCTTCCCACACTATCCAGTGCCCCAGTGTCTCGGTCACTTATGGGGGGGAAAAAAAAAACTCATTCTAGCTCATTTTATCCATGGATTAAGGCTTGCCCTTGCATGATAATTGTGCATGTGTGTGTGTAATCATATGAGCTTTAATAATCTCTGATGGTCCACTGTGATGATATTATGTTAGCAGACTCCCTGCTCAGTCACCAGATGCATCATGACTGAGCTCTGATCCGTCACACAACCACCAACGGGTAGAATGTTAAAAACGTTCATTATCCGTGTTTACCAAAATACTCCCTCGGATACATTACTGTGATGGCGACACGCGAGCGTCATTAAACAGGAGCACATGCAGACACCACTGCTCCTCTTCCACTAGGTGTCCCTACTACGTTTCGTGTCACACCTCTATCTCTCTTTAACCTACATTAATAATGAAATACAGTACCTGATATAACTCTTCAGAGCAACAACAATCACGTTTACTGAGGAAAAGCACACAGCACTTCACCTGAGAGATAGAGGTATTTTTATATTTGACATTTGTGTCCCAGTGATATTTCATTTATACCATCATATTAAATATTTATGTCGTCCTTTACAAAATCTATTGGCACATTTCATATAACTGTATCATGACGTTAATCAAATGTACAGCACCAGAATTCCATTCCAACTACACTTTGTAAAGTTAAGTTTTCATTGTACCACAAATTAGGAATATTTTAGCATGAATGCCGGAATACATTAATGATGTCATGCTTAAAACATCCTTTTGCATGAATCTTCTAGTCTATTTAATGAAAACTGTACAAGTACACATTACTACATACTGTATTGAACTGAAAGTTGGCACAGAAAGAAAGACATAAGAAATGTTACCATGGTACAGGATATATGTTTCATGGCAGTCTAATGGTAGCTGTAACATGGTACAGTATGTAGTACCATGGTACTTATTTGCTGATATAAACATACATGTATATAGGCTACACAATGGTACATGATTCTACCATGGTTCACATACTTTGGTGCCACGGTACATGTAGGTCGAGGGTGAGTCGAAAATTATCCGCACTCCGGTTATATATATTAAAACTTCTGTGATAAATCAGCTTTCTCCCCGGCTTTCCGTTCAAGGCTACTGTCGCTGCTGTGCAGGTGTGAGCGTGTTACATCAGTTCATTTGTAACAGAAATGGATCCCCCACTTGTGATTTGCACAGGTGTTTGTTTGTGGTCTGATGGTTTGGATATCTGTAAACAAAATTTTAGACAGATACTCTAAGGAAGGTGAAAGTTTCTTAAAAAGAATCAGAAGAGACATGAATTCATCACTACGAGCCTGAGAGTAAACGATAAAGTATGGAACGGAAACATCCTCAATCACCGACTGAGAAAAAGTTAAAAAGTCAACCATCAGCTGGAAAATTGATGCTTACTGTTTTCTGGGATTCTCAAGGGCCAGTATTAGAACATTATCAGGAAAAAGGTTCAACAATCAACAGTGCTCGTTACAGTGAGACGCTTATTCAAGAGCTGAAGCCTAAACTTCAGATTAAACAAAGAGGAGGCCCGAATTTACTAAGCATCTCAGAATCACTCGTAGGAATTGGGCTCAAAGTTTATTTAGGAGTAAAAATCTTCCTACAGTACCTCAGGAGTAGGACATAAAAGTTAATTCTGAAGCTTCCTACTCTATTTTTTCAGTGAGGAGTAGGACTGCACAGAGGGAAGAGTGTGACGTCACTTTTTTTTACACTGAAAGCCGTAACGTAGGCTGCACGTTATAATGGGTGTTGTTGTGTTGACAGGTTTTTATGGTTTTAAAAACGGTGGAAAAGCAAAACGGTGAAATCCGCGGCTGTTGTCTGAAAGCTTTATGCACACAGACAAGTATTCCGTTTCTTTGATGAGCTCTGTGTCACTCAGTGTTACTAAAACATCTCTCCTCTGTGTGCATCTCTGCCTGAACGCCATTTCCTCGCTACTCCTAACCAGTTAGGACACATCCGGAGCTGTGATCTCCAATTTAAGAATCTTGATAAATAGCTCCTACTCCTGCTCCTAAAAGTAGAACCAAAATCACGTCACTCTGAGAATTTTTGGCCACTTTGGAGCGATTTTCTACTCTTAGACTTATTTAGTAGATATGGGCCCTGATCTATGAAGACAAAGATTCACTTCTGATTAAGGGAAGACAGCGGTGCATTTGTGGCTGGCAGCTCAGACTAAATATTATCAATGAGCTTATTGATAGATGGACAAAGTGTATTGAAGAGCAAGGAGATTATGTCCAAAACTGATGGATTTGTCTTTTGTACAAGTTAATTAAAATAAATTCTACAGTCAGAGTGCGGATAATTCTTGACTCACCCTTGTAAGTTATACATGTTGTGGTACTGCCTTGCCTATACCATACCAACAGTATCATATCTAATATGTTACCTGGTGGACTTTGGTAGCCATTGTGGTACCCAATACATACCATGATACAGCAAAGGATTCTGGTACACCATAATACTACCATGGTACCCACTTAAGTACCCAAGTACCTGCCATGGTGGTCACCAAAGTATGGTGGTACACACAAAGTGACACAGTACCTACCCTGGTAGGTAAAGTCCTACCATGATAATGTCTGAAGTTTCACATGTTCATAAAGGGAAAGATAAGAGGGAATAGGTTTTGTACATTAAAAGATATTTTAAGACTTTCAGCACCACTGATTTAATAATGGAAATCATTAGCGTTCATTTGTCCAGCAATGTTGGTGTTAAAAAGAAATAAATGGAGTAAAGAGTTTGATGAGCCTCGTTTAAACTCCGTGACGTACTTTTATCTTAGGTAATGAGACAGAGACTGATGTGAAGATGATGATGATAAAAAATTATAACTTATTTCTCAATCTTTTAACTTTTTATTTACTCATTAGATTAAATTATAAAATGTTCAGATAGCCCTGAAATGAAGTTTTTTAAATGGGATTTCAATTCAGGAAAATGTGTAGTTTTTATAACTTGTAGAAACTGTCCAATGTTTACCATATAAAGGGTTACAACATGCACATTTACTTACCCCTGAAGTGCTTTCTCTCCAAACCAGTCCCCTTTCCCCAGGCCACGCAGATGAACAGTGTCATTAGGTGAATCCTCCTGGGTAACGTTCACCTGTCATCAAAAAAACAACAAAAAAAACAACAACAACCCACCAGTCTGAAGATTAGAATTAGAGCTTTAAGAAGGTCAAAACTCACAGTATGCAGTGTGTTTGTGAGCAGCGCTTTTCTTACCTTTCCTTTACTGATGATGAAGAAGGTGTCTCCTCTAGCTCCCTGTCTGATTATGTATTCTCCATCGCTATAGTGAGTCTATAGGGGGGAAAAAAGCCAGTGAGAGTGAGAGCAGACATTAAACTTTGTCATTCTTAACACTTCAGGAAGAAAGAAAGACCGGAATCTGACTGTTCTGACCCTAGATGTCTGGTTGGGTCTTTTAATCAGTACTTAAAAATCCATCATAAAGCCTCCGCACCACTAGCTTTTAGTCATGTACAGACCAAGGCTGCATGTTTTTGCTCTCTAAGAATTCTTAGAGCATGCTTAAGAGTTAAGTGTTGTTTAGATAATAGTTTTTCTCTGATCCAGTTGGCTTGCACCAAAAAGAAAATCATTTTGAACACACATTTGGTGTTAATTGTGAATTATATTATTTTGTAAAAAAAACACACAAAAAAAAACATGCTTTTTAGTCTATTTTCTAAACCTGCAAAAGGTCATTGTGTCATTAGACATTAGCATGCTGAACACACCATATCACGGCTCTTTACGCAGATTCGTGCTCATGCGAGAGCACAAGAACATCGCTCTCCCCAGCACACACAACAGTTTCTTCAACTCTACTGATTTTCTAACAGCTTAACGGCAACTACATTATCCTGATTTGAGCCTAAAGTAGTCCATTAGCTTATATTATAGAGAATAATAATAGTCAGCCTCAAGCCTGAGACACAAAATAAATGGCTTGAACATAAGCAAGACTAATTAACACGTTCACTGCTTTATTCAATCATACTGTAGTCTTAAAACAGTGATGAGTTTGCTCTGTTTACCCACGAGGCTGGCACAACACGTGAACCAATCGTTACGCGCAGGGCTGAATGAGTTAATGTATTTTAATTGTGATCATGAGTTTGGGGTTTCACAATTAATTAAACACAAGGGACTGCATTGTGGCTGAGATGAGACTAATTGTGATAATTGGCTTATTCATTCATCTTGAGGAAGCACTTTATTCTGGTCAGGAGCATGGCGGATCTGGAGGCTATCATCATGAGAATAAGAGGTGCAAGTAGGAATGGGTTGCCAAAGTACAGTACACTCACCGGCTACATCATTAGATACGCTTTGCACGTACTGAGTTGGACCGCCTTTGCCTTGAGAACTGACTTCATTCCTCAGGACACAGACTCAACAATGCACTGGAAACATTCGTGAGAGATTTTGGATCATATTGACATGATGGCACCACGCAGTTGCTGCAGATTTATCAGATGCACATCCATGATGCAAATCTCCCATTCCAATATATCCAAAAGGTACCCTATAATGCGAAGGCCATTTGAGACATGGTCATGTCCAAGAAATCAGTTTGAGATGATTTTAGCTTTGTGAAATGGCAAGGTATCCTGTGGTCATAAATGGATGGATATGGTTGGCAACAATACTCAGGTAGGCTGTGGCATTTAAACAATCCATCCATCCATCCATCCATCCAAGAACCTCTATAGTCCAACTAGGAACCGTGGAGGCCATCGTATTCCCATTTTTATAACCACCTACATTCACACGGGCGATTTTGGAACGTCAATTAGCCTAATCTGCATGTCTTTGGATTGTGGGAGGAAACCGGACTACCTGAGGAGAACATGCAAACCAAGACCCTATAATAGTGCAAGGCAACAGTGCTAACCACACAAAGGGTGGCAAGCAAATAAACACCATTACACCACCACCACCATCCTGAAGCGTTGATACAAGCTAGGATGAATCCATACCTTCATGACGTTTACACCAAATTCTGGCTCTATCACCCGAATGTTGCAGCAGAAATTGAGACTTATCAGAGCAGAAAATATTTTTCTATCTACTATTGTCCAATTTTGGTGAGCCCATGTGAGCTGTAGCCCATCTACTTCAGAGTTCAATATGTTGTGTGTTCAGTTGCAACAAGATGTTATTTGAGTTACTGTTGCCTTACTATCAGCTCAAACCAGTCTGGTCACTCTCCTCTGACCTCTAGCATCAACAAGGCATTTTCACCTGTAAACCCTAGAGATGGTTTTGTGTGAAAATCTCAGTAGACCAGCAGTTTCTTAAATACTCAGACCAGCCCGTCTGGTACCAACAACCAAGCGATGTTTAAAAAGACATAAATAAAAATTTTTTCCCTATTCTGATGCTCAGCAGATCATCTTGACAGGTGGACCCAAAGTGGTCTGTGAGTGTATACAGTACCAACGAAACACACACACAACTTACTATTCTTGTTTCAACCTTTTGCAAAATTATGAATGCAGCTCATTAACCTAACCTTACACTCAAACCCTTTTAAACAATGTCTAGTGCATGTATTTAATTATACACGCATTCACTTTAATAACAACATCTGTACCCTCTCTCATTCATGCAATTCATTATTCAACATTCAAACACATAAAATCATGTACATGCAGGTCAAGAGTTTGAGTTAACATGCACATCTAACATCAGAATGAGAAAAAAGTGATGTGTGACTTAAATATTTCATTATCTGATTTCTAGGCTAAGAGTATCTATAATTTGCACAAAATGGTACAAAAAACAATCAGTAAGAGGCAGTGCCAGGCTGGTGAGAGAGGTCAGAGACAAATGGTTAGACAGGTTTGAGCTGAAATGAAAGCTACATTAACTCTCTTTGCAACCGTACAGATCAGAAAAGCATCCCAGAGTATAAAAAAATGTCAAAACCATAAGAATCTACAACAGCAAAAGACCACATGCGGTTCCATTTCTCCCAGCTAAGAAAATATAGTAATATGGACACCAAAACTAGACAGATAAAGAATGGGAAACCCCCTAGTCTTGGGATAATTGCATGAACATGGACTAATAAACTAATCAGTGGGTCTTTAGTGATATACAGTACAATGATAATCCAAAAAACATTTGCCCTTCATCAAGCAAAGAAACAACTAAGGAGATTTACAATGACTGCAATTGGGTTAGAAACACTGCAGCATGTTATTAAAACCCTGAACGCTAATGCTGAAATCTAAGCTTGGGACTAAACAGCTGTGTGGCCATAAGAAAACCATTTGTTAGTGAGACTAATCAGGCTTTAACTTACTAAGGAGAAAAAAGATTGGATTTGGACCAATGGAAAATGGTCATACAGTCTGATGAGTTCAGATTGACCCTATTCCAGAGCGCTGAGAGTGTGCCAGAGCCACGGGAGGTAGTGTTGCTTTAGTTGGTCAGCTGGAGGCTCAGTAATGTTATTTGGCAACAAAATGAAGTCAGCCGATGACCCTTAAATCGCAGGTTCGATTCCCAGGTGA
>JAQMYL010000006.1:6070720-6083279 GCA_030014365.1 Clarias pachynema | reverse complement strand
CACTTACATATTTATATTTTCATTTCTTGGATCATTGCACACAAGTCACTTTAATAAGACACTTTCATGCATATTTGTACAACCCCCAGTCAATTTTCTTCATTTTTCTTTATTTACACAAAATTTCTATATTTTCTATATTGTACAGACTATTTTTATTGTATTTCTTTTTTATTCATACTGTATGTATTTCTTATTAATAAGCTTTTATTTTTAAGGTCACAGGCGGTCGTATGAGCATTTCACTGCATATCGTACAGTACTATGTATGAGACAAATAAAATTTGAATTTAGTTTAGAATCAGATTTAGAATTTTGACCCCTCCATACAAATACTAAAATTCACACACACCCACTAAGTCAACACATATTAAGGCAGTTATTTATTCCAAAATATCACCATGAACTCGATTAAATCTTTAGAATTGGTGCTTTTCAAAGATTCTCAAATAGCAGGAAAAAAAAAAATCAGCGCTTTTCAGTGAAAATGTGATGGTTGACCAGATGACAAGGTGCAAATGAAATGTTGCGTCTCTGACTGACTGGATTGCTGAGAGTGGTCATGTCCTGTCATATTCAAAGGGTTTTGTGTAATGGTTTTTCACGACGGTCTTTGACAGCACCTGCCAAAAGAGACTAGAAACCCAGGGGAGTGCACTTGAACCAGCTCTTATTTAAAGTATCTTTAAATTACTCTTCACTACAGTGCAATCTGAATGAATCTGATGTCACCTGCACAGGCAGCAAATCTAAATAACTACACAGAGATGCACACGAACCATGATGCATAATTATAGTAAGAGTTAATGCAGTAGAAATTACTTGGTCAAATTTTGATCTTTGGTATTGATAATAACCCTTAGTTTTTGCTAAACCCTATAGTGTTTTATCTATTATAGTAGACTGGAAGAAAATTAATTTTCTTACAGGTTTTAAAAGTATGAAAATCTACTAAAAGTATTTAATAAGCATTGAAATGTTCTGTGTTGTGTTGTTGCAAAACAAGAGTATTCTGCAAGTACTTTGTGAAAGATGCAAGTGGTTTGTATGAAGGGCATTTAAGTTAAAACAGGCCTTAACGTAAAACTGATCAACACTTACGATCGATCACAGTACAATGTGAATTTTTATTAAAACATTTGAATGGTGAAAACATTTAAACAAGAAGGCCGTATGATCCCAGCCCGAGGTGGCTCGGATCCCACTGTAGTCGTTCCTGTGAACATTCAGCGAGTGGAACGCTTGATCATGGAAAATCTACTTGCCACCAACTTGCAGGAGAGACACAGCTGTGTGAGTACTGTACAAACAATCATTCACGACCTTCATTTACTTGCACATTACAGGAACTCGTCTGGGAGTTATTGCCACATCCCCATACAGTCCTGACCTCGCTCCAAGCCATTTACACACATTTGGCCCAGTTCCTGGGAGGCCAATAATTCACATGTGAAGCAGGCAGTCTGATCTTGGCTCTGGAGTACTGAGAAAACTTTCTATTTTGATGGTATCCAAGCACTAGTGAAACGCTTGGATAAGGGCATTATTGTACTGTGTTATATCAAGAAATACTCTCGTAACTGTGCTCTGTTATTCTGCACAATCAACCTACATATTTTTAAAAATTATGTAGGTGAAGTCGAATCGACAATTAAACATCAATTTAATTGCAAAGGTCTTTCTAGTATCGTGTCCTTGCTTTGCTAATCTAAAAAGGAACAAATACTGTAATAACCTTGGCATGCAATATTTAAACAAAACTAAATGTGATGTGTATAGTGAGCTGCATGCTATATATTATGGCTTACAGCTTTTGCTTGTATGAATACTGGGTTTAGAAGCCAGTTTAACAAACACAGAAGTCAATAGAGTCAGTTGGAAAATGACGTCTGGAAACCTAGCTGTGATTTTCTTACCGAGTGAGAAAGATGCCACACATCTTGTTGTTGGGTGGCAAGACAGATATGAAATGAAACCTAATGATTTCAGGTAGGCACCTGATCCATCCACCCATCTAGGAGCCTCTGTAGTGCAACATGCAAAATACCATGGTGGCCAGTGGTAACCATTGTACTTATTCCCATTTTTACGATGCAATTTGGGAACGCCAATTAGCCTTTTCTGCATATTGTTGGGATAACAAATTTTTAAATACTAGCACTTGTGATTAGATCCCATACAGTGAAAAAAAAAAAAGTAAAAAATATCATATGAAGGATTTCCCCAGACATTTAAATGGGTGATATTTCTGAACATGGTTCATGCATATATGTACACACTTTCATAGACCATCATAACCTTCAAAAAAGACCTAGGGTGAAAACACCACAACAACAATAAAAAGAACAGACATCGATGAAGAGGCCAACCCAGTAGTATTGGCGATTATAGTCTCCAGGTTCCAGGTGACTCATGCAGCATCACCAAAGCCATCAATCACACTTCCTTCGTTGGTTTTAAGGTCATGCTTCATCCCCTTTCAATAGATTACAGTTGTAGAGATAAGAGGGATGTCTCCTCTTTCAAGTTTACTGAAGCGGTCTAGATTACAGACAGTGCAACTCATAAATAAAAACTCAAACGTGTATCAGCTTGAACTGTTTCAGAATCAGTGTCTCAATGTCAGAAATTAATCTTTATATTATTATTTTATGTTTTTATTCATTGTTTGGAAGCGACTCAAAAAAATAACATTGATTCAAGAAACTGTCATGGCACTAATCTTGAGTCATGCTCTTAACAGTTTTGTTCCTGTTTGTGTTTGTTCTTTTACAACAACAAATTGTATAATAAGACGCGTATTAATGTGGATGGGTTTTAATCAGTATTGTGGTGTTATCTGTATTTTGGTGCCATGGCAACATTTCTAATGATATTTCCAGAATTATGAATTCTGTTCTCAGTGCAAAACAATGCAGAGGAGATAATCCGAGCGACAGCATCGTAATTAATATTTATCCCACAGGCAATCAGTCGCATTTCCATATCGCACCAAATAACAAACTGCTGCTTTCCTCGATCCAGATTCCACAAGGGTGGTTATGGTTTCAATTGCTAAAAGAAATTAGCACACATGATGTTTTAGTGCCGAGAAGAGCAAAGAGATGCCCATTCATGGACGGATTTGCACCATTAATAACCTCACTCATCACAAGTGGATCTTAGAGGCATCCTTTTCTGCGTATTCTCATTTTTAACAACTTTTCTGAAGAGCGAGAATGAATAATGCCCTTTGTGTATCCCTTGATTTATTTAAATAACTATCTGCGGCGAGTCGAGTCTATGAGCCGGATTGAGCATTTCGGGAACAGCTGGTTTAACCTGACACAGAGGCTAAGGTAACTTAAATAACCATTTTTTACAACCGTGGTGAGACAAAAATGCATCTAAAAAAATGCATAACATCTTAAACTTTGAGGTTCATGGGTTAAAATATCAGATTCTGTTCAGTATCAGCCAAAAACAGGAGCCTACTGTATATTGGGCACAGGATCCCTGGAGCTGAGAAGCTGAATATTGGAGAAAAGACCTGTCTTTTAAATGTCACATTCTGGGCTGATACTGATACCAATGTTTAAAACAATAATTTGGCCAATAGCTAATGCTGATATTTTTTGCTTGTGTTATTTATTCCCTCATTTGTGCCAAAAAAAAACCCCAAAGAGATTTTAAAAAATCATAGAAAAGCATGCTATCCAAACTACTGTTCTTTTTTTAAAAATTGTTTCCATAATATTTTTTAAATTATTTTGTCTGTAACCATTCTTTTCTGGGAACCAATGATTCTTTGTTCTATTAGTAGAGAGAAAATTTTAGAGTGGTCACGAGTACTCGCACAGTTCACAGATTATTTGTCCAATGCATGGAAAAATTTATGTTTCTCAATTAAAAAAATAAAAATACAATAAAAACTGTCATATAATCAGGTTTAGATTATCCTTCGTCTTTAGAGGTATTATAGCGATTAGATTTTTTAGTTCTAGAGAAGGTTAAAGAGATACTGTTGTTCAGTTGATCGCTATTAAGACTATAAAAACCTTTTGACTCTTGTGTGCGCTCCGCTTCTGGCTTGATGGCTCTCTGGCTTACGCAGAGAGCATGTTTTTGGAGATCACACAGATTTGATAAGACAGATGGATGGATAAAGAGTCGTTTTGGATTGCCATGAGCACTCTGAAGCACATAATTATGAAAACCACTATCCAGTTCAACCTTCATAAAAAAATCCTTAACTTTATAAAACTCTAACCGGAGGTTGTGCCATCAAACCACTTTATTTTTTTATCTAGGTTCTTGACTGACATCATTCACAGCATTACAGATCCATTGCCAGTGCTGCATTTTTTGATTGACCCATACCGCCAGTACTCCCTCTCTAAAAAAAACACGTTTATTCTGTTGAGTTGATTACAAAGTACTTTGAGTCCACTACTGCTGTAGTTCCCCTTATTATTACTAAATTTTTATTCTCTCCAACTTTAGCACCAGATTTGCACACGGTCACACATGCACCTACCTTTATATGGTGTTTAGGGGGTTACTAAACTAAATGGTCCTTCTCACCCCTCCCCTTTGATCATTCAGATTTCATGCTGTTAAGGTAGCCTCTCCAATTGACTTCCACATTCTTGTTCTCTACTGCCCTCCTGGTCTTTTAGGAAACTTTCTAGATGAATTGGACAGTGCTGCTGTACGCACACCCATGTAAATACTCACGGATACTTCCGTAAATACCAGAGTTTTTATGTGTAGTGTCCGATTGACTTTGGATGTTTGTCTGCCTAAATTTCAAGCAAACACTATTAAGCACTACTTCACAGAGATTCTTTAGCAGCCACGTTTGTTTGTGTACGGAGTCAAACAGTAATTACTGTGCGTCACTTCCTCTTTTGAGCACGAATGTGAAAACGCCTTAGTCTTTTTCCTTCTGATAACACTCCTCTTACTGTTCTTGGGAATTTTAACCCTCCTTCTCACAAACTCCAATCTTCTTTCCTTCTCCCTCTCCTTAGCTTATTCTCATTAACACTAAACAACTGCCCTCCCACACACAAGAGAGCGAAGTCTCTTGACCTGGTATTCTGCCGTCCTACCGCAGCCACAGATATCATGCTATCCCTCTTTATAAATCTGATCATCACAGTACCTGGTATCCTTTACCATCACCCTTCCTATCGTCTCTAAAGCGAAACATCAAAATTTCTCTTTTATCCGTCGCCCTCGGCTTGCTCATCAATCTGATCATTTTAATTCATACACATTTTATACAAAATTCCTTAATTTCTTTTGATTGTGTAAAGCTGCTTTGCGACAATGACAATTGTTAAAAGCGCTATACAAATCAAATTTAATTGAACTGAATTCACAGAAGCCTTCACACTATCTCTTCCTGTCTTCCTGTACCCTATCATCCCTCCCAGACCCCTTTTCCTCCTCTCTACCACTAGAGACTGCAACTAATACTTTTCTCTGCTGTCTCTCCTCATCCATGGACCTCTTATGTCCTCTTTCTTCTAATCCAAGAAAGATTTCTTGTCCTGTGCCTTGGCTATCCGAGGTACTGTATTATGCAACAACAGAAGAGAATTAAGAACAGCAGAGAGAAGATGGAAGAAATCACAGCTTGATGCAGATGGGTGATGCTTGTCTCTTACCGCGCTCTTCTCTCCAAATTCTCATGTGACGTGACTTCTGCCAAAACTGCCTTCTACAGGGAAAAGCTGGAAGCCTCTGCACATGATCCTGGCAAACTCCACAATATCTTCTCTTCACTACTCAACCGCCCCCCCGCTCACCCTACTCCATCCTCTCTGACTGCTGATAACTTTGCCACATTCCATGAAAGGAAAAATGAAGCCATCCGCCAGACCTTTGCACCTGTTCATTAGACCCAATCCCTTCGACAATGCTCCAGGCCATCTCACAGGACCTCCTCCTTTTCATCACAACAATTCCATATCATCTGGTCATGTTCCTGACGCTTTTAAGAAGGCAAGGATTATACCCATCCTCAAGAAACCCTGCCTGGATCCAGCAGGACGTCAGCAACCATTGCCTGATATCACTTCTCTCTTTTCTCTCCAAAATTCTTGAAGTGACTGTTTACAACCAAATGTTTTATTTCTCACAGAACAACCACAACGATCCCAACCAATCTGGATTCAAAGCGGCACATTCCACAGAGACTGCCCTTCTGTCAGTCACTGAGAAGCTCCATGCTGCTAGATCAACTAAACTGTCATCCGTCCTCATCCTCCTGGACCTGTCAGCCGCATTTAACACAGTGAACCACAAGTTTCTATTATCTATTCTTACAAGCCTTGGAATCTGTGGAACTGCCTGGCAATGGTTTGCCTCTTACCTAAAAGATGGTTGTATGAGATGACATGAAGGAGATCTACATCTTCCCCACGCAGACTCTCTAATGGTGTCCTACAGGGCTCGGTACTGAATCCTCTTCTGTTCTCCCTCTATACCCAGTCTCTTGGTTAGGCCATATCTTTGCATGGTTTTTCATACCATTGTTATGCAGATGACATGCAACTTATTCTCTCCTTTCCTCCCCCAGACACTCAGGTTTCCAACTGGATCTCAGCATGTCTGTCAGACACCTCATCCTGGATGGCAGCTCATCAGCTGAAACTCAATCTCAGTAAAACCGAACTGCTGTTTTTTCCCTGGTGATTTATCCCCTAGTCAAAAATCTCCCTGGACAAAAATCAGATCACTCCTTCAGCAACTGCTGGCAACCTTGGGGTAACTCTGGATGATCAACTGTCATTTTCTCCACACCTTTTTTTTTTGTTGCTAACCTTCCTTGCTCCTGTCGATTTCTTCTCCACAACATCAGAAGAATTTGCCCATCCCTTCTTTCACATGCTACTCAGATACTCAGTTATTTAAAGACTGGACTACTGCAACTCAGTCCTGGCAGGTCTGCCTCTGTCCACCACTCGTCCTCTGCAGCTGATCCAGAACGCAGCTGCACGTCTCGCTTCAACCTTCCTAAGTTCTCCCACGCTACAACACTTCTCCGCTCTCTGAACTGGCTTCCTGTAGCTGCCCGCATCAAATTCAAAACCCCGATGCTTGCCTACAAAGCAAAAAACAGCCCAGCACCGACTTACCTCTCAGCTCTAATCACACTTCGCAAAGCACCATATTCTCTCCAATCCTCCAGCACTGCTCGGCTGGTCCCACCATCTCTTAGGGATCAAAGATGTGCATCTAGACTTTTTTTCCACCTAAGTGATGGAAAGCATGTTGCTGCATGAGGCTTAATGTTTAATATAATATTTCACAAGACAGATTGTTTTATTGTCCAAAATACTGTAACAGTTTTAAGCCTTTTTGCCTCATACTCAATAAGAATTTCAGTACTTCCACAGACCAACATTTTTGAAAATTATTTTTGTGAAACATAACTAAATGTAAAAGAATAAAAAATACAAATAAATAAATTTAAAGTCAGCCTTTACTGTATGTCCCTTGAAAAGTCAGTGGAACATGTCTTTCAAACTGCAGATCTTTCTCGGACAGTGAAATAATCCCGCACAGCAATCCCATATTCAGTAACACATACAGTATGCATATCGTTGTTATGGAAAGTATGAGGTGGTATTAAAAAGTTGAGACTGTTTTTTTAACATGCCAACAGATGGCTGCACAAGGCCACACACATAAGTCAGTGTGTCAAAATAGCTGTGCCACTAGTGCTAATCTGACCACATGCATTACTACGTATGCTATTTCATCTTGGACAGCAAGTTAAAACAAAGCACGAACGTGAAATTCTGCATAAAACTGCGCAGATCCACCACAGTGATGCAATGAGTTGTTTAAGGTACTTTTAGTGGTATGCGTTCAAGAGCAGAAGAACATCACTGGAAGAATCAGGAAAACCTTCAAGAAGCTCAAACCATGTGGCAACTTGTGTTTGATGATTATCGGAGAACAATCCACAATGTTGCTACTATTGTCAGTGTGTCACAGAATAGGCAATCTTCTTGTGTAATTTGAACATTTCAAGTTTCCCCAGGCTGCAGACGCAGAAGAAGAAGGAACATTGTGTCGAAGTCTGCCAAGAACTCAGGAATGGAGTTGCCATGGATGACCCGTCCATCATGTTGAGCATCGTTACCAGTGGTGAAACTTGGGTATGGGTACAACCCTGAGAGGAAGCAAGTGTCTTCACAGTGGAAGACGCCGTCATTTCTGTGACCGAAAAATGCGGGAAAGCTCCGCAGCTTGACCAAGTCCATGCTTATGGCCTTTTTGCCATTCACAGCATTTTGCATCGAGAATTCGCACCCAGGGGCCAGAGAGCGAATTCTACTGCCAGGTTTTAACGCATCTGAGGGAGGACGATCGGCAAAAGCAACTGGATCTATGGCGCGCAAATCTTGATCCTTTGATACCACTTTGTATAACAGCCCCATCTTTCAAATATTTCCTGAGTCAGACTGCAGTTAACTAATGTCAGCCACTGACATCGGTGAATGTCACCTTAATTACCAGTAACTCGATGCCAGTCAACAAGACATAAGGACAAAAAAAAAAAAAAGGCTGATAAATTGGTGCATCCCTATAAAAAGAAAGATCTTGGTAAAGATTTTATAATCCTGTGGGAACTTTCCAACAGATCTTTCAAAGGAGTGTCCCCATAGGTAGCTTCTGGTACATTAGTGTTGGCCTGTGTCGGGATCAAGAAGCACAACAGATGCAGGTACAGACTTGTGTTTAATACACTTGAACAAACACTCTCAGATCAAAACATGAACATGAACTATAACTTGGAACTCGTACTTCAGCATACTGCTAACACTAAGGGACAATAACCTTAACAGATGTGAGACAAAGATAAAATGAAACACTGGACTTTAAAAGAATGCTGAGACCCTGAGCCAAGACCCAGCCAAGATGTGAGACAATCAGGATTAACTGGTACCGTAGGAGGGTAAATCCCAGACAACATCTAGTTTGCATAATTAAGAAACACTATATGGACAAAACTATTTGGCCAAACCTGTTAATTATTGAATTCAGGTGTTTCGATCAGGCCTCTTATCACCAGTGAAGGGCAAACTAGAGATGTTTGGGGAAGGCCCTTTTCTATTCCAACATTACTGTGCACTAGTGTACAAAGCAAGGACTATTTTGAGGGTCAGTGTGGGAAAAATTGACTGGTCTGCTCTACAGAATGAATGGGCATGAATTCCCAGAAACAGTCCAAAATGTTGTGGAAAGCCTTCCAAGAAGTGTGGAAGCTGTTACAGTTGCAAAAGGGGAACCCACTTCATATTAAAGTATATGTATTTGTATTCTTTGTCATTGCAGGTTTGGGCAACTCTTTTTGTCTATATGGTACCTACACACTTCTTATAACAAAGGATAAAAGAAACAAGCTTGCACTGTCTACTACGAGGTCCAAAAAGTGAAAGTACAAAAGTGAAGTATTACATTTATTTTCTGACTTAAAACAATTATATTAGCAAGATAATTTCAGTGTAAAAAAAAAAAATCTTATAAAACATTTTTGTTGAAGTATTACCTAAAACACAGCACTTTGATGAAAGACTTTGCATTGGCTTGATTTTAAATAGTGACTTTCAATAGAATCGGCACAGAATTACGTTATAAATTGTATAACTGTCAGTAAAAAAAAGTGTATGAAAAGATAAAGAGTATGAGATATATGACTTGTCAACTTCTTTGAGTTGGTAATCCTAGATAGAGAATGTTTTAGATTTTTTTGTATATATAAAAAAGTTTTGGATTTAATGCTTGGTGAAATGTGTTGTATGCTGAGGTCTTATCTCCAGATTTTAGGACACAATCCAGGAATATAGATAATCCATCTGCTCAGTGACAGCTGGTGGTGATTAAATGTGAGGCTAAATCTATTTATAGCATGACAATGAAGAATGGTTAAATTATGTTGGGCTAAACTCTTACATACCCGGGGACTGATCGGAAGCTGCCTTTGTGATCTCCATGTTATATTAAGGTCTGTACTGTCTTAAAGATGTGTTTTTATACTGTAATTCCTCGTTTTAGATATATTTCATATTTCCCATTTTGGCGTCACAATATGTACATAATGGCGACTTTTCCATATCTGTAGTTTAAAGAAAGATCACTTTTTCACAAGAAAAGGAAAAACTACTTTGATTTTTACGCTAAAAAATCATTTTTGCTTCGGCTTAAAAGGTCAAGGCTTGTGGTTAAATCAGAGAGTCAGGGGTTCAAACCACTCTTGTGCCCTTGAGCAAGACCCTTATCCCTCTCTGCTCTGAAGCCTGACCCTGTGCTCTGACCTCAACTATGCAACAAGCTCAGATATGTAAAGAAAAGAATTTGTAACAAAGAAAGGCTTCTTCTTCAGAATATGTAAAGTAACATCAACAACAAAAGATAGCATTTCATATTGTTCAGTGTGACAGTCCCTATCTCTCCTCTTTGAGTTCTTCTGGGTCTTCAAGAGACAAAAGATTTTCTGTGTATTCAAGCAGGGACGGATACTGACATTTAAGGGATTTGAGTTGGCAGGCATTCTGAAATGAAAAAAAAAAGTCAGCATCTGCTCCTTGTACAGAATAATTAATACTACACACAAACACGAGGGTGTTCAGGTCAAACCGGGACTTGGGATGAAATTTCTTATGAATGAAGGCGTAAAAGTGATGTGCAGTAACTTTAAGTACAGTATGATGATGAGACTTTTAAATGCAATAAAAAATGTAAACGGTGCAAATGCTTTAAAGAAGGCCGCATGTTCGTTCCCATGAACATTCAGTGAGTGAAGCGCCTGATCTTTAAAAACTAATGGATGACTTGCCACCAACTTGCTGAAGCAATGCACCTGTTTATGGAAACTGTACAAACAATCTTTCACCAACACCGCTTACACATTACAGGAATCTGCAGTACAGTCCTGACCTCGCTCCAAGCCATTTCCACATGTTTAAAGGAGTTCCTGGGAGGCCAGCGTTTTAGACAAGAAGCAAGCCGTCTGATCATGGCTCTACCCTGATGGTATCCAAGCACTGGTAAAATGCTGGGATAAGTATATTAGCGTAGTAGAAGATTAAATCGAGAAAAAGTGAGTTTTTACTCTCATAACTCTTTTTGTTATTCAAAAGTCCCAGTTTGACTTGAACGCCTCAGTATTAAAAAAAATCTTAACAATGAGCCAGAAAGCTTTGCATATAAAACCATGAACATGCAATTCCATCATATTGATAAAAGGTTCATGCTAACCTCAACAGCGTAGAAATGTTCTATTTTGGGATGTTGAGGTTAGTATGAACCTTTTATCAACATGATGAGATTGCATGTTGACAGCCTGTCTAACGCTTCAAGCGCCGCTGACTATATAGCTTTAGCAATCTACGCTTCGGCAGCATGACTCAATCTTGACTTAAATGAGTCACAACCAGACTGCAAATGCATGGAAAAGCGAAAATATCATTCAATATAAAAAGCTTAAAGTTCGGGAAGTGAAAAAGCTAACAGCTGCATATAAAATGTGGTCTGGTATAGTGACACGGTTTGTCACAGGGAACAGCGGGGAAATTGCTTCAATTGCTCACAGTCAGCTTCTAATGGAGTGGAAACGAAGTGCGCTGCAACATAATTTAAAGCCTTTTCGGAAATGAATGTGTCTGAGCTATCCCAAATGTGTGCACAATGAGACTGTGAGAAATGAGAAAATGCAATGCATTTGTAATGTAGACTGTAACATAAGAAATAAAACACGACAGAACATGCTCTTCTAGACAAACAACCGATGTGAGAGAGAGCGGTGTAATGTGTCCCGACATGAAGCCGGGTTATGGACATGACCTGAGGTTGATTATGATACTGGGAAACACACACAGTGTATTAATCAGTACCGTCAAGACTAATCTTTTGTACTGAAGTATGTACTCAAGACACCATGCTGCTGCATACACCACATGGAGTCCATGCCAACTCAAGAGCACAAGGGTACACCATTCACCATCACACCAATCACTGATAAAATCAGATTTTTTTTTAAAGGTTCTACAAGGTTGTACATTTCACAAGTTGTTACTGATATCATTCGAAACAGGACAGCATTCGCTAGTGATCACAGATGTTTAGAACCCAGTTTACTATACTGATTAGCCATATGAGCCCCAAGACATTTTCAGGGTAATTTTTCTACTTTTAGTTTTAAGAACATATCTTAATAATAATAATAGCTGTCTGTACATGCTATTATCTTTTTCTTCCCCCCAGTACAGTCTATAGAGTCAATTATTTGATATATCATACTCACTCATCATCTATACCGCTTTATCCTGGAGGAGCCTTGGGCCTATCCCAGGAGACTTAGGGCACAAGAAAGGGTACACACTGGACAGGGTGCCAATCCATCGCAAGGCACACACACATACACACTCAATCACACAATATGGGCAATTTGGAAGCACCAATTAGTAGGGATGTAACGGTACTGTAAATACCGTCGTACCGCGATAACATTTTTTTTCGATAATACCGTGGTCGCATGACGGTAAAATGATAGGTCTTC
>JAQMYL010000006.1:6040903-6061423 GCA_030014365.1 Clarias pachynema | reverse complement strand
TCTGTAAATTTAAATCATGTTTTTATTAAGTACTCGGTATCGGTATCGGCGAGTACTGAAATGCAAGTACTTGTACTTGTACTCGTTTTCCAAAAAAGTGGTATCGGTGCATCCCTAAAAAAAGGTATACCAAGATACACCTTTCAGGATAAACACATGCACTAAAGGAACAAAAAGTATACCCTTGAGTGTATCCCGCGCCCCCAAGCCCAGCACCAAAGAAAGTACAGCGTGTATAATATTGTAAGGATATGAAGGCTCACCTCTTGAGGAACTCCATGTATTCGGCATGTTTGATGAGTCCAGTCCTCATCATGATTGTCTGGAAACACTGCCGGTCAATGGCCCATAGTTTTACATTTGTGAGAGCTGAGAAAGACAAACAAGATGGATTAGATCCAATGTAAAACTTCGCCATCGCATTTCGCCATCAGCACTACACCATACCCATAAAGTATGCTGTTTATATAGCATTAAATATAAAACTCCTACAACATAAACCACTAGTTTAGATGCAATGCTGTGCCACTAAACAAGCTATGCTTTTCCCCAAAATAAGCCCCTGTCTAGCCTAAAGGGTAAAAAGTTATCATATTGCTTTTTAAAGAAGAAAAATGGCTACCTATGCCACGTATTATATTTCTCTTAGATTACATTTTTGCTTCAGGCTATTATAATACTGCTTTATAATACCAAGCCCATGCCATTATAATAATTCTCGAAAGCTGAGGTATGGGCACGCTGGCAATAGGGAATAGAAAAAAAAATCCCCAGCAGAGATCAACTAAAAGATGAACAACCTTATCTTCCTTATAATCCAAATTCTAAATCTCACAACTGTCAATTCACTTAAATTTGCCATCAATTATTCTCCTGTCTGGAACATTAGCAGAGCATATAGAAATTTGGTGAATTCATCTGGCATGCAAGTGACATGAAATAGTCCGTATGTATGTAGCCTTGTTTCTAGGCAATAATAGACCACTCAGACATGCTGTTAAGCTCAATTATAAACTAAATTAATTTTCCATTGAAAAACAGATAGACCCTTATTGTTGCACATGGATGCAAGACCTTGTTTTAAGATTACTCATGCAAAGCTTGTTTTGGCTCAAGTCTTTTTTTCTGCTTTAATTATGCACTTTTAAAATGCAAATTAAAATGAGTCACCAAAATACAAATTTTGAGACCATGCAAGGTAAAAATAAATAAATAAATAAAAACCCTCAACTTCAAACAGGAAAAAATACTAGTCAGTAAAATGTATTATTAAAATTATGAGTATTCAAAAAGTCTGATCTATTCTAACCTTGCACGGTACCATTATTTTTCACAACATATACTGTATAATCTTTTCTTCTAGAAAGTTACTTTCAGCATTCCACTTGCCATCCTCAAAACTTGCTTCTGTACTTTTAAAATTTAAATGTAGACTTTTGCACAATAAAAACAGACATTTTAAATGGACCTTTTGATCAAAAGCAGACTTAACATAGGTTTTGCATGGATTGGTGATGGTATACAATGTAAAGAACTTGGCACTTGGTTGTACTGTAGCATCCATGCCTCTTATTAAATTGAAGAAAGTGGCTTTTTCAGAGGCTGTGACAACATTTTACATTGACAATATCTCAGAAGACTTAGGGCAGAGGTGGAGTACACCCTGGATGAGATGCCAATCCATTACAGAGCACACACACACACAGCAATTTGGATAAAGCCACAATTTGCCAAATCTGCATGTCTTTGGACTGTGGGAGTAAAACCAGAGTAGCCAGAGGAACATGCGAACTCCACTCACACAGAGGTGGGAACCGAACCCGGATGTGCAAGCCACCATGCCATCTGGTGGAAATATAACATAAGCTTTGTTTGCCCCCCCCAACCCACAGCTTTGAGGTTAGTTTACACTTCCCAACTTTTATGATAAATTACATCCTCTGCCTTGTGATTGGTTACAAGAATTCAGTCTCATGATTGGTTAGATGCTTTACTACACGCGAAATGCGGGCCCTTCCCGAGTTAATTCATCAGGAACGAAAGCTAAATTTCCCTTCTAATGGGTCAAACATGCAGAATAAATATATTTATTTAAATAAGACAAAAAATATTGGACCAAGGTTAAATGTAACGTTAGCCATTTAACAGGATTAAAAAAAAAAAGGTTCACATCATCCCCTCTCATTCCCATTGAAAATGTATTCCGATTGACCCGGATTGTTACTGTTCTGCTTGAGGTGTCTACATGATGCATTTTCATTCAGATTATCAATGAAATATTAAAAAAAAGGTAATGTAAACTCACATTTAAAATCAACTATGAAAAACTTATTTCAGTATATTGAAATTAATAGAGCAGTATGCTTTTATTCTGGCAGTGTTAAAGCCCAAACTGAAATCTCTGTCCAAAGCTCAGGGGTGGTAGACAAGCTAACCCACTACAAAAATCACTTCCAGTTCTCTTATTTACACTCATTACCTAAGAAGTAAAATGTTAAACATTAGATGCTTTATTATGGCAAAATGTTACAGTAAATATTAAGAAGTAATGCAACTTAGATCATCCAGGTACAATTATACAACATAGATTTTCATGGTTAAATTAGTCGGAAGTACAGATAATGTGAAAGCAAAATGAAGGCCAAATCATCAGAAAAAAAAGAAGATTTACTATTCAAACACAAGACAATCATTGTGTTCATTGAATCCTATAACCACAGCCATATTTTTTCTTCTTTCATGATCCAGGTAGGCAATTTGCCTCCCCTCAATTTCATACCCGTCTAGACATCAAGCTTCAAGACAACCATGACTCTGTCCATAACTGGGATTTTTTTCTGAAGTTATATAGTGATGTACACTGTTTTTATCCATCATGTTGTCTGCTTTTGAGAAAGACATGTCTAGGAAATGGCTCTTTGATCAGGACATAGGGTACCAGGATAACAACAGGCCCCACTTTAGTGACATGAGGACTGAGTGCCCCGTAACTGACCAAGATTAATGTCTTTTTCCCCCTCTGTCAGATATTCAAGTCGGCTCACTGGAGAATACCTTTCATTCTGAACTTTAACACTCTGTAACAGCTTTGCCTGGATAGAATTAAACATAGAAAGGTGTTACTCTTAATTTATCTCAGCTGCCTAGAGCAGTGCTTCCCAATCTTTTTTCCTTGGAGCACACATGCTTGGCTTGTATTGAAAAGATGATTTTATGATAATATCATCATCATTATTTTATTTAATAATGTGCAAATCTAATGCCAACAGCCTCAGAGAAGACAATGGCTTATGCACCCCTTGAGGCGGGGACATGGACACCCAGGTTGGGAACCATGGGCCTACAGTATACTGTAGCACCAAATCAAACCAAAAAAAAAAAGACATTAATTTATGAGAAATTTCAAAACACCCAATAGTAAATAAACTCATTTTAGATATTCTATGTGTTATATTGTCTTGCCTGGATGGTCACGCTGACAATGGTAAATGCTTTTTCCGGAAAAAAAAAGAACCACATTTTCCCCTAACGTAGTACCTCACGTAGCACTCAGAACACAAGCACGCCTACTCATTCATGCAATTATTCAAATTACCCAATCATGTGATAGCAGGACAATGCAAAACACCATGCAGATAAAAGGTAAAGAGCTTGAGTTAATGTCCACATCAAACATTATAATAGGAAAAACTTTGATCTCAGTGATTTTGACCATGGAAATGATGTTTTTGATGCCAGTTTGAGTGTTACAGAAAATGCTGGAGTCCTGGTATTTTAAAACACACAACTAAAGTCTCCAAAGCTAAATTTTGTGAAAAAGAAAGTGGTACTGTACTTCTGTGGGTGGAAACGACTTGAGAAAGGTCAGAAACTGACGGGCAGAGTACAGTAACTCTACGCAACCATGTTGAACAGGAGGCCATCTCAGTAGTATCTCAGTGATATCAAGGTCCATGGGCTAAAACTGTACATGACCATATTGTGTGCTACTCTCGCCATTAAGAAATGTGACTACACTGAACCCAGGTTTAGACTGATGAACTCTGTGGTACGCAGATGTACATGTCAGACTCCTTGGACCCTCAGCAGTTCAGGCTGGTCAAGGTTGCCCAGTTGCACTCACTGGACCCCTTAATACCAACCGAGCATTGCTGACATGCCATAGCCTACTGTATCTACAAGTACTGTTGCTGAGTTCATGTGCATCTCTAGGCCACTTCCAGCATGATAATGTACCATGTCACAAAGCGCACAGTTATTCAAAACTACTTTCATGAACATATCAGCAAGTTCAGTGTTATTCACTAAATCCAAAGTCCCAGTCACCAGATCTGAATCCAATTGAACACCTTTGGGGTTTGGTAGAATGAGAGTTTCTCAGCATGCGTGCGCAAATTATGTGTTGCAGTATCTCAAAGGAAATGTATCTAATACCTAATGGAATTCCTGCCTTACAAATACCCCTGAAAACCAAGAGCTCTAACAGCAAAGAGGTAATCCTACACAGTATTAACATGGCTTTGTTAAGAACGTGCTTCTTTAATTTCTCTAATGAGTGTGAAACAATTTATAAAAAGGACCCAAAAATGTTCAGGTTTGTCTGAAAGCGAGAAATATAAGCTGAATATACAAATCTGAAAAAAGGCTAGATTGGATTTTCACACTGATGAGTTATGTTATGAGCAATTTTTTAAATTTTTTTAATGAAGTGGTGAAATATATTTATACAGTAGTCCCAAATAAGGCCACAAATCTAATCGTCAGGACTGACTTATTATTTGAAAGTCATCAGATCTGGCTCTGTTCTGACCGTCATCCCAAATCTGACACTTGTCATCTTACGTATCTACATTTGGTTGCCGTGGTAGCAACGACGCAGGCTCGTGTGCAACGCATTATTTCCTCTTATCGGAGTGTTTCAGAGCAGTCCCTCTATCTTTACGTATCTGTGTTGATGCATTACCCAAAGTGCTATCAGACACTTTGTCCAGGCACTATTGTTCTCCATTTCCATACTGTGGTTAAGCCAGATGCTCTTTCGTAAAACACTACTCTTAATTTAATTTAGCCACACAAAAAAATTCAAAGGAGCGGGGGGAAAAACAAAGAAACAAAACTAAACAAAAAAACCCCACAACTTACTGGTAAGTAGGTACAGTAGAAGTTGGACTAGTGATTGGAAGGTCCCATGTTTAAACCTCACCACTGCTGTTGGGCCCTTGAGCAAGGCCCCTAACCCTCACCTGCTCAGATTCATAATCCAATAAAAATGTAAGTCACTCTGGATAAGTGTGTCTGGATAAATGTTGAAATGTACTAAAACATAGCACTTTGTCTAACTACAGTACAAATCCATATTTTTAAAACTCCATTTCAATTTCTATCATCTCTCCACTTGTTTTCAACAAGTTTTCCCTGTGGGTTCGTGTCCCATACCATGTGATCTTATGGACTTTAGTTGTCACATATACATTACTGTACAGTGAAATTCTTTTTTTTGCATATCCCAGCGTAACTAGGGTCAGAGCGTGGTACGGCCATGATACGGCGCCCCTGGAGCAGACAGGGTTAAGGGCCCTGCTCAAGGGCCCAACAAAGGCAACCTGGTGGAGCTGGGGCCGAACTGCCGACCTTCCAATCAGTAACTCAGTGCTTTATCCCTCGGAGCCACCACTGCCCCTTGTACTTCCACATCAGGTTATGAGTGATGTAATGGACAGTTGAAATTCTGATTTGAGTGGGCAGAGAATCCAGACAGATAAAAGTTTAGAAATCCGATTTTAATCCACCTCTGGAAGTGGTTTAGATCGGATTTGCAAAAATCTGATTCAAATGTTTTTTCAAATGTTGTTCCACTTTTGGGGCTATTATTTACTAAGTATTTAAAAGTACGTGTTTTACAGAAGAGCGTCTGGCTTTATCACAGTATGGAAATGGAAAGCAGTAGTAGCAGCCTGAACAAAGGACAAAAACTATATTAAAGCAAACAGATTCCAAATCTGGATATGCCAGAAAGCAGAGATTTGGGCTGGTAGTCTGAACAGGCCCTAAATGATTACATTGCATACAACCTAGAACACAGAATACTTATAGAAGTCCCATCAGTGAGAGTCCATCCTTGAAACTTTATACTGGTATGCTCAATCTAGAGTCCTTAAAGTTTAAAAAAATATCTACATCACTCAATAAATCCAAGGCAAGATAATTCCCGTTAAAAAAACAAAACAAAAAAAACACATAGAATGAAAAACATTCCTTATTTACACCTTTAAAACAGAAAATGACTGTGTTCATCTTACAAAAGGTCAATGAAACAGTTTTGCTCTGTTCACTTTTAATAACCTTCTCTTTAAGGTTTAAAGTGTCAAATGTGAAATATGATCAGGAAAAAAAAAACTGATGTGCATGCTTGTCATGCTTGATTTATAAGCTGAACACAAGCTCAGAGGAGATCATAGTGCAATAAGGATACATTTAAATCAAATGTATAAACAAGGATAACCACATCAAAAGCTTGATTCTATGCTCATTGAACTATTCTTTATACAGTAGATCACAATCCAGATAAGATCCAACCAATTCCGATGTTGCAGACAGATATATTTTTTTAACATCTTCATGCAGATCATGCATATTAAAAATGATGCCAGGGACTTTTTTTCCACCATAGCTAACAATAGAGATTCATTTCTTTTCTGTAGTTTTATGCCAATCCCACCTTGAGTGTTTGTTGCCATGGAAACTGGTTCCAGTCAAAAGTTCCAGTCATTTCTACTGAACTTCAGGCACTTTGGAATTAGATAGGAGTGCTTTATTTTTTTAAATATATTTGTGTGTTTGTTTTGCTGCTGTGATTGTTGTCGTCATGGAGATGGTATCTAATTGTACATTTTTAGTTTTCAAAATGCTTGTGTAAAAGCCACCAGACATGATGCTTACATTTCCCCCCCCCCATTTGATTTTCGTACTATGTTAGTCAATGTGCATGAGAACAAAATACACTTGTGACATCTTGCAAGAGAAAGGATCATTAAAGCATTGGTTATTTAAAACTTCTATTTATTAATTAACCTTTGATAATTAAATTATTGCTACAACTTTTACATTTTCATGTATCCATTTTTATAGGGGTTTATTTGTGCAATCTCCGATGAAGAATAATTCAGTCTAACTGGCCTTTGTATCACCTCATATTTATATCCCAGTATAAATAGGAAGTCATCCAGCGAAATTAATGTCTCAAATTGTTTCCATGATACGTCATTTATATTGGCACCCTTATAAATGATGTCAGGTTAATATGACATGTGAACTATTTACTTTTTCCTTCACTTAAAATGTTAAATATACACTGTATGCACCAAAATATACCAGTACTGAAACTCAAATCCCAAACGCACATTTGCTTTTCTCGATGGTATATAGTTCCAGCCGTATGTGTTCCCAGTAATGAAAAGGAAATTGTGTTGTGCAGTTGCTGGAAATGGGAAGAAAAAAAAAGGTATTCATAGTTGAGTATTAGTTCCGCTCATATGGAAGTTGTCGTGGGGGACGGAGTTAGAAAAAGATGTCAGAACAAGCCTCTATAACTAGCCACTAGCACAAGGCTGAGTCCCAAATCCCTACCCAATTCTTTATCATCAAGGGCAGTATTTGGTGTGACAAGTGGATTGTATGCCTTACATAGTGCACTAGCTTTCCATTTAATGATACAGTGGCACCTCAGCATACAAAACGCCCCGCCTCAAAAGTTTTCGCCTTAGGGACTGAAATTTTGCAAGAAGCTTGCCTCGGCATAAAAAGAATGCTTGGCATACAAGAGAACGATGTTTTGATATGCTAAAATATGATTATAGTGTTGGAAATTGGTAATATTTTTTATATTGGGGGGGGGGGGGGACAGATTACCTGCATCTACATTATTTTCAATAGGAACATGAGAATTGCAATACAATTTTTTTCCTTAAAAACTCGTATATTTGTATGCCGAGGGTCCACTGTAATTGGGATTTAACCCGGAACCTGGAAGTTAACGGAGCTGATATTCTAAACAGGAATAAGTGGAAATAAGGAGAAACTTATGTAGGGATTTACAGGACCATCCACCACATAGTGGATCCTGCCATAGTTTTTTCTTCTCATCTTTTGCCTAAATAATACCAGTAAGAATTTCAAACTACTTTCACTACAATTACATAGTAATCTGTTGATGATAAATAATGTTTTATATATTATACTGCAATATATGTGTCCTCATGCCTCGATTTAATATCAAATGTTAAATAAATGCCAATAGAAAAGATGTTAAAATTTCTAACTACCCATTACATATTACCCAGTACTATAACGCTACCTATAAATTTAACAGCTAGACAACATGTTTTGTTTGATAAGATGTCAGGCACTACCTCTAGTCCTGAGTGGAAGGCAATTTGAGAGGCACTCAAGCTTAGAGAGAGAGAGAGAGTGTCCACAGATACAGGCGGAACCGCATACCGACTCTGCAACATGGTCATTTTCTCTTTGCTGTTGTGATTAGTGACAGCAGCAGTGACACGAAACGTGTATACAATCAGATTTTTCTTCAATGGGTTGGAACTAATGACTATCATTTTGTAGGAAGAATGAGAGGAAAAAACACAAGTGAGGAAGCATGAAAGGAATGCGAATTGCTGAACTTATATAAAGTATCTGGCTCAATCGGTCAATGAAAGAAGATAACTAATTAACTGTTTGGTTATGAGAGGATTACCTAAAAACACAGTATGGTTAATTTAAGTGGTTTGTACAATGGAGATTTTTCTATGAATATTTCAGTACCATTAATTTACTAGTTCCATGCAGTCCGAGACAAGATGCCTCTTGACTCAAAGGTATCTTGTCTCGGATTGCATGTACCTTGGCAGAAACTAAAACTGTCATGGGTCAGAAGGTCGACGCTGCTATAGAGAGTTCAAGTATCTTGGGAGTGCAATGGGTTCAGATGGGAGGTGTGCCTGGGATTTTCAATGAAGTACTGGTTCGGCAGGACGTACCTAGAAAGGCTTTGGCATCACACAAAGATCACAGTTAACCCCGAGGTAACAGAGCATCAGACCTCCATAGAATGTTTGTAGTCATTTGACCAGACGGTGCCATTGTCCAATATTAACAGATCCGGCCATGTCTAGCCTCAAGGATTCAGTGTTGAAGTAGTAATCACAGTATTGAAACTATGATTAATTTTAATATTGACCTAAATAAATAAGATCATCAGGGAATTTAACATCAAATTAACCACAAAATGTGTAAATACATTAAAAAAAATAGCAGCCTGGTAGATTAGTTCTGCTAACCTGACCCTAGAACTGGTCAGATATTGTTTTATAGCATCAAATGTTCAGGTGATTAAAATATGGATATACAGTAGCAGATTGAAAATTATCATTTCCAGTCTGCGAATGAAATCTAAAATGTAACTGGACATGGCGATGCCAGATTGGTGCTTTGGACCTTTGCAGCCTATGGGAAATGACTGATCGTCAATTACCATCTACTTTACATTTAGTTTTCTTTAATCCCTTTTAAATTAGGAAAGGCAATTTCAGCACATGAAAGGATAAAAAAAATAAAAAAAAACTCCATCATTAAAAGGTCACACTTCAGCGGACAGGACATTAGCTTCTTTTTGATTAGATACAGTCAACCATTGGTCCATCAACAAGAGAGCATACTATATAGGAAAAAGTTTTAATCCAAAGCAATGAGATGACCAAGCTGAATAAAAATGTAGAAAATTATATTTATTTGGGGTGTAACTGCAAAATAATTTGCTAGCGTACAAGCATACTAGTTTGCTAAAAAACATGAAAGGACTCTGGGCAACATCAAGCAAGACCTGAAAGATTTCACTAAATCTTTAAGTTCTATGTTGAGTTATGACACAGGAGATCAGAGATGGAGATCATTTGAGATGGAGATGTTACAGCATAAATTGTGAAAATATAAACCTTCAGGCATTTGTTGTACTGAAAAATTGTCTAGATGAATCCATATTGCATTAGGTTTTGAACCGTGCATCTTTACAAGGTTAACACTTATGATTCCCAAACCTCAGAGACGCTTAGCACCAACTCCATTACTATTAGCGGAGAAAGTAAAACTCAGATGGCATTACGGATCCGTTTCTAAACAAATTTGTCTAAAATGGTTTTGAATCTGGATTTAATGCATCAAATGTAATGCCCTGACAAATATCCAGACCTTGATCATTAATTAACTCTTCAACAGCCCTGTTGAATAGCTTCGAAAGGTACCAGCAGTCAAACTACCATCAGAAACCACTTCACACGCAATGTTATACTGGATTTAACCTTCATCAGGATTTAATTATATAGCCTTATGCACCATAAAGTGTGGGGGAACAGGGGAAAACTTTCATAAAGAAGATTCAAAAGAATACAAAGTAAACAAAAACAACAATTCAAACAAAATTAAGAAAATCGTTAGAAAAATATGGTGAAAACTTTATCCAAAAACAAACCCAGCAAAAAAAAAATTATAATAAAAAAGACTCCTACGCTACACCCACACCCTTATATATACTGCCCAGGTGCAACCAATCATCAGTCTGCGTGCGTGACCAGGAAGCAACGACCAAATAAGGAAAATCAGAACTGCAGAAAGGGACAACTGGTTGCAAAGACCATGGGAAGCCAAAAGGATCAAAAATAGATTGGGCATGGCATTTAAGGTAATCAATTAAACGTTATTACACTTAACAAAGAGTCATAGTGAAATTCATTTTACAGCTTCACCTAGTGTTTTACACACTGATATCTTGGTTCTAATTAGAAGAATGTTTTTTCTTTTACACCAGAAAAACACTGGTGTTATCACAAATATCGTGTCTTGCAGCTTGCAGTTCGCAACATGAAAATGACTTAATTGAGTAAATTTTTTAAATTATTATTTTTGAGTATAATTCCATTTTATACATTTAAAATGTTCATTTTTATAAACAATTGTGTTTTGTACATATTACCAAGTGGTATGTGAACCAGCAATAAAAACAATTTACACAGTGACCCTCAGTAAATCACTCAGTGATTTAAGACCCTGTTAGCTCATTTACAGTGTGAATATTCAACTAGTAATATATCAATGTACAGCAGAACCTCTCCATATGAAGGTTCTGGAGGTGAGTTCTTAAGGTGAAAATTCGTATAATAATGTCAAGGCAGATAATCCATTCTAGCTGCCCAAAAATATTACCAATATTAAAAAAAAAGAAGCGTTAAAACGTAGCTTTTGCACAAGTGCTGAAGGCAAGGTTGGTATTGTCGGATGACCCTTTTTTTATAAACAGCTTTCACAGACCTAAAGAAAAATGTTAAAATTAATGAACTCCCTTTCCACTGACGACTCCCAGACATATGCGAACTTGTGTTGCGTCGGTGTTCCGTTAGGTTTGTTCGTATGCCAAAATTTTTTTTTTGTATCCCAATACAAATGTCTTTCAAAATAAACATTTTTAAGGCAAAAACATTAAGATTAATGTTAAATTTAACTATCGGTCAGTAAACTATTTAACAATCTAAGCTTCTATCAAGACTAGATACCTGGGAAAGAAGAAATGAAATCAAAGAAAGCCTTTGACAGACCTACAGGATTTTAAGGACAAACATACCAATCAAATGACAAATAGGGGGTTGCAATAAGAAAGTGTTTCCCAAAAAGGTCCCTTTGAAGTGGTGTATTAATTTAACAGAAAGATCTCCGAAACAACAAACTGGGATAGGATTTTGTGGGTGAATTGTTTTGTATAAATGACATGTATAAATGATAGTTTTGACTGTGAAGCATGGTGGTGGAAACATAATGTTGTAGGGATGTTTTTCATTTGCAGGGACAGAGGAACTAGTCAAAATTCAGGGCAAGATGAATGGAGCCAATTACATCAAGATCCTGGGAAGAACCTAATGCAATTAGCAAAACATTGAACAGTGGTTCAAACATTCATATTCCAATAGAACAATGAGCCTTGTGCAAGAAACAATATAAGAACAAATACTATGCTATGCTAATTATATTCTAATCCTATGCACCTCGAAATTAAGATCAAGTGGGACCTCACCTGGGTAAGAGCCTTGTGTTGATTCATTTTTTTTCTCTTTTTCCAAGAAATTTGATGCTGCTGAAAGTTGCTGCATGAGGCTCAGTGATCCTAAATTAATACCAAAGCTACTATGGAGAGCTAGGAACCAGGTGTCTGATCACAGCCCTGACCTAAATCCAATTAAAAATCTATAAAAATGACACGTTCAATGAAAACCAACAAACCTCTTCCAGCTCCTAACTTCAAATCCAGCCAACTTTGTGCAGAACAATGCATACAGATTGTGAGTAGTAGATTCAGTTTTGTTCTTATTTTGTGTGCTTTGGATAAGGGCAAACATGTCTAATTAATATCTACAAATTTTGCATACCTTGACAAAAGAAAAACAATTTAAATTTCAACTTTTTTGTTGACTAAATTTAAATCTTATCAGAAAATCATAAAAGAACTGTAATTAATTTGTTGTTTTTTAAACATGTTCCAATATTTGTGAAGCAAAGTCAGTTTTAATAAAAGTAATTAAAAAAGACTTATCTAAATTATCTATGCCACTATCTATTATCTACAACCAAACAAACAAACAAATAAATAAATAAATAAACATTCTGATTTAAGTTTAAAGTATTTCCATGTTTTCCTCATGATGGTTCACAAGGTGGTGGACTCTCAGTGCCTTATGCAATAGGCAAAACATTAAGCAGTGGGTCAAACATTCATATTCCAATAGAACAATGAGCCTTGTGCAAGAAACAATATAAGAACAAATACTATGTTATGCTAATTATATTCTAATCCTATGCACCTCGAATTTAAGATCAAGTGGGACTCATTACCTCACCTGGGTAAGAGCTGATTAAGATGGTTAAGAACATTTTACACTCAGTGCCACTCCCATGTTAGAAAGGGCATCTGGTCTAAAACCTGTAAGTTATATCAAATACCGACTTACGAATGTGTTCCGTTACGGGAGTACGTTCGTAAGTCAGATTTGTTCTTAAGTCCGACAAATTGGATCTTATACACCTTTGATACGAATATACAATGTAAAGCATAAAAAAACAAAAGCACAGGTTTGGTGTTTTGGTTCCGCATTATACAAGACAGCGCCTTTAAATCGCGAGGGGAATGATGCAGCGTGACGCAGAGGGGTCAGATGACCTTTTAACCCGGGAGGGAGGGACAATGATACATGGTGTTTACTGCATGCTTGAATGGACACCATTTTGTCTCAGAGCTATTTTCCACTGTATTGTACTGTGAACTCCGACTACAATTCACCATTTTATACAATATACTGGACTTTAGACATTTTATACATTCACTTACACACTGAAAATATTGTATATAATTGTGAACATTGGTATCTTGTGCACTGCAGTACACGTGAGCTATATCTGTGATTTGTTCGCATTCACGAATGTTCACAGATCCACGGTCCATTCAAATTTCCGCAGAAACGAATGTTCATAAATCAGGGACTTACAGTAGGCACATTGAATGGGAGCAGCCAAAAAGACAAACAACTTGTTTAAGCCATGTCCACTTGCGATTTTCAACCCCGGCTTAGAGTTAATAATGTCATCTGCCAATAACTTTGTTGCCAGTCAACATTTATTTGCCACATAGAAATAGACAGTGTTTTCATGTTTGTTTCTTGTGAAAATTCCAATGTGCTTCTGTGTGTTTAGCTCTTACTGTAACAAGATGCGTTTTTCCCTTTGATGTGTATGTCATCCTGGCAGGTACACTAGGTATAACAGTGTTGGGTGGCTGGTAGTCATCTGAACTTTGGAAAAGGCAAAGACCACCTGCTTATATGGCTCAGTGAACTAGTTACTATTATAAGAAAAATTAAATTAAAAAAAATTTTTATTCCTTTTTTAAAATATAATAATAACAATAATAATAATAATAATTTTTTTTTTAAAAACGAACTCTCTAGGCATTTTATTCAAACAGCTACTGTACATCCTTAACCTTGGGGAAAAAAACTCTGACATTTTTAAGCGATTCAGGCATCTCGACAAACCCTAAGTAACTGGATAACTCTATTCAGATAATCACACAATCATTTACAGCCAACTGTTTCATAATAATTTACTGGCTTTAGCCTGCAGTGCATAAAGAGCTTGACAGCAGACTGTTAATTAACACAGTCCACCAAACTGTCCACGCACTCGTCACAGCTCTAATGAATTTCAACTCCCAAACGGAGAGTATGATTACTAACACAATAATGTGGCTGGCAGATGCTCGGCACATTCACGAGCACCGGTCCAGGCTAATAAATATTCAGCACTCGTCATAAAGCAGGGAAATAACACTTTCCTCCTTTGAAAAGCAGAGGTAAATGTAACTTGGGTCATTTCATTTCAATCACAGTAATGTGTCACATGTTCAGAGCCACTGTGGGAGCTTGAATAAAAAAACAGCAACAGAAAGAGTGATCAGTCGACTTAAATTAAGTCTCAGTCCATTATTGATTGGAGTCTTTTAATGGTATTCATGGCAAAGTAAAACAAATGAATGACAGACCCTTTAGCACAGAGACTGCCTTTGAGTCAATGGAATTAGATGGGACGTGAGATCAAGAATTGCAAATTTTATATCCTAGGGTTTGTCATTTGTGTCAATCATCATTGCAGTTTGATCAAATCAATATCAAAGCCATGATATTTCACAAATCAGATGACACAGGGTAGTGGGGAAAAACATTGCAGAAAGTGACTTTTGTCAAAGTTATAATTCTAAAAGTGGTGAACAAAAAAGAACGTGACAGTCCAGAAGTGATACTAATGTCAAGACGGACCTGATCTAGATGATGTCAATAGGCCACTGAACTTCCTGTGCATTTCAATTGATCGATTACAAAAAATATTTTAACAATTCTATTTTAATCGTAAAAAATTCTAATGTATGTACATGCAATTTTGCTTGTTTTTTTTCTGCTGTTGAATTTGGCCCTGATTAATTACATTACATTCACACTGGATGACAAATTTCACAGTCAGAAAACTTGACAATTGAGACGTACTGTACTTATATGTACCTTAATTTTGATGTTTTTGATTGACAGACAAAAAATATCAAAGAAACATTATACTGTGCGGTTAAATTATTGTACTGTGCGGTCACTTATCACTTACAATTAATCAAATATGGAAAACTATATTTTTACGATAATCTGTAATAGCTTTTCAATGTTGTCAGCTTCAAAGCTACTCTGCTGCAGAAACAAGAAAACAAAAATGATGGAAAATATCAGCCTTAATGCTGCAATTCTCAAATCCGATTTGTCAGAGGGTGTTGATTCTTTAGTTTCCCTAACAGAAGATCGGAGAGTTGTGCTGGCATAATAAACTTCTTCTACTACAGTACATTACTGTTTCTATAGTAACAGCCAGTGTCAACACCATAAGGCCTTCAATGAAGATGATATATTTCTCAAAACATAAACATAAATAGGTCATGATGTCATTATTTATTTAATAAATTATAAAATGGCTCTTTGGGATGTGCTGATATACAGTAGTTTATCACATGTTGGATCATCAATGTTAGAAACTTCTCATGTCAAAGACTTAATGTTACAGTACATAATAGAAATAGCAGCTTCATTAACCTTCTACTAATGAAAATAAGAAGAATCTAATTTTCACTTAATAGCAGCATGCAACCAGTCATGACAGTAAACTTCATCTTTCATTACACAGTACACTCATTTGAGTGCAAACTTTAAATAACGAAGTTAAAATACAATGCAAATACAAGGAAAGGGATGTCTAGGTGAATTTCAAATGCTTTATCACACAAGCCATAGTGCAAGATCGATGGATACTTTACCTTTTATTAGCACCAGTTACCCATTACCTTAATTAATGTCTTCAAAGAGAAAAAAATTCCACAAATAGCTGTGTCTAAGAAAGCTTGTTTTTTCTCTCTTTTTAAAAAAATCACCTATATATTCTATTTTTCGAAACTCTCGAAAAACAATTATTAACATCACTGGTTTTGCTGCATTTGGAAGCCATGATTTTTATGTGGTTATGTCCACTATGCACTGTTCTTCAATCGAGATTTCTTTAAGCTATTGCAGTATAACCTTATGGGGCCACAAACGTATATACAGTTGCTTGATGCACAATCTGCCCTAATACTGTACATCCCTGTAATATAATAAACATTGTTGTCAAAATCAGTAATAATATTTAATCTGGTAGAGAAAAGAGGCTGACACATCATTATAAGCAAAATTAAACTTTATCTATTGTTTTTTTTTATGTTTTTCATAATCTTCAACAATCTTTGGAATTAAATCTTTTTTCGTGTGGGACTACGCTCGACATTGTTTCTTCGTTCCAAGTTGTTGCCATAACTCACTACAAAAAGAGATCAAAGAATGTGTTTGCTTTTTTTTTTTATTTTACTGAATCTCAACCAGCACTATTATTGATTCTAAACTGCATACATACAGTACATGGCCACAAACACAATTGCAGGTTGATTTTTTTGATAAATGGATCAAAGATTTTCTAATCTTATAATACTCACATCTTGCTTCTCTTAAAAAAGCTAAACTCACAAAATGGGGGATCTCATTTTTCTGTCACACTGTTCACATAGACAAAAATTAGTACATTCCCAATAAAGGTCTATCCAGTAAAATAGACATCCCTTCTTCCTTTTCATCGTCATCTCATGGTCGTTTATATTTTAAGTCGAAAGTTAAATTCATGAAATGTATCTCTTGCCATGTCCACTGATATCACCACTAACACTATTGTTACACTATTATTGTAGTAACTAGGAAATGAAAACTTATAAGGCGAATACGGACAAACTGAGTGAAACACACAGTGAAACCCCAATATGGTTACAGGAAATATAAGCATCCTTGACTGTTCTAATTAGTGGCCTGAAACTAAATGTTGTGTAATATTATATATGTTAACAATTAAAGTGAAATACAAAGTCATTTGGGAATTTCCTTTCACAAAACTAGAAGACTGAAATTGTAATTGGGTACTGAGTATGAAAATAATTAATATGGTTAAAGTAAAGAGATCTGAAACAATCATTGATTCATACAGTATATCAGCTAAAAATAAAGTTTCCATAGAAAGGTGAGTCCAGCCTTTGGACAGACTATGTACGTTAACACAGACTATGTACGTTATGTGTTGGACCAGAATCTGCAGTTCTGCTACGCTGAGTTCACTAACTACACTAAAGTAACTGTGCTGAACCATATCCAGATGAAAATGACATTGAAACAGTTGCTCAGAACAATCCCACCCTGCCATGCCTACTGAAATGCATCAAGGCAGAAACGAAGTAAATGAAAACTTATCAGGGTCTGAAATTTAAAAAAAAATCTTTTTCAAAACAATCAGATGGTATATCAAAGCAGAATTCATTTAATATGAAACAGTTTAGTCAAGCTGCACTTACTGTAGAAGGCTATTCAAACGCTATTATTCAAAATGTCTAAAGTGCCTGTTTTAATACAGTCACTGTAATAGATCCTTCCAATTTTCCAATTAAAAAGTAAAGAGGAGTCAAATATACTTCAGGCAGATTAGAAATATTGCTTGAGAGCAGCCACGTGCTCTGTAGAGAAACTCGACTCCATGAAGTAAGTTAAGCAAGATACTGTGTTAAGGAGGATTATTCTCTGGGGCATTGATACTGTAAGTGACTCACTTTTGTGCATCGGGACAAACATTGCATTGCATTTATCTGAATATTACTTGGAAGTGATTTAAATTCAGACTGCATCATTCACAACATGAAGGTGTACAGAATGCGCACAGTGTGATGGCCAATTCATGTAGGAAAATGATTCCTCATGCTCCCTGAAACACACTTTTACAATTTGATCCCTGGAATAAGTCCATGCCACCAGGGAAAGAAAAAAAATACATTGATGGAATAACCTGGTCATCTAGTACGCTCAGATACAGTAGTCAGCTAACTTCATTTTATTGCCACATAACATTGGCGACACAAGTGTTTATCCCCAAGCTCTCATTGCCTTACACAAGTGGAAATGCTCTTACTTACACTATTAAACATAGGTGGGATTTCTACTCTTCATTTTTAAAGATGCAACTTAAAACTTAAAAAACTAAACATTTAAGTAATCTTATTTACAGTAATTTATTATTATTTTCTGACCACATATCTTGTGAAGTTGACGTTCCTTCCAGGTTTTAATGATGTGTTAAACAGGTCTTAACCCACTTCCAGGAATTTTACCAACCGTCTTGGACGGGGCAGTGGATCAGATGGCTAAGACATTGAGTTACTGATCGGAACCTACTTAATAAAAGACTTAACCTTTCTTTGTTTAATGTATTTGCAGTCATAAAGGGTCTCTTGTGTCTGCACACTTCGATCATCAGTCATAGGGTCAGTCCTACATGCTACAATTTCTTATTTTTTTGGAATACTGGCAAAATGTAAAAAATAACTCAAATTATTTCTGTTCTTTTACAATAACTGACAGAAAAAGCTATTCAAAGACTTCTTTAGCACTGCTTCTGTGGAGTGTGTTCATGCCAGAGCCCCAAGGATTAGTTAACAAATAATTATGCTTTATTCTATTAAAAAAATGTGCTTCATAGCAATCAGCACTACATGTGTTAGAGTGGATCAGGGCAAAAAATATGATCTATGGTTTTGGGCATCAATAACAATAATTTATGTTAGCCCATCCTCTTTATAGTAGTCATGTTCAAAAGTTAGTACCCCCCATAGTAATGTTTTTTATTTCACCCAAGACAGATGGCTTCAAATTTGCCGCTAGAATACAAATGAGCTTGTGTTTAACTCAGTGACTGGAAAGTGTCCAGGTCTTGTGGCTGCAACAACAAAAGTTAAAATTATCAGCCCTCCACCGCCATATTTGACAGTGGGTATGATGTGTTTTTTACCAAACATGGCGCTGGGGATTAAGGCCAAAAGACTCCACTCATTGGTCTCATTTGTCCATAGAATATTGTTCCAAAAGTCTTGTGGTTTGTTCAGATGCAATTTTGCAAACCTCACTTGTGCTTCCATGTTCTTTTTATAGATGGAAGAGGCTTTCTCTTGGGCAACCCTTCCAAACAACTGTGAAACTGTGAAATTGTTTTCGACTGTAATATATAACATGCTTAGTGGTCTGTATGGTCTAAGATGTAGCTCTTGTTTTTTTTTTTGTATTTCTCTGAGCAGTGCACTCCCTGACCTTTGGGTGAATGTGCTGGGACGTCCACTCCTGAGAACTATCTCGAATGCTTTCCATTTTTGAAAAATATTCCTACCTGCAATCTAATCTCACTGTAGAACACTGAACTCCAAACTGTTTGGAAATTATTTTAGAACCCTTTGCAATTGAATGTGCAGCAACAAATGCTTCTCTAAGCCCATTGCTTATGTATTTCCTTTTTACTGTATCATTGCGTTAACACACACTTGAATTCTCCAGACCAGAAAACTGCCAAAACTTCTGCTTATATAGAGATCTACACACCTGCTGATGATCAATCGCGTATTTCACACATACTGGTAATTTTTTTTATTTGCATTTTTTATTTTTGTATATATTTTAATTGTATTTGCTTGAGACCTACTATAATCAGTACTAACTTTTGAACTTGATTCATATATATATATATATATATATATATATATATATATATATTCCTTTGAGTTGCAAATTTAAGTTACTGGATGAAAGTGTGAAAAAGCACATGGAATGGAAATATCAACTTCTTAAAAGCTGTTGTGCTTATCATATCCTACCTCTCAAGAAGACTCTGCCAAAGTAAATTGCACTGGATTGGCAGCAGCAATAGATGTGCTTTCTTGACTAAACAGACATCTAAGAACTATATTTCATGCCAAGGCAAGCACTACATTCGGTGGATCTGCTGGAGATGTCAAAATCAATTTGAAGTAAAGTAAATAATAATAAAAAAAAAAAATTTGTGTCCATGGAAACTGAACCTCTCAATTTTCACTATATAAAAAATAATTGCATATTTTTCAGCTATGTAGAGTTACAGGGACAAAGAAATCTGATATTCCAGTACTGGAACTTAATCAAAATAGAGAAGAGCACTTTCTTACACAAATCTTAAAAGGATTTATTAAAATTAACTAATACAAACAAATAACAAAAAATTTACTAAATATTAAAAAAGTATTTGTTACCATTTTCTGAAACTCGGGGCATAACCCCAGCAGCACGTATTCCCAGTAATGAAAAGGTTGTGTTGTGCAGTTGTTGTTGGAAATGGGTCTTTAGACGGAGGAAAAAGTATTGTATACTCACACAGTACAGAAGTGGTCGGAACTTGAAAAAGGTGGCAGAACAATTCAACATAACAGTTATGCCGTCTATCGTTATGAAATTCCAATGTTCTGGTAGTGTACTG
>JAQMYL010000006.1:6013641-6027444 GCA_030014365.1 Clarias pachynema | reverse complement strand
AAGAAGCGATGCGCCCAACATGCATAGCGCCCATTGGACAAGTCTCTGGAGGCAGCGTTATGACCTGGGGTTGCTTCAGTTGGTCAGGAATTTTTCTTCCCTGATGCCTCAGGAATATTCTAGGACTCAAATGGTACAGTAAATGAGTGGTTTCTGGGAGCATGAGGAATCATTTCCCCACATAAACTGTCCCTAAGGCAGTCAAACAAAATCTTATAATGAACCTTTATGGGACAGGCAGTGATGATCATGTCCAAGAAACATTCATTGAGGAGAGCTCAAGTGATATACAGTACAACATCAGATGCATGTTTTGGGCTATTTTCATTTTTTTTCCACTATTGATTTATTGGTCATTAGCATTATATTTTATGTTCAAAGAAGTACAGTATTTCCTATTTATGTTTAAAGAAGTATTTCCTCTTCACAAAAATAAATGTTTATTTGGTGTACATTTGAATGTACTGCACTGGTGAGAAGAAAATTAATTGATGTAACTTCAGCAGCATGTAGCTGTGTGGAAACAGGGATGAAAACTAGTGTAACACCATTATAAAACTAAACTTATGGCCCAGAACACAAACCTGACCAGACCTGCTGAGTACAAAGAGGAGTAAAAATTCTGGATTCCTTTTAGACCACATCAAAAAGCAAGGACATCTTTCAAGCAAGATCATCAAGTTGAGGCTGAAATATTACTAATGTGGGATGGGTAAGGAGACTTTATTTCTGGGGAGTTCAAAGCAGCTATGTAATTGTCATTAATTTCAGATTTATACATTATACAGTATGGATAAACGTTTGTGGACACCTCACCATTAGACCCGAGTGGTGCAACGGAAGTGTTTTCGCCCCATCATCCGGAGATCACAAGTGTGACTTCTGTGATGCTACAGATATCCATAGGTGGTAGTCTAGGGAGAGCAGATTGGCCACACTCTCTTGGTGGAAGGGTGGCATATTTACATTCTCACATTAAATCATACTGACACTAAACAGTCCTGAGGATTTGTGATCTCAGGTATGCGAAAGGGGGAGGATAGAGCTTTCCTCTGAGTGTGTTATGACATCTTTGTGTGAACAGCAGTTCAGAAACGTGCGGTTGGTGGCTTTGTATGCATCGGAGGACGCACTTGTAGCCTGTCTGGTAGCTATTGCAGAAGGGCATGTGCCATAACGAGTGGAATTTTGGATATGACCAGATTAGAGGAGAAAAATACTGAAAAATACTGAAAAAAAACTCTAAGTTGAACAGTGGCTACACATGGTCATCCATTTTCTAGAAATTTATAAGGTAAAATCAGCCAGGCAATGTTGGTATTTGCCTTACTCAAATGGTGCCTCATCACTACCAAGAATAAATTACAACTTCTTCAGATGTTGGTCCTGCCCATACTGCGATATGAATCAGAAACATAGATCATGTCGAAACCCAATCTGAGCAAATTCGAAGCCTTCCAAATGAGATGGCTGTCCTCTTCAAACCAAAACCTTTTGGACAAGATGCAACCATCAAAAAAAAAACATCGAGAAGGCAATATACTGTAACAATATACGATATATAAGAAGGTTGAAATGGTTTGGGCATGTCCACAGAATGAACAGCAGTCTGATAATGTACGAACGTCTCTGGTGGCCGAATAAAAGCACTTTAAGAGCCACACTTGAAAACAGGCAAGAGGGACCCCAGGAAATGATAGGAATCGCCATGGACCACATCAGATGGAAAAGCGGCATGAGTAAAGCCTGACATCCGGCAGCATCTACTCCACCTTCAGAAACTCCATCCTGACGCCAGCTAGGAAATGATGTTGTTGATGATGAGACATAAGGATTGATATACTCACTTTTCTGTATTAATGCGCTTCACCATCTACTAGCTCACATTACATTAGCAAACATTTTTAGCCGAGTTATTTCAGTACTGGGAAACTTAAACATATGACTGGCAACGTTGATGTATTTGCAACTTGTCTGGTGGGCCAGCTAATTCATAATGCTATGACCCTGATATAGACATGCAGACTTCCACTCCACTTAGCAGCTTGCTTTGAACATATGCTTAATGCAGCTGGAGTATGAAGCACCTGTTTTAAGGTGCACACTTTACTGAGCACTTCACAACTTGGCTAAATTCCCCACCCACACTAGAACAAATCACCATGTGCCCAATCTTCTTTGCTGTTCTTCATTTGCATCCTAATGTCTAAGCCAGCTGGCTGCTTATGCTTAAACAAGTCCTCACTAGCAGAGAAAAACTTTTGCCACTTGTTAAAAAAAAAAAAAGCCTCATCACCTGAGCCTGAACCTCTCTAAGCTTCGAACTTGTTAACAAGAGGGGAAACAGGCCACTTTACACAGCATTGTCCACATCCAGCTGAGCTAAAGTAGTTTGATTATGCAATGCTGTGTGCATATATTGAATATATTGTACTACATCCAGCACATAGCGCATTAGAGCTGTGGGAGAGCGAGCTTGTTGAAACTGTAGCAACTGTCAGCACCTGATGACAGGCACAAAAAAAAAACAGAAGGGGTAATTATGTGAGAGCTGTCACTACCGGGACTGTTACACACATCTAATAAAAGAACGAGTAGACCCTGGAACATCTATAGACCAGAGGGTTCGCCTGCCGCTCTGAGATAATTACAAGCAGTGCATTGTCACACAAAGCGGGAGGTGTATCGACCACACCAAATACAGCCGGCATTATTAGGGCAGATAAATTTCCAAGGACTTACAGGAAAATAACTCGCACAGCTCAGTAGCTATTCTTGATGTCAGTTCTGTAAGCTGAAAAGGAAAGTGTGAAAAGACGTGCATTGTTAACAGAACCAATTTAAAATGTGGCTTTCTGAGAGGAAAAAAAATAATAATAAAGATGTCCGTTCGGATGAATGTCAGACGCATCTGACATCAGTGTTACAATGTCAACCTAAGAGAAGTGCAAGAAAGCACCGTGCTTTACAATGCTGTGCCGAGGACTTCCAACCTGTGACGTAGCACGGTTTTGTCTCTTTTGACAAGCGGGACAGAAAAGACACTTTTGCAGGCAGCAATTCACAGGTTCAGTTCACACATGGGTCATTCTGTGAAAAGCGAGTCGGCGACAAGAGGCTGAGGGGGCTTTTTATCTGGGTTGGTGATGTGAAGAGGCAGGTTTACTGAATGCTAACCTCAATCACGCACAACAAAGGCTCATCCACTAAGGGCTGAAATTGTGGAGGGCCTAATAATGTGGCTCCATTTGTACATTTACATTTGATAATTTGGCTCTTATTAAGAACCTCTTACAGGATGTGCGAAGAGCTGAAACACATCGATGCAAAGTGCTTGGAAAATCTGAATGAATTCATGTCATGAAAGAATAAAGATTAATGATGGTACTGGAGAGGTAACAAAAAAGACCGTGCCAACCAAGTGTTTTATTTTAGATAGTTTAAACCTTTGTTTAATGGGAACAGAAAGAAAAAGTCATTGAGAGTACAGTACATGGGAAAGCCCACTTCATCACTGTTCAAATCTCAACAAACAACATGCCGGACAGATTAAAAGATCTGAGCTGGTGAACTGGTGTATAGTTCTGGACCAAAGTATACAGTATACTGTACATAATGTGGCTCATGTGATCTTTTAATGCCAAGAATGTCAGAACAAGGCTTTATCACAATGGATCCAAAGGATGAAAGGAGATGTACAGTAGTATTTCTTTTTTGTGAAACCTAAAGTACAGTGTAGGAAAGTTATACTGTACAAGGGTGAGTCAAAAATGATCCCCACTCTGTTATATTAAAACTTATCCACATTGTGCATGTTCAAGACTACTGTCCCTTCTATTCACTGCTGTGCATATGTGAACGTGTTACATCAGTTCACCCGAAACTGCAGTGTGAGCAAAAATGGATGCCTCACTTGTGATTAGCACAAAAGAAGGTCAATGTGCAGTGATTCGTTTTTTTGTGGTCTGAGGGGGTAACTGGTGCCGGAACAACTCACAGAAGAGCATAAACTGAAGCGTGAATGTTTCTTGAAAAGAATCATTACTGGTGAGGAGACAGATTCATTCATTCATAGATTTGAGCCTGAGAGTAAATGGCAGAGTACGGAACGGAAACACCCTCAATCAACAACTGAGAAAAAGTTAAAAAGTCAATCAACTGGAAAATTGATGCTTACATTTTCTGCGATTCTCCAGGGCCAATATTAGAACATTTTTAAGGAAAAGGTTCAACAATCAACAGTGCTCGTTACAGTGAAACGCTTATTGAAAAGCCGAAGCCTAAACTTCAGATTAAACACAGAGGACTGCACATTTCTGCCCACACTGTTGATACTCTTCAAAAACTTAGTTTTACTTACTTTTAGTTTTCTATTGTCCTGATCTTGCTCCATCTGACTTTTACCTCTTTGGTCCCCTGAAAGCAGCCCTACAGTACAAGGACGAAGATTCACTTCCGATGAAGAAGTGAAGACAGCAGTGCTTTTTAGCCTCTAGAACTGTGCAGTGCCTTTCAGTGCTATTTTTCACTATGGAGATCTCCATTTTATTACCCTTGTTCTTCTTCTTAAGGCTAACCAGCATTTTACTGGTGATGGACCACTTTTATTTAAGTCTGTCCACAATTTCTGACTTGCCCATGGCATTCAAACCAGCTGAAATGTTTCACTCTGTTTTCATACCTTTCAGTGTCCCTGAGGATTGTGTCAGACAGAAAGGCGCACTGAAATTATAGAGAGCAATTATGAAAAAACTGTTAACAGATAAATTGGATTTGAAAATAATAAATGGAACAATATTTATATATATGCAAAAATGATAAATGGAAATGGATATCTCTTCATGAATGTTAAAAAAGCCAGGAAGGAAATTGGCCCGTCTATTATGTTTTGTTAGAAGATTTCCTACAGCAGATTCCAGTGGAATCGCCACACTATGGAAGATGTGGTTAATTTGCAATACTGTGCCGAATATTGTTGTTGGTCTATCTTTAGATAACATCATACCGCAGCTATTAAACACTTAGCTTGCAAATAACACTGGGATAATGTCTAAATCTAACAGTTCTTCAATACTAACCACCTCTCACCAGTGAACACCACACTCACTGAGACCACAGCTGTTAACGAATGCTTGTTCAAAAACAAATATCGACCCAACACTCCAACTATGGAGTGTTTGACAGGGTAAGGTTGTCTACCAAAGCTAGAGAAAACTGCCTTATTATACTGCTCCTTTCAGAATAGCTGAAGCCTTGACCTTCAAGGCCAGCTCCATAACCACACTGATTTCTGAAATTGCTCACTTCAACCATGATGGTTAGTAATCTACAAATCAGCAAATTTGCCTATAGGAAAACAACAACAACAGTATACACAAATTATTTAAATTTATATTTCTAAGGCCAGCCAAAAGTGGTTGCCAAAATCAATATTTAGTACGAAGACCTGTATTTGTCAGAAACTGCTGGGTCCGGCTGTCAAAAACATGTCCACAGTGCTCTGGTCTCACTTGCTCAAACCATGTCAGCCTCGACTGCTACTGCCCTCTTCACCATGGTCCAACAGTTTTCACAGGGGTTTAGGTCTGGAGCCAGATAGACTCCAACTATTTAGTGAAACCTGTTTTGTGCACAGGGAGCACAAAACAGTACACGCCATATGCGATAATTTTGCACCAACCATAAGGACGTTTTCATAATTCACAAATTAAACAAGTGAAAAAAACATGTTCTGCAACCTTTGATGGAACGGAACTATTCTGAATAAGAACTACCTGAATATTCCTGTGTATTACAGAAATCTATACACATTGTTTAACTGCAATAATCACAGGAACATAAACAAAACAAATGTACTGTATATCTCTTATATGCCAAAGGGAGAAAAAAAGCTGTCCTTTATTGCTGTACACTGTATTTGTTTTTACCCAATGATGTACATGGACCAAAAATAATTTTCCAATACAGAATTCTATGTTCCACCTGCTGCAAGTGATGGAAACTTATAAGCATACACAGTCATGTTCAAATGTTAGTGCCCTCTCCTTTAATTCTAAGTGTTTTTGTGTAAAAACATCATCAAAATCTGATCATAGTCGTTTTTAGTATTAGGCAAATACAACCACAGACGAGCAACACCACAACTTTATTTCACCATGCGTTTATTAGAGAAGCCAAAAAGAAAAGAAAAAAACAGATGGGCCTTGCCAAGTACCCCCATACTGCTTCCACAGGATTTAAAAAGAAGTTGCAGCCATCAGCCCTTGATTGATTGATCATAAACAGATGTGCAGAACTCTATAAAAACAGCAGTTTTGCCAGTTTGCTGGAACAGTCAGCTGTGTGTTAACACAATGCCAAGAAGGAAAGATATGAGCAATAGTCATAAAGAAGCAATTGTTGCTGCACATCAATCTGAAAAGGCCATTCCAATTAAGTCCATTTCCAAACAATTTTGAGTTTGTTCTACAGTGAGAAAGATTAATCACAAGTGGAAAGCCTTCAAGAAAGTTGCCAAATTTTCCCAGGAGTAGACACCCAGCATTGTTGTTACTGGGCAAGTTAAATGTCAAACTCCATGACAGCACAATTAGCAGAAGACTGATCGTTTTTGAAAGTGATGCAAGGGGAAACCAACTTCTATCTTAAAAGAACGCTAAAGCCTGACTGAGATTTACAAAACTGCATTTGAACAAACCACAAGACTGCTAGAACTTCCTAAGGACAAATGAGATCAAAGCGGAGTTGTTTGGCCTTAAATCCCAGCAAGTACCAAACACAGCATTTCAACAGGAACACCTCATACCAACTGTCACGCAAGGCGGTAGATGGTTGATGATTTGGCCTTGTTTTGCAGCCACACGACCTGTGCACCTTGCAGTCACTGAGTCGACCATGAACTCCCCTGTATACCAGAGTACAGTGGTACCTCAGCATACAAATTGAATCTGTTCTGGAGGTGAAGATTCGTATATTGCAAAACACATTTTCCCATAGGAAATTATTTAAATGCATGTTAAAACGCTTTGTAGGTGGGGCATCGTATGCTATTTTAGAGACAACCATGAGGCCATCTAAAGCTTGGGTGAAATTGGGTCATGCAAAGGACAATGATCCCAAGCACACCAGTAAATCTATATCAGAATGGCAAAAAAATTGAAGAATCAAAGTTTTGGAATGGCCAAAGATCTAAACCCAATTGAAATGCTTTGGCAGGACCTTAAGAGAGCTGTGCATAAGCGAATGCTCAAAAACCTCAATGAAATTAAGCAATGGTATGAAGAAGAATGGGACAAAATTCCTCCAGAACAATGCGAGAGACTGATAAAAATCATACAGGAATGATTATCTCTTCAAGTTATTGCTGCTAAAGGTGGACCTGCAAGCTATTGCCTACGTTTTTTTTTTTTGGTTGAATAATTAATGGAACAAATGAAAAGAGGTATATGTTTTTCGTCTGACATTGCATTTGCCCAATACTAAGACCCACGATGATTTAAAAAAATAAAAAATAAAAATACGCACACAGAAAAAAAACTTGAATTAAAAGAGGGGATACTAACTTTTGAACATGACTGTAAATAACAAATATATATGACATTTTGAAAAAAACATTTTATGTAATGATTTTGCTTCTATGGCTGTGGCACACTCCACTAACAAAACAAGTTCAAGCTTATTTTCCCATCCACTGGGCTATGAAGATTTGAAAAAGGACACACTTCACTTCACAAGCAGCATGGCTTTATGAAATCTCAAATCAAAGATCAGACCTACATTTAAGTGAGTCCTTTATCAAATCTTTTTTCCAAAATGTCAGCTGTGATGCACTATGAAAACCTGATGCTTAAATTTATATATTAACAAGGCTCGTTTTTCCCCCCTTCAAAGCACATCACCATATAATAGGTATGTGGGATATTGGTCTGTTTCATTAGAGTCCCTGGTTACTTTGCTTCAGACTGAGATATAGACGGAGATAAAATGGAAATGGTCACGCTGGGAGCGGAGCAGGATGTTTCATTAAAGTAAAACAGTTGCCGAGGAAGGCTTGGGTAGGTACAAATGAAATCTGAAGAAAACTTCAGAAATGTTGTGTAACATCAGAGCCATGGGGAACCCTAATGGCTGGATCATTTATGAGACAGAAGAGAGGACGAGCCTGCTGACAGTGGATTGATAATGGGCTGTAGCCTTAACAAATAATAACCAAAAAAAATCCGAACATGAGCTTTATAGTAATTACAGCAAAAGCTCACGCCTGGAAGACACAAATAAGGAGAATTATAAAAGCCATAGTTCAGAGGCACCAGCCAGGCATGACTCCAACAATCGCATCCAAGCGCCGTGAAGACAAAGAGTACACTGTTCTTTCATTTTTTTTCTAGATAAATCCTCAATTTGTTTTATGAATTAAGCACCTGGCACAGTTTTCAAGAAGAAAAAAAAGTCACATTAACAACTTAATATATTTTGTGGTGCGAACGGTGATGGTGATGGTGCTGGTTTTGGAGGGGGGATGCACACTCTCCCCTGAGTATTTCAAAATCCTCTGGTCTCTATGGCAACGAGGCACTCGCAGCACTTAACACATGAACGGGCAGCTGGCGATGCATCTCTTTGTCTCTCTAAACTTCAGCTGCTAATGCCTCAAATGTAGCCCAGGATGAGTGGAAATCTAAGGCAGTGGCAGTGTGCAGCTCGGCGGCTTTAACTCGCTCATCCATCCCTCACTCCTAATGACCGAGAAGACAGAGAGGTGCGAGGAACGAGTCAAGTAATCATGACCATTGCAGTCCTACCTGTGCAATTTATTATGAAAAATCACTTACCGCTTAACGTATTGGAAATGTCGGCTGGTGCATCGAGCTAAACATTCACTTAAACATTTTATTACTGAACTTCAAGCGGTGCGTTAAGAAAGATGGCTGATAAAAGTAACAATTTTGCAATAGAAATCCTGGTGGGGTGCATGCATGATCCAGCAGAACTTTTAGAGATCATGGAGCTTGACCAAGTGTTTTTTGCTTAACAATTAGATTAATTAGTCTAAGTGGGTATAGAAAATAATCACCCCTTTAGAATAATCACATCTTGTTACTCTGCAGGTGATTAAATTCACCTGGTTGAGTTTAAAAGTATTTTTTAAGAGGGGTGATCCTTTTCCAAATCAGTGATTCTGTTTTTTATATCTTTTACTTGGATGTTAAAAGAAAAACAAGAAAAACCAAACTGTATCTGTCTTTATTTCAGGCTGCAAAGCACAAAATGTGAATATTTTAAAGAGGGTGATTCTTTTTTATACCAACTGTATTGTATAGATGACTACAATCAGTTGTGTGAAACCTGTTTGTGATATACTGAGGTTTCTCTCTCTCTCTCTCTCTTTCTAGGAAGGCCATGTCCCAGTCTCAGGTGTTTAAAAAAGATGTTCATCTACATGAAAACGCAAAAAAAACAGCGCATGTGGCGTATGCTCTTACATGACAAAAATCAAATTTTTGTCTATCCACAGAAAGAAACTACTGAAGTTTCTTAACATCTTCACCCTATAGTGGTTTCACCAAAAAGTTTCAAGTGCGAACAGAATGTCAAAATGCACAGGGAAAAAAAAGATTTACAAAAAATACATTAATTTTTGTAATGTTGTATTTTGGACAAGCCTATATGGGTTATAAGCCTATATAAGTCTTGCCTAAACTTTTTAATATGTTGTTTATTTTGCATATTTTCCCCATATTATCCACATTAACGTGACATCGCCAGTATAAGAATATTACCAATTTTCTTTAAAAGATGTCAAATTTGCAATATGTAGTTTTTTCTAAATCAAAACGGCTTCCAAAAGCTTTAACTAACCATATCTTATTCTCCATATAATCAATGCACCAAGAATAATTTGAGTATGAAAAGTTATCACTTATAGCAGAGAGTAAAAAGGCTAAAACCAGTATAAGTAACATAATAACGAAGAGAGAAATAAAGTACGGTTCCCAGCTCTGGCCCGGGTTTACCTTACGGCTGACAGTGAGTGACTACTGAGCACGGCCACATATTCTGGATGATGTGTTTATACCTGTACCGCTTCATCCTGTATATGGGGTCATGGGGCGTATGGAGTCTATTCCAGGAGACTTAGTCTGGACTGGGTGCAAATCCATCGCAGGGAAACACACACTCACTCACAGGTAATTTGGAAATGGCAGTTAGCCTAATCTGCATGTCTTTGGACTGTGGGAGAAAACCAGAGTACATGGAGGAAACCCACCAAGCACGAGGAGAACATGGAAACCCCAAAATGTTTTTTCTTTTTTTTTCTTTTCCTTTTTTTTCTAGCATGAGTTTTTTCTTTTGTTCTGGCTGGAATAGACAAGAAAGTTAAAAATTCTCACTGACATTGTATTATTATCAGTCACTTCAAAGCTATTTTCTCTATCAGCAAGCTTCCTTTAATAAGTCTTTCACTACGTTCATGTCAAAACAATCTGGTGTCTGGTTGCTTCGATTTATTTTACAGCCCTTTATTTCCCGCTGGCACAATGAGTCTGATGTTTTTGAAAGGGATCTTTTTTTTTTTTTGGCCTGTGATCATCTCTATAACCCAGACAAAATATGCCTGTCTCAGATAAATAATAGAGTGGTTAAACAGAATATTTATAAAATAAAACCCGTCCTTGTTCTTTGTTCAAACGTCTGCTTTGAACAGTTTTAACTGCCTTTACAATTTAACTGTCATCTTGTAATGAACGTGGAACAAACACAAGAGAAGTACAAGTTAATTATTTTTATCCTGAAACTGTATCTGTAATGCGAGAAGCCACCCTGGCTGTAGGCGTTCAGTTAATGAGTGCAGTAGATAGTTTGTACTGTGTGCAGTGATAACCAGAAACGTATTATATTCATGCATAAAGTGCTTTATAAACTCAGTATATAGTACCTAATTTTAAGACCTGGATTAAATCTTCACCAAATTCTGTAACAAACTGGGTGCTAATGTGTTCTCCATGTTAGATCATACGGGCGGTGTTCAAGTCAAACTGGGAAACAGGAAATTTGCTGCAAGAATAACTAAGCATGTTATTAGTATGGACACAGGGAATGAATATAACTGTAGAAGTCAGGGGATTAAAAGCAATGACCTTACTTGAAAAAGAAATCAAACAGAGATGCCGAGTTTATACCAAATAATAAAGACATATTGTATGTACAATAACTGAAGATCTTAACTCAAGAAACCCTGCAAGAAACATAAAAAAAAGTTTTAAACAAAGCACCTGCATCTGTATGTTGTAAGGCATGATGGTGCATGCTGGTGAAAGAAAGGTAATCAATGATGGAACCTCTTGTTAATGAAGGCGTTAAACTGATTGACAGAAAGAAGGCTTCAAGCACGGTGCGGTAATGAGATTCTTAGCCGCAGTAAAACATTTGAATGGTGCAAATATTTTAAAGAAGGCCGGACGTCTGTGAATGACGATCCCAGCCAAGGTGTCCAGGAGTCCACTGCAGTCGTGAACTGGTGCGAAACATCTGATCCATTGAAAATCAACAGACAACTTGTGGAAGAGATGGGATTTATTCCCACGTCCAGTCTCGATCCATGTCCAGTCCTGACCTCGCTCCAAGCCATTTCCACATGTTTGGGCCATTAGTACAGGAGTTCTAGAGAGGCCAGTGTTTCAGACATGAAGCATACCTTGAGATCATGGTTCCAGCATACTGAGAAAACTGTAAAATGCTAGGAATGCATTAGTATAGCAGGGAATAATATGGAGAAGGAAAGCTAGTTTTACAGTTGTTGCATACATTAACTTTGTCTTTCTGTTATGAAGTTTTATTTGCATTACCCATTACCACAAGCTAATCTGTAGGTATTCCATGATTGATCGTACTCCTACAGTATGGTGTCCTGCTACTGGTGGATTTTAGTCAAGCATCATATCAGCAATCACACTCCGACTTGGTCTCTTCCAACGACTGAAGTGTGGCGATTTTACTGTTTGCAACGTAAAAAATTCAAAGACCTCAACTCACGCTTACAGAATTATGCAATTGCAATGTGAAATGTCAGTCAAAAGGAATGGAATGTGTAACATCTGGCAAAAGTGAAGATTTCAAATATAAACTAAACAGCCATTGTGACAGGAACAGCCTAAGTATCCACTGCCAGACAGACTTTACAACCGCACAGAACAGAAGACAGGTGACAAAAGACAATCGAAATGTAGTCCAAAATTCAAGCCCAGTTTTGGAGTCTGTGTTGTCCCAGCTAAAAAGCAGTGCAATCCGTATACAGATAAAGCTTAAAGGATTTTGATGAGCAAATACAGAACTAAAGTAGATCAATGAGGCTGAGCCATGTTTAGCCAACCCAAAAGAAAGTACGAAAGCTTTGTAGTGCTTCCTGACTCGTCTTAATCACCCGAAAAAAAGACTACAAACTATACACCTTCCTTTTTTTTGTTAACAGAATTAAAAGATTTTAAAGAATTTCAGGATGTCAAGCTCAAGTTCACTCTAAAAACCTCTTACTGTACATCATTAAGATGTTGTTCTTCTGATCAGAAGGTCATGAGTTCAAATCCCAGCACACCAAGCTGCCACTGCTCAGCCCTTGAGCAAAACCTTAAATGAATATTTACTACAATGCAGAATACACAGTGTTAATTTGACTGTGTGAGATGATTTTTCTCAGGAGTTACAGAAAAGGGAAACTTAATTTTAAGTAAACCCTTTTTAGTGGAGGAAGTGAATAAAGTCGTGTAGACATCGGTGTTCTTTATGTTAATATGGTTTACAGTATGTGAATGGAAACCTTTTTAAAAGGTATATTTAATGCTGTCGCCATTTAACAGAGTGCTATGTAATCGTGCGATGAATACTGTATGTGAACGATGAACGAATGCATGGTGAATGTGACAGAGGTTAAGGCATAGAGGTAGCAATGCTACACACTCTACTACTGTACAGACTGACAATGCAGGCCTATTTTTTCTTCCAACTGAGGCATAGTTTTCTTTATGTAATGTTGCAATCTGCAGGGATTTCTGCTACTGCGAACCCCAGCGTTACCATGGTGTGCTGTGTAGTGCTCTTGCCGTACAGCTCCATGCTCCCTGGTTTAATCCTGCCTTCGGGTGAGTCTCTGTGTGAGGTTTCTGTGCATCTTTTCTTAACAACAGTGTGTTTTGACTTCACTCAGAATTTCTTGGATCCCCTGGATCCACTGTGACTCCACAGGCAGAAAGGAAGTGGTTTTTAAAAGAAAAGGACGGTAAATTTAAAGCATGTTATGAACTAATCTTTAAAAACACTTTTAAATTTTTATTATAAACTTAAAAGAGAAGACGAGAGCTTTTAGTTTGCTTCTACCCCACATATATCTAAACAATATCAAGTTAATTTGAATTTAAATGCAGTTGAGATTAGAAGTTTACATAACAAAGGCTGTCTTAAGAATGTATAAGAAGAACCAGATTTGGTGGCGAGTATATCATATTATATCATATCATATTATAGTGGCAGCGTTGTGGCTTAGTGGTTAGAACTGTCGCACTTCCAGGGTCAGGTTTCATATCCCATATCGGGTCTGTGTGCCTGGAGTTTGCATGTTTTCCTTGTGCTTGGTGGGTTTCCTCCGGATACTCCGGTTTCTTCCCAAAGGCCTAAGACATGCAGGTTAGGCTAACTGTCTTTCCCAAATTGCTCATAGAGTGTGAATGAAGAGTGCGTGTAGGCGTGTGTACGCGTGTGTGTGCCTTGTGATGGATTGGCATAGGCCATAGGCTCCAGGCCCCTGCGACC
>JAQMYL010000006.1:5942989-5970945 GCA_030014365.1 Clarias pachynema | reverse complement strand
CCTCCACCTGGTCCTCACACCTTTTATGCCCAAGTTCAAACAACTGGTGGCACAAAGAAGATGTCACTTTTCACACTTAAAGGACTACCATGTCATTTTTGGGTATTGTTCGAAAATTTTGGGTTTGACGTTTTTTGTAGTTCTCTATTTGAAATTGGACTGTCATTTTTCCGGACCTCGGACTGAATAGAAATTTGGTAAGTAGACCTTTCAAATTTATATTTGAGTACCCCTGGGATAGCCTGTTAAGCAGAAGCACAAACTATAAAATATTTTTTCATGCGTGCCAGTTTTCATAGATATTTGTGTCTATTTTTCTCTTTTTTATATTTATACAGTACATGGAACTGTCACTACTTTATATTTGCACATTGTTCTTTGCTGCTGTAACGTAGAAATTTCCCCACCGTGGCATGAATAAAGGTATATCATATCTTATAAGTATGGGGCAAATACAGGTAGATAAATTGCTAGACCCCTACTGCAAATATAACCGGCAAGCCCTGTTGCACTTTCAGAACTTTAAATATTTAATATAGGTTAGTGCCAATTGACCTTAAGATCATTAAGTATCATTATGCCCCTTACAGTGAGAGCATACTGTTTATTCCAGTCTGTTTTCAGGCTTTTAAAAGAGATTTGAGGTATATTTTGCCCCTTACAGTAAAACTGAGTACCTGTTGTTCTGTGTGAATTTATGGCGTCTTATAATGAACTATTATGAATCATTTGCTCATACCTCAAAACTCAGAGATATGCAAAATGCAGAACCTGTGCAGCAGTGACACTGATGTGTTTCACCCTGACACCCATCCTACTCGCTAATTAATTAAAACATTAGTCAAATGTGCACTGAGCAGGGATTAATTCAGTGTAGTGAAGTGCAGCTTCTAAATATAGCTTCATTGCATATCCAATAACCAAGTCTTAGCAATATATATAAATGAGACAACAGGGAGAGAAAAAGAAATGCCTGTCCCTTTCCAAGAGCAAGATCTGAAAAGCTGTGCAAATTAAAAAGCCACAAACGCCACAAGCACTGGCTGGTATATTCTGACCCGCTGCCTGAACGCGTCAAAGCCAGAAAGCGTCAACTGAATTGCAACCTGAAAAAGCACAGCAGGATGACGGCTCTCATCTGTCTATAGCTACAGTGCTGCCAAAAACCCAAAGAAAGACTTCATCAGTGGAAAAAAACGGGCCAGGTCTATAGAAAGAAAAAGGCGTTTGTAAATCAGCAGGCTGTCAGTTTGAATCAGCAAGGCCAGTTGTGAGGGGAAAAAAAGTAAACCTACAGAGAAACAATGGATGCTGAAATGCTGAGAGTCTAGGAGCTTGCTGAGAAACGTTCTGCAATAAAGTGTATACCTCCTGCAGGGTTGTTGTTAAAAGGTATAAAAAAGGAGTCCATCAGATCTAAATCAACCCCACACACTGGCACAGCAAGATACCACTGCAGAATGTCACCTCCGCTGTGGTAGGACCTTAGGTTCATGACAAGAACAGCAATTCAGGAGGCATTTTTTAAGGTGCATCACCTCTTTCTTTACTTCAGAGCTGAATAAACAAGCAATGGAATATTTTCTAAATGAAATGGCTCAGCCAGACCCAATTACTCTTTCAGATCTGGTTATCACTTTAGATGGCCCTAAATAAAGGTATTTGTCTTGCGTAAATGCAATCAGCCGCCTAGTGTGAGTTGATCACAGCTCCTGACCCAGACAGGCACTCTGAAATCAGCACAAGTATCTTCTCCAGGTCCATTCTGATCTCAGAATACACAACTGAATACCAATAGGTGCAATAACCCATTGCCCCAATGTCCCATATCTAAAGAGTCTGCTAAAGATGAACTGATTAACTACTACTAGACAAATTACTGATGAAGCTCTTTAGAATGTGCTATTTAAGACAAAGTGCCTTATTATCCTAAAACAGACCTTTTCCTAGCAGGGAAAAAAAGTCTCCACCTGGATCTAACTAAACTAATAGCTAAGAGCCTTCCATTGGAAAATTACTGCAGTGATTAATACGGTTCAGCTGGCTAAAAGTCATTTAACCCTAACTGATGCAGTGAGTAGCTTCCCATTTCTTAAACAACCATGTCAGAAGACATATCCTGTGGTCGTGGAAAAAGACGTTACTCTGTTTCAGTAAGGTCAAATTATTGTCCTACACCAAGAAGAGAAAACAACTACGGAGATTGTTGAAACTAGTAAAATCCAACACATTATTAAAGCCTGGAAGGATGGCGGCTTCGAGAAAGAAAGTAGTCATGAGCATGATGGTTGATGACTTAAATGCTTAGTGAAATCAAATCATTAAAAAAAAAAAAAAAAACTTAAATAGAGAGCATAAAGAATGGACTGTGGAGAACTGAAAAAAGGTCATGTGGGCTGATGAGTCCAGATTTACCCTGAAATTTTACTGGTGTGCTTCAGATCTTTGTCCTGATGCATGACAAAGATGTCAGAGATAGCCTCACATCTTGTCTCTAGAATATTCTGGGATACAGGGGAGTTAATGGTCGTTCCAATGACTTCAAGGTTCCCGGGTCCTGTGGCTGCAAAACAAGCCGAAAGCATTACCCCTCCACCACTGTGCTTGACAGTGGGTATGAGGTGCTTCTGCTGAAATGACATTTGGTTTTCACCAACATGTTTTGTTTTCACCAGCATTTTGCCTGGGCAGTAAGGGCAAACAACTGCACTTTGGTCTTATTTGTCCAAAGAAGGTTCCAGAAGTCTTTTGGTTTGTTCAGATGCAGTTTTGTGAACCTCAGTCCTGCTTTCATGTTCTTTTTTGACAGAAGAGGCTTTCTCCTGGCAACCCTTCCAAACACACTGTACTTGTCCAGTCTTCTTCTAATTGTGCGGTGATGGACTTTAACATATAACATGCTCAGTGAGGGCTGTATGGTCTGAGATGTACTGTAGCTCTCAGACCCTTGTTTATATATTTCTCTGAACATTGCACGGTCTGACCTTGTGGTGAATGTGCTAGGTTCTCCACCCCTGAGAAGACTGGCAACTGCCTTGAATGCTTTCCACTTGAGAATAATCTCTCTCTGTAGAACAATGAACTCCAAATTGTTTTAAAAATGGTTTTATCCTTTCCAGATTGATATGTAGCAACAACTACAGTACTTCTGTAAGACCATTGCTAATGTCTGTCACTCTTTGGCATTATGTTAACACACACCTGAATGCTCCGGATCAGTAAACTGTAGCCAAATGTCTGCTTTAGAGATGTGTGCACACCTGTTGATAATTAAGTAATTAATTAATTAATTAATCAAGATTATGATTAGCAGTGCCTGGCTGTAATTTACCCTTAAACACATACACATGACTGTATATTATATTATATTCAATATTATATATTGTATTTATGCTAAAAACTATTTCCTAACAATTAGAATTTTTACACTTGGTTATTAAGAACATGTTTTGTGCATGTTGAGTCACAAAGGCATGAATGCCAAAATATTATGTAGCAATTGTTTTGGTTATATGAGGGTGGATTTTGACAGCAAGTGAACAGAACCAGACAAAAACACAACAGATTCCCACACACAGTGCATGTATTACATGTCTCTTGTACATAAAGCTTGTATATTATCTGAATATTGTACTGTTATCTCTATTTATTTATTTATTTATTTATTTATTTAATAAATAATTGCAGTGACATCCATTATGGGACCTAGTGTAACTGCAGCAAAACCAGTGCTAGTGACAGCAGGGGCAAGTACTGTTTGGATGTAAAAAAAAGGTTACACTACAGTACTCCACATAGTTAAATATATAGAGTTTGCACAACATCCAAATTTCAGATTGTTCTGTTTCACAAAACATATCGCAAACAATAAACAATACATACCTGTAGTCCATGATTACTGGGGTAACAGAGTGTTAACATACTTTTTTATTGCTTCAATATTCTCCAAAAGTCCATTGAATACATTTAGTTTGCTCACTACAATCACTGTTTTGCCTAATAGCTTTGCTTTTACTGATCAGGAGATAGAAAGAAGTGATGCAATTTTCAGTTTAACTGTGAAATTCATCTGTTCTATGTCATGGTTTGCCCAAAAAAACTTTGTTGTTTTGTTATGGACAACCTTGTGTGCCAGAGAAATATATTTGGTAAGAAATAGTAAAAATCTGAAAACAGCATTTGTCATGTTTTGCTATCAAACTGTTCATGTGTTTTCGTTTGTCTCAGCACAAGTAAATTTCCAATGCTCTCTTGGTGGGATGGATGATGTTCCTCGCTTTCCTTATCAATCATAGCAACTCTAGCCTATCATGAGCATCTGTTAGATAATTTATGCAGAAGAGAATAATAGATAGCGAAATGTTTAGGCTGCATAAGTATCATTTTTAAAAATTGGCTCAGCGAAAGTACAAATTAGCCTTCATGCTAATTTAGATAGTTGATGATGTGTTAGAATAAAGCTAGTTAGTGGTGAAGTTTGGCAAAACTGTCGAGGAAAAAAAAATGCCACGACAACTTCTGACCAATTAGATTTCAGAATTCAACAGCATTATTATGATAAGAATCAGAAAACAGCTTTTTGAGCTGTGGAGAAAAGCATCATATCCGTTTAGCCAGAACAAGCGTTATCGGCGGAAAAATGGATCAAGAGGCATTACGAGAGACACATGAATTGACTGACATTTTCCATCAGAAACAACCTGTTATTGAAAAGGTACAAAATGGAGGAGCTGAGAACTGATCTATGTCTAATTCTTTCCACATAGACCGTTCAGACACAGGCATTCATTCCAGTCATCTGGTAGTGATGTGCAGGGCTAGTAATGCTGTCAGCACATGATTTTGCGAACGATAACACTTATACCAAAGCATTACTGAACAATTATCACTATTATTGATTATGTCTGGCAGCTTTGGCATACTCAACTTTTAAATGTCCATAGCCTTTGATCATGATCGATTCAGTATTAAGTCACTGAGGATGAAGAATTGGCTCCATAATCCACATTCGACATTACACATCTCTACATACCTTCCATAACGTAGACGAGTGAGCCTACGTCGCCCTCTTTAATAATGCAGCTCTCTTTGTCATATTCCACCGGGTACATGCAGTCCACTATCTCCTGGATTTGTGAGAGCTCCAAGTTCTTCATGAAGTCATTGTCTAGAATGGCCTCCTTGATGAGCTCCTTGGACCTGTAGATGAAAAGAATTTAATGGCTTTGGAGCTGCGTACAAAATACAATCAAACACTATCACGCATGAAAATCAATTAACTACTCATGATGTTTTAGTGATATCCAGGCAACCTGCATGGTCACGGGTAAGCACAGAATCAAATGACCCATTCAGACAAACAATAAGACGGTTCCTTTCTTTCAGACAGACTGAATTTGCTATCATCTAAAAAAAAAGAAAGAAAAACTCAAAATATGAAAGTGGTTATTTCTTTTAAAGATATAAGATCACATGGATCTAGACTTTATGAAAGCAATCAGTGCTGCCTCTCATCAGTGGATGGATTCTCCCTTACACAGAACTAAATTCTAAATAACACGGTCATATTGATTGAGGGCTGCGCCTCTGTTTCATCTTTTTGTCGTGCATCAGGAGGCCCTGTCATTTCCGGCGGAACGCCATTCAGAAGTGCCCTTTCAAAAGCCACAACTTTACATCCATGCTCTGGTTGACTTTAATTATTTTATTATACCGATAATGCAAAAGCGAGACGCTCCGTCTGCTTGAGATAAATCGGAACACTTTCCTCGAATTTGCACTCCAGGGCTGGGAAATGAAACATCTGCTCCAGTGAACTTGCTACCCCGAGAAGAGCAAGAGGTAGAGAGATGACTCGCGGATACATTTGAACTACCCTGACTTCTTCGCTCACACTTGCTGAATAAGAATATGTTAGGGTCCATTTCTGTTCTATTAGCATGTTACTCTTTTTGACAATTTTTCAATGACGTTCCCTCTGGGCTATGGAGTGTGAAAGATCTACAGACAGGTCACTAATCAAATCAGCAAATGAGAAAATATCCTAATGATGAGTGTTAATCACCCTAGTACAGTTCCAGAGATTTACAGGACTTCAAATTCCGTATCCAAAAATTCCTATCTGAGACAGCCAACCTCATCATTTCAAACTGCTGGCTTTTTTTTTTTGCTACTTTGGGCCCTACCCATTCCCACTCCAAAAAGTTACATGTTCAGCCCCTCAACAATAATGTACTTGTTTAACTTCTGCACCACTTGAAAATTAATTGAAGCTATTGTTATCCATTTGTCTTCCATATTCTTTATGCCACAAGACAAAGAGAAAGAGGTGTTATGAGCATGCTCAAGTTCCTATCATATTCCATCAAAAATATAGATAGATGGATAGATAGATGACAAAGGAAATTCCAAATGTCGGTTAATCATATTAAAAGAATTAGCAATTAGCAAATCAAGAATAAAGTTGATTTATCTTGTGTAGGTTCCCGCTATCTCAGAGAAGTTAGAGAAAAGGGAAAGGTAACCCTGAATGGGGTGTCAACCCATTGCAGGGCACACGTATGCTATGGGACCTAGGAAATGTCAATAGGATTATTCTGCATTGTCTTTGGACAAAGCACTGGGAGATCATGCAGCCTTTGTGTACACAGACAGGGGTTTGGAAATGGTTTAATAGCCCTTTCCAGATTGATTGCTTCTCCATAATCGCTGCTTCTGTCTTTCCCTCTTATGCTTTCCCTCTTATAAAAACTTATATATGCTTTTATAGAGGTCTGCACACCTGCTGATGATCAATTGATCAAGGGTTGATGATTAACAGTACCTGGCTGCAACTTACTCTCTTAAATCCTGTCTCAAATCCATGTTTCTTTTCTTTTCTTTTTTAAAGTTATACTGTATCTTCTTGATTGTATAAGGTTGTATTGGTCCAATGCTAAGATCCGGTACAATCAAATTATTTTTATGATGTTTTTATATGAAAACACATGGAATTAAAAGGGGGGATACTCAATTTTAAACATGTTTATAAGCACTAAGCCACATTAAGAGCTGAATAAGGTAGCTAAAGGTAGCCTTGCACCGTCAGGGTCCAGGTTTGATTCCTGCCTCGGGTATGTGTGCATGGTGGGTTTCCTCAGTGTTTTATGTGTGTGTATGTGCCCTGTGATGGATTGGCACCTTGTCCTGGTTGTACCCCGCCTCATCATGCCCTTAGTCTCCTGTGATGGACTCAAGGCCCCCCGTGACCCTGTATACAGGATTAAGCGATATTGATGATGAGTGAGAGCGAGTGATACTGTAAGTCCCAATTTGACATGTAATAAAGCTTTCATTTTACCTGCTTATGAACAAGTTATTTCCGATGTCATTTCCAGATCCATGTTCAGTTTAATAAACTAATCCAAATCCAACTTCAGGTCAAACAATGCTCTCAATTACGTATGATCTTTGTAATGGTTTGCTACTGTATATTTCCAGTAATCTATTGTTCTTGTATAAAATGTATTGTATTCATGTTAAACTATAGTTTTCTTAAGTATTACCTTTTATCTGTTCCGCTTCTAGCGCTTTTGACAAATGGACACTTTTGGTTCCATGCCCCCTATAATTTTATTTTTTTTTGTTATTGTCAGGTTTTTGCCATGTTTTCCCCAACTGAAAAGATCATTTCATCACTGCAATGATGCTTGACAGTTGTCCAATTGTGATGTTACTCGCTCTGAAAGCTGTGTAACATTTCACTGCTGCTGTTGAGCTTCACATTTTCTTACAAAAACACATCTTTAGTTGCTCAGTTGTTCCATCAGATTTCCCCTTCTACTGTACTTCCTCCCTGTGTTGATCCTGTTTCATCATATATTGCTGATCATTGCCTGTTTTTGATCACACTTCTGCCTCGGACCTGGATAAAATTTCAAACCGAAATGTGTTGGTTTTTCTCAGAAAACACTACAAATACATTATCATCATACAGTACATCATAATACTTTTTATTTTTCTTTCTCTATTACCATGCTCAGGCTTAACTTTCACCTGTCAAGACTGAAAAAGAAGAGACATGCATGTGTGTTGATTAGCAAAGATTTTCAGCAGTTTGCATGAAAGTTTTAATGAGTTGTTGCGTAATGACTTGAAATCGTGACTACGCCTGAAGCACAAACCACAGTGGGTAATATTATGAAGATTCATGATTAATAATAATGACATTAGGAACTCTTGACAAGTATCGGAAGGGATAGGAAGTATCTAGTATAAGAAGGGTTTCATGTTGTTTTAACTTTTAAAGAGTTCCTGAAATGGAAGAAAAGTGTGGCACTACCAAACCGAGTCCATATTTCCGGATGTTCGTTAATCAGGAGTCTGTAAGGTAGTGTGGGTAGTGTGAAGATCGGATTATATACTGTATAAGGATCACATTTCTCAACCACACTTTTTTTGACTGCACTAAAAAATTTTTTTTTAAAAACAGACTTTAAGCAATAATGTGAAACATTTGCCGAAAACAACTACAAGAAAAGCCTGACACTGAGAAAGTAAAATACTAGAAATTAAATAAAGGTGCTAACAAGGCATAACAAGACACAGGTGGGAGTGATTTGTGAGGCATGCGAAGTGCATGGAGCTAATGCTCCAATAACGCCTCTTCTGCTTATTTTTTTATTTCATCATAATCATTTCTTTTTTTGGCGGAGGATTTAGTAATGTACAATTCCTCCCCACCACTAGGGGGCTCCCACATTAAGACTACTACGACCACTCAGTCGGGAGGGCCGAAGACGTTTTCCGAAACTGCTTGCTCATGCACCATTGGGAGCGGCGCAACACACTCTGAGGACAGTGCTATCTGCCGTGAGCTCACAGACGCCCCTGGTTGACCGTAAAAATAACAGGTATTGTATGTGCAACAAATAAAATATGCAACTGTTATTTTGTTGCCAGGATAGCTTAGTGGCTGGCACTGCGCCTTGCACCTCCAGACTCCAGGTTTGATTCTGTGTGCATGGAGTTTGCGTGTTCTCCTCTTGCTCAGTGGGTTTCCTCCCACAGACTAAATGCATAGAGATTAAGCTAACTGGCATTCCCAAATTGCCCGTGGTGTGTGAATGTTGACCAGAGGTCCTACCACGGTCGTAAAATGGGAATAAATACAATGGTCACCACTGGCCTCCAAGGTCCCTAGTTGGATGATGGATGGATGGATGGATGGATGGGACTGTTATTTTACAATCAGAAATAATCTGATAAACCGAGTAATTTGCTCTAATTTATAAAATAAAAAAGGTAACCAACACATGCTTACAGAAAATGTCCTGGGTAAAATACTGTTAATTTATGATCATTTATTTTTAAAATACCAAGAAACCTAATTTAATGTGATAACATCCTAGTACTCCAGAAAAGGCAGCAAGGTTATCATAAAACCCACGATAAAAATGTGTTTCTTTTTATTATTTCTGTTATTTTACAGTTAAATAGTTCCTCTACAAGGCCAAAAAAAAGACTGTTCCTTTTCTTGAATTACTTCTGTAACTCCACTTCAAAGTCATTTACTGTAAAAATATAATCATTATCTGTATTAAAAGGAACTGATCGCCCCTTCATTATATGAGAGGTATTCATATGGTACAGTCAAAAAAAATGACATTTTCATGCTTTTTTCTGTTGTTTTTATGAAGCCAATTAGATTTCCCCTCTAATGTGACCTCATATAAGACGAGACCTTCTGCCAGCTTGATGCTCCAACATAGTTTGGCAAAAAAAATCCCTTATCTGAGGGGTCTTTTAGATGAGGAGTCCTGTGTTAACTTGCTAATGAAATAGTAAAAACAGCATTTAAGACAAACAAGCCTGGTCGTTCAGTTAAAAGAAATGATGCTATATAAAAGGAAGACCACCCATAATGACTTGCAATATAAGTGGATCCTTTTTATACTGGGCAAATCCCCACTCCTGGTATCCAGGTTCTATTACTGGCGGTGGTCAGAAGGTCAGCAGCAACCATGGGCATCTGTGAGATCATGCAAGCAGAAGGGGGTGGAGGAAAGTTGCTGTTATAGGTGGCCTAGTTGCTGTTGATTTGGGTAGATGTAATGCCCTAACTAAATGTAGTGCCCTAACATGATGGAAATTAGAACTTCAACGAAACAAAAAAATAGTTAAGCCAAAGAAAAAAAACTTTGCAGTCTTTCTCCTCAGGCAAGTTTCAACCCCAATCTTCTCCATCTGCCTAACTTACAAAATAAAATTTTATTGAAACAAACACAGTGGGACCTTGGATTGCGAGTAACTTGGTCTGCGAGCGTTTTGCAAGACGAGCAAAAATTTTTAATACATTTTAACTTGTTAAACGAGCTGGGTATTGATATACGTGTACTGTAATGCATATACACTTTGCCTGCCGAGCGCCAGGAACACAACTGAGCCAATGGCATTCTTCTCTGTCTCGTGCTGTGGGACTGTGGGTAATCGTCTCCCATACTCTGTCTCAGTGCGCGAGCACTTGTCTAACACCAGTTCTCATCAAAAGTAAACTGCAAGTTAATTTGTCTTATTTTTACTTTATATTTTGTATACATTTTTTTCATATGAATATTTTTGGGCTGTGGAACGAATCATCAGAGTTTCCATTATTTCTTATAAGGAAATTCACTTATTATTATTCACTTCCAGAATGAATTATGCTCCCAAGGCTTAAGTGCACCCTAAACTGTAAATGTTGGTGCTGTTTGTCTTTTCGCTGCTCCTGTCAAAGAGTCGCCACAGCAGATCATCGGATCCGCACTACAACTTGGTACGGGTTTTACGCCTGTTGCCTTTCCTCACACAACCCTCCAATTTCATCCAGGCTTTTGCCTGTGTAACGAGTTCGATCTTTTTGCACAAGTGGCACCACAGACACACAGACACGAGGCGAGGTCTTAATGGAAAAATGGTAGAAGTAGAGGGTTTAAGGAGGGAGGACGGACAGAAAGGGGAGGAAAGGAGTGAAGGTGTGCAATTAAATTAAATTTCATTTAATTTAATTCAACCCCAGCCTTCCTCATAGCAGGCAGGAAAAGTACCATTGAGCCACCTAAACTCAATGTGTTTGGGTAAAATAAAAATGTATAGAATTTATGTTTACTAAACCCTAATGTGCTCATCCATTGTAATTTTTTTGCACATAAAATGGTTAGCTCATGTTTGTTGTGCTTACTTTTATAAAGCACTGATCTCATTTACAGATAAATAAGCATAAGACCCCATTTATCATGTCTATCTGAATCCCTGAGATATTTTATTTACCCTAGTGTCGAGTTAAATTAATTAGTAATTCAGTTCTGTGAAATTGAAGAATAATTTTTTTCCATGTTTTTTTTTTTTTTTTGCGTGTTCATCACAGTGGTTAAACTCTGAAATGTAAGACATAAACTTTAATTAATTACAAGTTTAGAATATTTTTATCTCTCTCTTAGAAAATACTGGTTATGTTCCAGTGCAAAGCTATTTTGTTGCTTATCATCAGCATGCAGCTGGAAAACTGCGTAAAAAGAAAATTCAACTTTTACCACATAATGAATTTTCAAATTTGTTAGTATGTGTTGATTTAATTTACTATAATAGTAGCTCTGCTAGCTGCAAGGCAAATCAAAGGTTTGTATTAGCAGGAATGTTTTTAATATCTGGTCACATCCGTAGTGATGACTAATTCAAATGTATAATTATTGAAATGGTGAAGTTTTTCTGTAAAGTGGTTTTTGGAAGGAGTTTCGTGTAAAGCTGTAACTTGGAGAAGGTTGCATTTAGCAAGTTCTCCGTAACGAGCAGCACTATCTCCCCTAACAAAGACTGTTTGTTTACTGCTGCTATAGCATAAGTAATTAACTGGATTTATGGACGTTTTACAACATTAAAGGTAACTATAAACATATAAAAGTATGAGATTCTGAAATAAATACTAAAATGTAATTGTTGGCAAATTGTGGAGGAATTATGATTATGGAGAAATTTCAAGAGAAACTAAAATATTTTTGAGTTTTCACAAATGAAACTCAATTTTATATAGTGGTGAAGAACCACATTGTAACAAGTGCCAGTATCAGTACTTCAAGAAAGAAAGAAAATTGTGGAAAAAATTTTTTGTACATGTTTATACTTAAATAAATTAACTTTATCTGTTTGTTTTTTTTATTACCACCCTAGATGGGCAAGGAACATCCTGACCTCACTGACTTTGTTTTTCAGTATAAAAATGAAATATTCCACAAAAAAAACAAAAAAAAAAGCACAAACGTCTAAAAAGCATTGAAACTTCTTCTGTTTATTTCCAAGAATGAGTACTCTATAGTGGAAATCTAGTTTAAAAAAATCTAATTCTTGAACATATTTCGAGGTTTTTGGCTGGAAGTTCAAGGGAAATTGGAAAATTGGCCGTACTTGGCCCAAATAATCAAGGTGATCTGTGAGCTCATGTATGCAGAAGAGGGCGGATAGCGCCATGTCATACAGTATGAGCAGCAGTTCCTAAGTATGCGCAATGTGTAAACCATGTGTCATGTGAGGAGACGCTAGCCTTCACCCTCACCGAATTATAGTGGACAGGAACTGGACAATACCAATTTAGACCAAAAAGACCAAGACATAATAAAAAAAAAACTTAGACATTTTAGGCTAAATTATTTTCTCTAATACTGACCTTTCTTTTAGACCCGATCCACAGTTTCAATGAAGGAAATTTCATTCAAATGTTCTTTTATAGAACATTAAGACTGTCATAGATTATGCATATGATAGTGAATTGCAAATCACATTTCCGTAAATCATTTAATCACCAATGGCCTGGAGAGACTGTAATCAGTCCCACATGTTAGAATGACCTGAGTGAAAGCTGTGTGATGATTTATGGGGTTATTCCCGTCTCAGAGTTCTTGGGCATTCCGTGAATTTTTCATATTATAGCTCCTTAGTGAGACACCTCCCAAATTCTCTGGATATTATTGAATCTATAGCCTTATAGTAACAGCTATATAAAATCCCTGAGGAATAACAAACCAAACGTTTCACCTGTTCCAGTGCACCTGAATCGACTTGAAAGACTCCATGCATGCAATACTTGATAAGCACCAAAATTGGCTCCAATAATAAATGAACTGTCACTGGCACTTCATTAGGCCTTTGTAAACGTCAAAGACTCTCATGTTCATTAGCGAGATCAGAAAGGACAGCGCTCCAGAGAGCCAAAGTTTCTTTTTGAGCTGGCAGTCCCATGAGGTGGCTATCATTCAAGTCCAGCTCCGTGTGAGCCTGTCCAAAAACGACCGGCGTTTACTTTGAGAAAAGAGAGTGGCCATGGAGACATGGAGTGAAATGCCGCTTATCGCCAGGCTCCACAATATCGAATGCAAATGTTTGATCTGAAGATGCATCATTAGAGCTCAGAGGAATACTGATGCTGTATTTCAGCCACATGCAGTCTGGCTTTATTAAGCAAAGCCAAGTAGATTCAATTAATTCTGGCATCTGTGGTGGGTCAGGATGCTCACCATGCACACTGCAATCATGCTCTGCTTGGCCGTCCCCTCATTTTCCGTGTGTATTTCTTAAGCTCACTTCCACTCTTTTGTTTAAAAGATTTATGTCTGCGAGGCCAAAGAGTCCAAGGCAGAGCAACAGCCTTATAAGGAGAAAGTATGCTCACAGGGATAGACACATTCCTGGGAAAAAGAAAAAAAAAAACCTTTACACAGGCCATGGATTGAGAGAATCTTACTCTGAATACTTTTTTTTTTTTTTCAAGGACTCCTTTTCCTCATAAAGTCATCCTGTGTAATAAAAGGTTAGCTGAATGGCATTAAAAGCACAAAGACAAAAAGCATTAAATATATTTATATAGTAGTGTGCATGCATTTAGCAGTTCCTCACGAGCCTTGATAAGCCTCTGTCTGGGGGGATAAAAAAATATCCTCTGAAATGGTTCACACTGTTGCTTCAGGCATTGCGAACTGACGCTGTGACACTAGCTGAGAAAAAAAAAACTTCTGATATATTCCAGCCCACGCATTTTCAAAAATAGTTTCAAAGATAGATAATGGCTGGAAAGAAAACAAACCGGTGCAAAAGAGATATAATATCCCGAGGAAGATTGGATCCACAGTGACAACCGCCAGTATGCAATTAATCTCTGGTTCAGAATGTGCACAGCCATGCATCCATAGTCATTAACATCCAAGAGCGCTCTTCCTCCTTGCATAGCACAACTCCTCGCATACTTTATCTATTTTATCTTTTTAATGCATAGATGAACTGATCCTCTCTTTGTATTCTGCACATCTCACTATGCTGACCTCTTCCACTTTGGTGCGATCACAGATCTTCAGCTTCACCTTTCACTAAACAGTGTCACGTCACCCTGGATCTTCTTCAAAAAGAAGACGCATTAGCATATGTGTGCCTGTCCATGCGATTAACAGAAGGAGCACAAGGACAGATTGCATGCATCCAGAGCTGAAACGAGTAATGCTTTCCAGGCTGCGCTGGAAGAAGCGCAGGCAAAGAGAGAGTTGTGAAAATGCTCTCTCGAGCATAATGACAAAGAGAGAGAATGCAAGAATAAGGGATGAGGGAAGGAGAGGAATGGACGCAGAGTAATTCTGCACCAGGAGGAAAAAAAAAACGTTTTTAAGTGTTTTAATATTCACTGATGAACATGCCACTTCTTTACTTAATCAGTGTCACTATGATCCGCCCACTTCAAAGGGAAGTTAGGAAGGAGGATGTCCTATAATTATGTGAATGATTATCACCTCTTTAAAGCTGATGTCAGTGTTATTATGGATGAGCTGAAGCAACAAGTGGGAAGTTACTATAACACTCGTTCGTGTTTGTGCTTAAACGGGTTGCACGTTGTACAAGTGGACCAAATATGCCGTCCAACCTGGCAGATCCGTCAACACTCCATGTGTTAGTTCAGAGCTGCTGTGTGTGCCAGAGAGAAGCAGGTAGAACAACGAAGCAGATGTTAATTCCTTGCAGGAAAAACCCTATTGAAATGATTCATTCCATTGTCAAATAAGTGATAAGCCTGTCAGGATGGAAATGAGCCGTGTGCCTACTGTGGGTCACATTGTTAAGCCGTCAGAAAAGCAAAAAAGATGACGTCAAAAGTACATTTTAATCATTATGCAGTCATATTCCCAGTGCACGCTTCATTCATCTTTGGTAAACGTTTTATCATGATCAGGATGGAACTAGTGATCTGTCCTAAAAAAATTAATATGCTGAAATTCCACGGGATGCCCGAGTATCACCTAACACATTTTAACACCAAAATAAAGTAATCCAGGGCTTTTGAATTTTTGTGTAAAAATACATTCTAGTTATCTCTTCAGTACATATTTTTTTAATGTAGACAGAACTATTGATCAGGCAGCATGGTGGCTTAGTGGTTAGCACTGTCGCCTTGCACCTCCAGGATCCGGGTTTGATTCCCGCCACCGTGTGCATTTGCATGTTCGCTATTCGCGTTCCCAAATTGCCTGTAATGTGTATGTGTGTGCCATGTGTTGGATTGGCGCTCTGTCCAGGGTGTACAACGCCACATGCCCAAAGACTCTTGGGATAGGCTCCAGGCCCCCCACGACCCTGGATTAAGCGGTATAGACGATGACGGACTGAGTGAGTGAGAAATATTGCTCTCCTTATTTTAATATGTTAAATAATGTTTTCGTTTTTCATCAGTCATAAATATTTAAATTCCTTTATTTTCCACTGGGCTGGCATGAGAGAAGATTTTTCTCAATCTATTCAGATCTATTGTTCAAGACGCAACTGTACATGTTCATATCCCGTGGCAGAGAGTATTACATTTGTTTTTGTTTTTTATTGAGCTTCAAATCTCTGTGTGCACCTTTCACTAAACAGCGTCACATCACCCTGGATCTACTTCAAAATATACACATATTACAAACCCTGCATGCATAGAATTTTTTTTTTAACCGGCAAAATAAAGAGGTACTACATCAGGACTAATATAGGTTTAAAAGTTAAGATGAACAGGTTAAAATAATATCCCAAGCAGTAATGCACTCAACAGATGCATTCAACAGATGAAGTGGGAACCCTGCACGTGTTCCCGTAGTTCTGTTAGACATGCTAGGCAGCACATTCTAGTGTGTGTGTGTGTGTGTGTGTGTATAGTGTATACATCTATATATCACTCACTCATTGTCATTATCCTCTATACAGGGTAACAGAGGCCTGGAGCCTATCCTAGGAGACTTGGGGCACGAGGCATTGTACACCCTGGACAGAGTGCCGATCCATTGCAGCGCGCGCACACACACACACACTCATTCACACACTATGCGCATATTGGGAACGCCAAATATGGTTTGGACCAACCAAATTCAAATTTTATTTGTCACATGCACAGTCATACACAGTACGATATGCAGTGAAATGCTTATACCAAGAAAACCCACCAAGCTCAGTGAGAACATGACAACTCAACACTAAAAACTTTGTATTCATTTGTTATAGATGACATCTTGCGGCTGACCTGCAGTACCATCACAGCCCAGTATTCGGCCATGGCTCTCACTCATTCACCACCTACTGTATACCGCGTTATCCTGTACAGGATGGCAGAGGGCCTGGACAGAGATTTAGGTTACGAGGCAGGGTACACTCTGGACAGAGTGCCAATCCATTGCAAGACACACACACACACATATACACACACACACACACACACACACACACACACACACACACTACAGGCAATTTGGGTATGCCTAATTTGCATGTCTTTGGACTGCTGGAATACCCTGATGAAACCCACCAAACTCAGGGAGAACATGCAAACTCATGCACACAGACCCGAGGTGGGAATCAAACCCGAGGTGCAAGGCGTCAGTGCTAACACTCTGGGACACACTGATCAATAGAACTATTATCTGCTATAGATGATGCTGTTACTGTTTCATTCATTAGTTCATTCTAATAAATAAAAACACTGTAAATAAATTGTGCATTTTTTTTACCTAAAAAAAAATCATAACTCTCAATCCTTCATGTAGTACAAAAAAAAATTAATTAAAAAACTTTTTAAAAAATCAAGATTTATTTTCCTTTTTTTTTGCAATATCACCCAGCCTTCCCTGAAGTCCATCCCAGGAAGCTCAGCACACAAAACAGCAGTGGGCTGGGCGTTGACCCATCAAAGGGCACAGGCACCAGATCAGCCATTAATGCATGTCTTTAGACTGTGTGGGAAAGCAGATTACTCTGATGAAAACCCACCAAGCACATGGAGAACATGCAAACTAAACATACAAACCAGAGACAAAACTCACTCAAACCCCGAACCCAGGATGGCCAGAGATTCCCCACACAATAGATCCTAAGTGACCTTAATTACAGATCATACAAGTTTTAAGGTATTGAAGTTTGTATGAAATAAGTTCAGAAGTATGGAGTGACTACGGAGGAACCATTTGAGAAGATGGTGAGCAAAATGCACAAAACAAACAAACAACAACAACAACAACAACAACAACAACAACAAAAGATAGCACAGCGGTGTAGAAAAACTCATATGTGGTAAATAACAAATACAAAACTAAGTACATGTAGTTTTAATCTGACTTTTTTTTAGCTTTAATGGACTTTTATATTCCACTGCTGTAACACAGATGTTTCACAGACCCTGCCCTTTGAGAACCGCTCTGATGATGGAGCATCTGACGGTTTAACATGTCTGTGAAGACCTGTATTGATCACAACTCTGATCAACACACCAGATGAACATAAATAAAGAATATCATAATGTTTGAGCTCTGGTTACTTTTTTCACAAACTGCTTTAACAAGATGGAAACTGGGGAGCTGAAGCTGCTTCAGCAATGCCACCTGTATGATTGCAGCTACACAGTTTAACTAGAAGATCTTCCTATTATGTGACTTTCATTCCTTCGATGACTTTTAATAAACTTTTAAAACATGGTCCTCACTCACTCACTCATGGTCTATACAGCTTTATCCTGTAGAGAGTTTCAGAGCACTCTTGGACGGAGACTTTGGGTACGAGACAGGGTACGCCCTGGACGAGGTACCAATCCATCGCAGGGCACACACACACACACACACACACACACACACTTAGGGCACATCAAATGGCCTAATCTGCATGTCTTTGCAAGGTTTTCACCAAGGAAACACACCAGACTCAGTGAGAACATGCCATCTCAACATAAATGAAGAATATCACCTTGTTTAAATCTCATATCTTTGTCTTATTAGTTCTGGTTACTTTTTTGCTCCTGCAATGCCACCTGTATGATTCCAGAAACGCTGCTTAACTGTCTGGTCTTGCTATGGTGTGACTTTCATTCCTTGAACTTCAATAAAACTTTTGCAACTTGAAGAACACACCACACCACACCACACCACATCACATCACATGCATGCACAGTGAGAGAGACCTACTCTGTGCTCTTGGGGTAGAAGGGTAGGGTGACTTGGCTGAGATCCTGGAAGTCCAGGGCTGTCGGCTCAGCCGAGATGGCTTGCCGTTTGGTCCTCTGCTGCTCATGCAGCTCGTTGTGTTTCTGCTGGACCTGCTGCGTGGCCGGTCTGATCACAGAGCGGTACTTATCCAGCTCGGTCTGGAGTTTCTGGATCAGCTCGTCTTTCTGGTCCAGCTCGAGCTCGAGCTCATCGATCAGCGCGTCTCTCTGCCTCAGCTCCTCGATCTTCTCCTGCAGGGCGTACTGCAGGTCGCGCAGAGTGCCCATGATCTTCCCACCCTGATGCGCACAGCTGACCCGGACGCGCGCGCGCGCGAAACAAAAAAGAAATAATGAAAAATATAAATATATCCTGGCAGGATTCCGCAAAACCGCGCGCGCACCTGATCACTCCTCAGTGCAAAAAAAAAAAAAAAAGAAAAAAGAAAAAAGAAAGTCACGAGCGCAGACGCATCGCAGTCACACAAAGTTGCTTCTTTTCTCACGCGCTTCTTCCTATACAGAGGCGCGCGCGGAGTCACGAGCGCTCCCGGAATGCCAAAACACTCGCGCGACTCTCCTCTCCTCTCCGCTCAGCCAATCAGCACGCGCACGCGGACAGCACGCAGCCAATGAGAGCGCTCGGGCACTTGATCCTGTCTGGAAAACCTGTTACGCTCACACGTGAAGTTTGAGATGCATCACCACACACACACATTGCTGATCTGAAGGAAATCCCAGAGGGCGATAAGAGCGTCAGGGAGCACTTGGATAGAACGATTTCTGGGATGTTAATAAATTCATAAATAAATAAAAAAACAGTCTATAGGTGGCGTAGTGGTCGGCACTGTTACCTCGCACCTCCAGGTTCCGAGTTCAATTTCCGCCTCAGGGTCAGTTGACATGTTTGGTTTGTTTCCTCAGGGTGCTCCGGTTTCCTCCAACAGTCCAAAGACATACATATTAGGCTAACTGGCATTTCCAAGTTACCCACAGTGTGTGAATACATGTGTGAATGTTGACCAGAGGTCCTACCACGGTGGTACGGTCATAAAATGCAATGGTAATCATCACTGGCCTCCACAGTCACTAGATGGACTACAGAGGTTGCTGGATGGATGGATGGATGGATGGATGGATGGATCATGTTGTCTGGTAATAATAGTCATTAAAGCAGATCTACCTTACCTCCTGCCCTAAGTCTCCTGGCATAAGGTTCCAGGCTCCCCCATACCACTTTATCTGTACACAGGATAAAGCGGTATACACAATGCGGTGGGTGAGTGAGTGAGTGAGTAAAAAACACCCATACATGTGAAAGTGAAATGTTTATATTCTAAAGTAGCATGGCTTTGCTCTAAGCTGACTGCAAGTTAATTTGAATGACCTAATGTTTATGAATATGAGGGACATATTTCCATTAATTTATGTCCTAACTTTTATCCTCAGACATTAGTTATAACATATTTATTGAATCAATAAATCAGTTTTTTAATGACATGGGAAAGATTTTGGCTTATTGTAACAAGGTCACTTCATCATCTCCAGAGTTAAAGGATCAGATCTCACCACTGTGTATTGGGATTACATGTCCCACTATGCTTTGTGGGTTTTCTCCGGGTACTCTGGTGTCCACAGTCCAAAGACCTGTGTTGTTTACTGATTTTCATTTCTATACTTATCTTTTCTATATTTATTTTTATACCACTTATCCTGTGAGCCTATCCCAGGAGACTTTGGACACAAGGTGCCAATCCATCGCAGGGCACACACACACACACACACACACACACACACACACTATGGGCAATTTTGTAATGCCAATTAACCTACTGTATTCTGCATGTCTTCCTGCCCAACAAGCACAGGGAGAACATACAGTACAGGTTCTGAAACTAGAGGTGCGAGGCCACAGTGTTAGCCACTAAGTCATCATGCCACCTGTAGGATGATTTGTATTTCTAAATTGCCTGCTTGCGTAAGAACAAATGTGTGCCCCATCCCCTCGACCATACACAGGATAAAAGGTATAGACAATGGATAAATGAATGAATAATTACAAATGTTATGCCTAAGTAACATCCTATAATTCATTTCTTACTATATTAACGATAATTACATTTAAATATTTCATAACAAGCATAAGCTTACACTGTTATAATGTATATGTTAAAATGTATATAATATATCCAAATATCGCCTGTATCTTGTATGGTAAGGTATGACTATTATTGTTAATGTGAAAATTCTCACTGGATAATACCCAAATAAAATAGCTTACTTCATTTTGCCCTTAAGTTTTGCTTTGGTGTGTAGCGCAGTTTCGCAGTGGATAGTGTTACCATATCACAGCTGGTGACATGGTCCTAGATTCAATCATTAGTTGTCTGGGTCGTGTTTCTATTCATGTTCTTCCTGTCTCTGCAATGGGCTTCCTCTTCATTTTGCCCCTGAAGCTTGTTATTAGGTGGACTGAATTAGAAGGTAGAATAAATTTGCCTAAAGATGTGAATGTGTGAATTGGTATGCATGATACCCCTGGATGGTGTGTTCCAGCCTCACTTCCAGCATTCCCAGAATAGGCTCTGGAGCCACAGGTACCCTGACCATAAGAAAGCATTTCCTGAAATTGAGTTCTTTTTGGAGGCAATTTTGTGTGTACCTGTTGCATACAATGTTTGTGCAGCAATTACCCGTTTCCTTTATCTCAGGTGTTTATTAATAATTACAACATAATTTTAATACATTTAATAGCATAAGAAATCTTAATACACATGCATTTGGAAATATTTATATAACTGATTAGGATTCATAGATTCTATAATGTGTGTAAATGTCTTTAACCTGTGTGATCTCATCTGATTGTCAATTCAGCAATCATATTGAATTTAATACTTGTATGGCAAAGACGTTTAGCATTTTGCCTGTTTTGGTCTTTGCACTTATTAAAACTTATCAATACATGGATAGTAAATATGTGTCATAAGTAAAATTGTTTGAAAAGTAAGACCATATGTGGCTGCTTATGTTCTGCAGTTACCCACTCACCCCTGGGTAAAATATTCAGCTCGACCAGCACTACTCTAAACAGATGGAGTTTTAATGATCTCCAGCAAACACACTGAGGAAATGTCCAATGAAGCATCTGTGCGAGAACCATCAAACTCATCAGGGTTTGTTTCATCGCCGTTGCATAAGTCAACTAAACAAGTCAGGTTTTCTGCATCAATTTCCCTAAAAAACTATAAAATATATTTTATTGTCATATAAATTACTTAATAGTTCTAAACTATAGGACCATATGAAAATGATTACTACAAAAATGAAAGATGCACAAAGTACTGGACAAAGAATTACATTACCATATCTAGTAGTGCATATCTAATCAGCACATATTGTTTGAAAGGAGGATCAAATGCTCCCTCTTGGGGTATAAAGAAAGTATGACAGGCTAATTGTATTAAACCAGTTCTGTTTGTGCCACTATAGTGGTCTGTAAGTATATAGTTGAGAAACAGCCCTGATTTAAAATCAAGCGACTGTTATAGGGCTTGTCTCAAGATTACAGGATTTGTTATCTGATATTTATTGGTCTTAATATTATCATGATTGTATTTTCTTATTTTTCAAAACTACCATTTCTCTAACATGGATGTGAACATCATTTCCATCCAATATACTGTATGGACCCCCAGGAAATACAGCAGTGGCCAAAAGTCTCAGGACAACATATGCCATGTACTGTATTCTAGCTCTCCCTCTGCACAAGAACACAGATGCTTCCACAACTCAGTCTGAAGAATTGTCCTAATTATCTGAAAACTAGTGAAAATATGTTTGTGTAACAGTGTTATTCAGTTGCTGGATCTGTTGTGCTGTACAATGGCGACGAAGGCAGTAGCAATCAAGAAACCATCATCTACATGATCTTCAGGTCCAGCAATCAAGCAGGAATGGATTGAGCAAGTGACGCAAGACTACTGCAGACGTCTTACTTACTGTCTTGATTGTCATTAATCTAAAACTTTGATAATGTCATTAAAACGATGAATTTCACTTTTGTCCCAATACTCATAGCATCCACTGTAGTTGCCGCATGCTGCCTTCTGGACCTGATATACTTTATCTCTAAAGCACAAACCGTCCCCCAAACACACAAATATACTGATCCGTTAAGCCAAACCCCATGTAACACTAACATTACTGATGCTGCAATAATCTGAAGTGTCCATCATAACAATTTTGTGCATATTGGATAGCATAATGTACTTTATTAGCAATATTTAATTTTCTTTCCTAGCATTTAGACAGCCTCTTTTTATCTCGTTTCCACGCAAGCACAGATTTGAATCTATCCCATTCATTATGGTGAATTACAGGCCCAAATAGGGCGCCATGGCGTTCTGGCTGAAGACACACAAGGAGTCTGGGGAGCAGATCAAAGTGTCACGCCAAGATGCAATGCAAATGCAAGAAGGGCCGGCGTGACAAATGCAGCATCCTTTTATCTGTCCGAGCAAAATAATGCACTGTCCATGCTCAAGTGCTTTTTAAGGAGCTTGTTGATTAATATAAGGAGTGATAAATTCAAACATGTTATCTACAGTACGTGGGAGGCAGACTCCTCAAAAAACACAAACAAGTCCTTTTTTCTTTAGCGGCAAAGCTGTGTGTACTGTACTGTACTTGTAAAATTACGGTTTGCACGAAAGTATGATAAGAACCCTGGACTTATTGTAGAATGTATGTTTGTACAAGAAGGTAAGGTGGCTTGGTGGGTTTCCTTCAGGTGCTCTGGTTTCCTCCCACAGTCCAAAGACATGCAGATTAGCCTAATTGACGTTCACAAATTGCCCGTTGCATGTGAATGACAATCAGGCGTCGAGCTGGCAAATGACCCTTTGAGTAACTGCCACAGAAACAATGGATGGATATATTTCCAGGGTGGGGAGTATGTGTCGCCCGATCTGCCAAATGGCACGTGGATGGACCAAAATAACAAAAACAATATTGCACAGGAACAAATGAATGAGAAGAAAAAAAAAGAAGTGATAAAAAAATTAAATAACCTTTAAAAAAGTAATAAAACCCAAATACACAGTTTGATGTCTGAAGCCTCCCTGGTGACACACACCAACTAGGTTTCCATATATAATATTGTCATTGACTTATACTGTGTTGTCGGCACGTATCTGTGCAGCTTGAGTTCTAAGGGTTTTAAATCAGAATGTCCTTCGTTATCCAGATGTGACAGAATTTTACAATTTATATATTTTTAAAGTAAAAAGAAGCAAATCAAATCATGTTCCTAAAACATGAAAAGACAAGATGCATTTTTAGCTTTTCGGCTTTTCTTTTCAGTGTGTCCTGACAGGCTGTCTGAGGGACGTGATCGTGGAGGCATGTACTGTACTGTAAGAAATAATACATTCACAATGGAAGTGAAGTGTTAAGCCATGACATTATAACTATGAGAATTTGACATCCATCGCAGGAAGACACTGAAAAGACTAAACAGACAAAGGCATGAATTCATTTTTCAGCATCATGTAATTATAATTGTGGTCTATTTTTTGCATTATTATAGAGTTGAGAAAGGACTTTAGTTAATATATTAGGTGCTAATATACAGTAGTTCACATCTGATTTTTCTTACTCCCTGCATATTTACTTATGATTAGCTATGTGTTGTAATGCCTTACGGGAAATTCAAATAAAAACAGAAGCTTTCTATGACATGACATAATTAACTACTGCAATGGCTGCCAAAGAAACAGCTTTTTAAATAAATTATTATTATTATTATTATTATTATTATTATTATTATTATATTAAGTATATTAAATGGGCACACTTTAATTTTAGAAGCCATATTACTAGCTTCTTAAACACTAAATACTTTCTGTAATCTGGCGACATCTAGTGGTTGAAATATAAACTAGCATGAACTCAATATCTTAAGAAAAAAAATATGACTGAAACCCATATTTAAAACCATGGTTTTTCTAAAACCAAATCATATTTCTACATTGCTTTAAAATATTTTTTAGCTCTGTTTTTTAAACCAACTATCATGCAAGCTTTTCATCATAGCTTTTTATTTTATTCCAGTTAAATCACTTTTATTAACAGGCAACATGACCCATCCATCTAGGAACCTCTGTAATCCAATTAGGGACTGTGGAGGCCATTCGTGATTACCCTTGTACTTCATATTTTACAACTGTATGACTGTGGTAGAATCTCCGGACAACATTCACACACACACACACACATTTACACACTACAGACTACACACGGAGAGAACTCCATGCACACAGACCACAAGGCGGGACTCAAACTCGGACCATGGAGGAAGCAACATGATACTGAATTACCAATTAAATAAGGACACCTACTATATATCTTTAATCTGCTCCTTATTAACTGCTCGCACTCAGATCTTAATGTGACTCTAAATGAGTGCTTTATTAAAGGCAGGAGTACTTGGAGGTGAAAACTTAATAAGCAACTTAAAGATAGTGCTGGTAATTAATTTGTGTACATAAAAAAAAAAGCCTAATTAAAGCGATAAATTATCTGAATTGTTCCAATAAAATAATTTCAAATGTTTCTCGATTCACTTCAGATTCAGTTTAGACTGTTTGTTTGAAGGTCATGTAATCAAAAGTCCTAAAGTACAGTGCTCCAACAACCGGCAGTGCATGTTACATAATTTAATAAAGGTTTGCATTAACTGGAATCCAGGGCGCATTTAAGGCTGGGATGAAACCTAACAAATTGCATGCCTGTATATGGCAGGAAGTTCATCTGGCATTAAATATGTAAGAGTAAGCATTAAATATTCAGCAAGGTTAGGATCCAGGAGGTAAGCTGTGCTTGAGTGGTGAGAGAGAGGAGGGAGGGAGGAGTACACAAAGACTGCTTTCACATCCGAAAGAGCATCCATCTGTAATCTGCGGCCAGTAGCGCCGGGCACTGACGGAGATGTGTTGATGTTTAGCTAAAAATAGAGCAAGACGTGCGTTTTTTAAATATGGAAAATAAATGCAAGGGGGGGGAGCGAACTTTATGCAAACACCTAAAGCAAATTCCCAGCTTGATACTATTGAATGTCAAAGCTGCTATTTCAAACACTCTCAGAACTAACGGTATCCAACCTATGCTTCAGTAGTACATTATTAAAGGTCTACAGCACATGGACTGTCTTAATTGCCTTTAAAATAACATAAGAAGCTACAGAGAGATGCTTTAATAGCAGTTAGTGAAAATGTACTTTTATACACAAAGGTAGAAAAGATGTATCTTTTGAAGCACCGCTCCAGGGACAAATCATGTGTAATTTATTAAGTTTATTTTTGAGAGTGTAATGAGCTGAATCAATTGAATGAAGTGAAGTGAAGTGGTTCAGGTCATGTAGTTTATCCCTTTAAAATTTTCATGCTGTAAAACGTTATATATTTAAGCTATATTTTAGCTAACCTAAACTTAAATATTGACCTGTGCTTTTTGTGCATAAGTCTTAATTTACTTTATATAAAGTAACTCTACAAATAATAGAGCTATAGCAAAAAATGTGATTTAATGGGAATCTGTTTATAAATGATGTTCCAATGTTCTCATAGACAGGGATGCGAAAACTGGCAGTGGTGGCTCAAACACTTAAGGCTCTGCGTTACTGATTGGAAGGTCGGGGGGTTCGAGACGCTTCCATAGTTGAGACCTTGAGCAAATGCCTTAACGCTATCTGGTCCAGCTACTGTACCAGCTTCCTAACTGGGATATGTGAAAAAAAATAATTTCACTGATAAATTTACATAAGGTACACGCGACAAATTATTTAATCTTACTTAGGTCATAATTAATAAATTTTTTAGGAAGTATATAAACACCCATAGCTTTATGCCAAAAAAACAGTCACCATTATTATAAGTACTGTTTTCGCTTTTTTTAACTGTCCATGTTTTAGCATGTCTGGAAGTAAAAATTCTAAAGAAACTCTTGTTCAATCTAAGGAAGGACAGTCCCAGAGACAACTAGCTACAAATCTTAAAATCTCCATTTCTACCACTAACAGAATTCAAATTCAGACAGGGTTCAAATATGAAGGAATTCAGGACCTGGCCAACCTGGACCTTTTTAAAAGATGTCTTTGTGCTTTGTGTTTCAGAACAACCCTCGCATTCAATGCTGGGGTGGGTAGTTTCTTTTAAAGTCCCTAAAAGAAAGTCAACATCAAAGTGTTAATAATATACTAATAGCTAAAATTAGTATATTTAAATGGTTTTAAAAAATGTTTAAAGAATTTTAGGGCATGCGTTTAATTCTAAAACTATGGGTGTCTTCTTTTACTTCTTGGCTATTATGTCTGTTTATGTTTTTATATGAAGGAAAAAACATGACTTCCTGCATCTGAATTCTGCGAATTCTGGTTAATTATTAAACAAACAAACAAACAAACAATGTGGAAAATCATCTAGTTTTATATCTTTTTTTTTTTCGGGGACAATATTCTCAGTTGATCCAAAGAATTCAAATAATTCTGTCCCTCAAGAAATCTCTGCATAGAGAAATGACCCGATATATACAATGATTTACTGGCAGCGGAGTTGATATATAATCATAGTAAAGTACTATTATATCTTTACCGATAAGGCTGGGTGTTTTACTGTATATTACTGTATGTTTGCAGGAATTAAAAAATACGTAGTATAAAACATGATCAATTAGCTACATATGCACATTTGGTTGTTGCATAACAACCGAGTAGAAGGACAAAAATCTTGTTCAAGGACTAAAACCATGTCATCTTGGAAGAGCTGTGATTTAAACACACGACCTTCTGATCTTTCTGAAACTGAAGGCTTCACCCACTGACCTTTGTGTAGGCAAACTTTTATGAGCAAACTCAAGTTAATGAACACCTTAGATATTTGACTTTATCATGAATATTTATCTGGTGTTTGACTATAATCCAATGCACTGCTTGAAAATTGTTCTGTAAAAATAGTTTATACAAATAACTGTACAGTATTGACACCAGGTTTTCTGCAGCTCATAAGTTTGACTGTAAGAAGATTAGTATTAAAATGTATTTAAATGTTTAAAATGTTTAAAATTTAAGGCTAAGTGGATCATTTGCCTGTGCTACTAATCACACCAGCCTGAACAAATTATACTGTCAAATTTAGAGTGATTTACTGGCAGCAGAGTTTACATAGTCATAGTGAAGTACTATAATATATTTACATATAAAGCTGGATGTTTTACTGTACAGTAGCCTATATTTCCAGTGACATTAATCAGTCAAAGGTGCAAACGTAGCTATTTGATCACATTTTATACTACATCTTTCCATCTCCTTAATCCTCTCCTCCGTCAACACGAGCAGCATATATATATATATATATATATATATATATATATATATATATATGTATCTATCTATATATCTAGTATAAAACATTGGGTC
>JAQMYL010000006.1:5927478-5941675 GCA_030014365.1 Clarias pachynema | reverse complement strand
TAAGACAAAAAACAAATATATATATATATATATATATATATATATATATATATATATATCATTTTTTCCCTCTTGCCTGCCAGACTTGGGGTATTTGCGGAAAGCCTCTCCGGTGAGCTCGGTGAAGGAGGTGAAGCTCTGCGGCTCCGCTGAGATGCCCTGCGCGCGCCTGGTCCTCGGTCCGATCATCTGCGCGCGCGGTAACACCGACTGACATTTGTGCAGCTTCCTCCTCAGCTCCTGGATCTCCTCTTCCTTCTCGCCGAGGCGTCTTTCCATCTCCTTAATCCTGTCCTCCTTCATCACGAGCAGCCTGGCCAGGTCCTTGTCCAGATCGCTCATTTTTGGATAAATAAAAACAACAACAACAAAAAACTTTTTTTTTGTAGAGAAGCCGCGCGTGCGGGTGCTGCGGGTGGTGCGCGTGCGCTCCCGCCTTCCTCAGATCTCCGGCGTCCGGATTCACTTAAAATGAAACGACGCTCTTCTGCTCTTACTCGTCACTCACACACACACACACACACACACACACCTAGTTAATTAATAACTGTTTGTCATTAAAAACAAAAAAACAAAAGTAAAACTACACTGTACTGAGTGCTCTTCTAGAATAACCCGCGTTAACACAAGACATGAAGGCTGACGTGCTGAACTCGACTCATTACTCGCTGTGTGGAGCTGATGGAGCTGATGGAGCCGCTGCAGAGATGAGCCTCATGCGCTCCCAGTGATGTGTCAGTGTGCTGAGCACACACCCAGAGACAGCTTTGACACATGCGAGGCTGGGGCAGGGGGTATGAATCAATCCACAGGAAGCTCAGTGGATCAAATTTCATCTCTGCCTTACATTCTGAGAAGTAAATTTGGCACACTGTACTTTGTTTGCACGAGAGTGCATCACTGTGACTTGATGTACCAGCTGTGATCAAGTCAAACCAGGACTTTTTTCGATTGTCCTGAACACAGTTATGAGATATACCTTCATTTCTCTATATAATAGCCAGCAGTCGTGGCCAATAGTATTGAGATGAAATTGAAATTCATTCTTTGTTCACTGACATTCTCTCACTCATTCACTCACCTTCTATACCGCTTTATCCTGTATTCAGGGTCGCGGAGACCTGAAGGCAGGGTACACCCTGGACAGGGTGCCTATCCATCGCAGGGAACACACACTCACTCACACACTACGGTCAATTTGGGAACACCAGTTAGCCTAACCTGCATCTCTTTGGACTGTGGGAGGAAACCGGAGTACTCGGAGGAAACCCACCAAGCACGGGGAGAAAATGCAAACTCCATGCACACAGAGACGGGAATCGAACCCGGACCCTGGAGGTGCAAGACGACAGTGCTAACCACTACACCACCACAGAAGATTGTTATTATTAAAATGTGTTTAAATGTAGCTTTTTGATCAAATAGCTAGATATGCACATTTGGCTGAAGCAGTATAGTTTAGAAGAAGATCTTGCTCAAGGACACAAATCAAGGGGCCCAAGCACTATGGCATCAAAGTGTGCAAAGCGCCCTCTTGTTCTTCTAAGGATTTTTTTTCCAGCATCCGGGGATTTTTGGGAGTCATAACATGTCTGAAAAGGCGTTGGAATCCGCCGCCATTAGAACGCCTGAGCCGCTGGTCCCTGCCATGCCTCCAAAACACATCAAATGGACTTTGATATAATTCTCCTAGGGCATTTATATGATCGCCACCAATCCGGGCCTATGTGATCTCAAGATATTGAGGATGCAAAATTGTGAAGGGATTTTTGATATCTCAAATGGTTCAGCACAGGGAGAACCATAATACATGGCATATTTTTGGCCACTGCCGTATAATACACTATTGCACTTATCCCAGTGCTTGGATACCATCCAGGTAGCACGTTTTCTCAGTATACTGTAGCCATGTTCGACCTGTCTGCTTCATGCTGGAAACGCTGGCCTCCCAGGAACTCCTTTAATGAACCAAACGTGGAAATTGCTTGGAGCGAGGTCAGGAAATTAGCAATAACTCCCGGGCAAGTTCATGTAATGTGCAAGTGGTGTTGGTGAATGGTTGTGTGGAGATGGATGGATAGATAAACTTTTTTTTCATTCTCCAGCACCTCATTAACTCGGCTGGGATCATCATTCACAGACATATAACCTTCTTTGCAGCATTTGCACTATTACTGCAGCTTCATCATAATGTCTTGTGCGGTTTTGAACCTTCATTCATGAGAACTCATCACAAGTCCAGGTTTGACTTGAATGTCCCCAATATATCTCTTTTACAGCTTTAAAAATATGTATCTAACAACATGTAGCTTTTTATTTCTACCACTGCTAGACACCTGATCCTTACTTCTGTGTGAAACACAGCGTTGTATTAGATATCAATACATGGTGTAGTATTAAAAGGTCCCTTCAGTAAATCTAAGAGGCTCATATCTGTTCCAGCATGACCTACATGGTTGGTAGGACTTGGTTTGTCAATTTCGGACTAGAAGAACAAGACTGTCCTGCATAGAGCTCTGACCTCAACTCAACTGAACACATTTGGGATAAACTGGAAACTCTGAGGTCTGCCTCCTGACCGCACATGAGCTCCTGATCTCACTAATGTTGTTGTTGTTGAATAAACAAAAATCTCCATATCCATCCTCCAAAATCTTCCCAGAAGAGTGAAGTATAAAGCACACGTGATGGTCAGGTGTCCACAAACTATGTACTGTATATACTGTAATCATACAGTATAACTTATAATGTTTTTCAATCAGTAAACTTTTTCGATTCGGTTTGGATAATTCTGTTACTACAGTTAAAAATTTTGGAACCAATCATCATTTTGTTGTTCTTTCCACCTGTATTGTCTTTTAAATTTATTTAAATTGTATTATATATTGATGTAGAAGAACAGGTAATGTCAAAGCCCATTGCTAAGAAGGAAAATGAATGCTAGTTTTATTATGTGGTATATTTTTATAATTCTGTATTTCCTGGTAGCCAGCTTCCTTCAAGCATGCTATTTCTGACTATTTCATTTTCCATAACCCGTCCCATGAACACTAAAGGTTTAAACGAGTACCTAAAATCCTCTAAACATTGACTAAAGTTAATCTTTACAAACCCACTGGTACGGTACCTACCTTCCGCCTTATTTCTCCACATGACCTCTAAAAAATAATTCATTATGAAGTCCAAGGCTTGTTTTCATAACACACTGGACCTGAGTTCTCTATTCATGTTTGATGCTTTAATAATGGATTCTTGACCTTGTTTTTTTCTGTCAGACGGCTGAGTCCTTACAGGCAGGTCACATCGACTTCTAATTCACAAAATTTGAGCGCGGCTTGCATCTCACATCCCATGTATGTGTGTGTTCTCTTGGGAGTGAGCTCAGCTTTCATTGGCAGCCTGGCAGACATTAGTCACCAGCCTTCCTGTAATGCATACAATTTCTCTTGTCGGAACTGTGGAGGGCCTCTAATGCGAAGACAGGATGCTGCAAAATCGATAATGTTTATCCCATCCGACCATCTAGATGGAGAGGGAGGAGGAGGAGGGAGTCGGAGCATTAGCTGCTGGGATGCTGCTGAAAGGTTGGTGTGTGCGTGCATGTGTGTGTGTGTGTGTGTGTGTGTGTGTGTGTGTGTGAATGGAGATTTACAGCTATGGGTCAAATGCATGAATGGGCACGCATTAGCTAACATCATCATGGGTCTAGAGTCCATCGAATAAGCGAATGAGAGTTAATGAGATGCTGGAGAAATAAAAAAAGCTGTGTTTTAAAAGTTCTTTCTAATTGAATTATTAATTTTGTTCATTACTAAATGATTTCTAGTACTGTTATTCTACAAGCGGTGTTCAAATCAAATTGGGACTTGTGATGAAATTTCTCATGAATGAACTGATTGACCTTTACATAAGACTTCAAGCACAGTCCAGTGATGAGACTCTTAGCCGCAGTAAAACATTTGAATGGTGCAAACCTTTTTAAGAAGGCTGTACATCCATGCATGACAATCTCAGCCTAGGTACAGTAGCTCGGAGCACACTTTAGTCGTTCCCATGAGCATTTAGTGAATGGAACACCTGATCCTTGACAATGGACAAATAGCTTGTCACCAATTTGTTGAAGAGATGCACCTGTCTGTGGAAACTCAGGAACTCCACTTGCACATTACAGGAACTTGGCTGGGAGTTATTACCACATCCCCCGTACAGTCTTGACCTCATTCCAAGCCATTTCCACATGTTTGGTGAAGTAAAGGAGTTCCTGGGAGGCCAGCGTGAAACACTGAGATAAATGACTTGACTTGAACGCTACATTGGATTTGTTATATTATTCTTTCTATTTATATTTATAATAAAAGAAGTCCTTTATATTTAAATTACTGCAGTATTGATACTGTTTTATATTCAAGTATACAGCATTTATGCCCCTGAAACACACTCAGGTGATGATGAGGAGGTGTCTATTTTTAGGGCCACACTCTCATTCTCTTATGTTCTCCCTCCAGTGGAACAGATTACTTGTGCACTTGCCATAATTACCAGGGGATCACGTTCATGTTTTTAACACCTCTCCGGTCTGCATTGCGCCACGAACAGGATTTTACACTTGTGCCTGACTGTTGCTCCCAAGAGCTTCCTCAGTGAACTGGTAGAGACAGGAAGCTGCTGACAGCTTACACATGGGACAACACTGCACCGTCTGGTTCGAATGAATCCATGTGGTGTTCCAGCTTCTTGACCTCAAGCAGTTTTCAGATGCACATTTGTGCCTGACAGTAGAGGGGGGGTTTGCTTGTGGTGTTTGGATTATTGGCACTGTTTGATTCACATACAGATGTGTAACTTTTTTTCTTTTTTGTTTTTGGTGATTTAAGATAAAGCAAACCAATGTGTCATCATTTAATTATTCGGTGTCTCTCTGTCTGGTACGCCATCTCTTTCATTTTGTCTGTATCCATCTTCCATTTTTCTTGGAATAAGTACTTATGCAGGAGGTAAAGACAAGAAAGAAAAGGTCAAGGCACTTGTATGCTGATATGTCCTAAAGCAAGATAAGAAGCTGTCAGAGCAGGTAAGTTGTCACCTGCTATTTTGGAGGAAGGAGAGATGAAAAAGGTTGCGAAGGGGAAGATGGCAAGAGATTAAAAGATCACGAGAGAGAGAGAGAGAGAGATTTTGGAGTTCTTGCTGCATCACTAATCGTTTTTAAATCCTTTGGAAATGATTGTGGATTTAAGATATTGAACAGAAACAAAAATTAAATCTTTAACCTTTAACCTAACTCAAAACTAAAACAATGAAATTAATGGAGTCTTGTGGTACAAACTGTCACAAGCCAGAGGTAACTTGAACATGAGGTAGGGGCAAGGAGTGACGTGTTTAAGCCAAATGTTGTTGTTGTTGTTGTTTTTTGCTTTGTTATTTAAAAAAATTAACATTTTACATGATATTTTAATAAACTTACTAATGGTGGTGCAGAGATGGCATTGGTCCCTGGTTAGATCCTTGACCATGTTAGTTTCCTCTGGGTTCTCCAGTCTCCTCCAAAACATATAGGTAAATGAATACTCCAAACTGCCCCTGGTGGTGAAAGTTTGTGTGCATGGTTCTCTGAGATAGACTGGCATTCCATTCAAGGTGTATTCCCACATCACTCCCAGTGTTACCAGTATGACCTCTGGATCTAACATGTCTCTGATGGGAATGATTATAAATCTCACCTGGTCATTTGGATCATTTCTAAAAATAAATTTTTTTTTTAAAGGAATGAATTTTCTTGCAAGACTATTGACACGGCTGCTTATCAATCAAAACATTGTGAGCTTTATCTAATCTGTCGTAACCTGATCTGAGAACTCGATCACTCTTCAGGTGACTGAATTGCATGGCTGCTCCTCTTATGTGGATATTCCACAGAAAATACCACAGAATTCCACAGAAAGTTACAGGACTACGGTTCGGAAGATCCCAGGTTCAAACCCCACAACCACCAAGTTGCCACTGTTGGGCCCTTGAGCAAGGCCCTTAACCCTCAACTGCTCAGATGTATAATGAGATTTTTTTTAAAAAGTAAGTCGCTCTGGATAAGAGCGTCTGCCAAATGCCTAAATGTAAATGTAGTACTGTACTTGGGGTTAATTTTCCTGTGAGTATTTACACATTTAACCTGACAAACAATTTAAACCACATCAAAACTCTTTATGGGCACATTTTAAGGTTAGTACAGCTTTAAACTGAAATGTAATACGGTGCAATTCTATCTGTTATCACATGTCATGGTTTTAGTCTGTGGATGTTGTGGAATGCTAATGAGACAAATACTATATTATTTATCATTTATGTTATAGGAGAACCTCTAATCTCCATGATACTAACAGACCACAAAGACTTTTGTCCTTTAATGGACAACTCTAAAATTGTAGCTTCATGTCTAACTATAATAAAGCAGTGACACTGGAGAACCATAAGAAATGCTAAATTATCATTTATCTTATATGTGAGGCAGCACGGTGGCTTAGTGTTTAATACCTTGCACCTCCAGGGTATGGGTTCAATTCCCGGTAAAGTTCGATTCCCGTCTCTGTGTGCATGGAGTTGGCATGTTTTCCCTGTGCTTACTCTGGGTACCCCATTAAGTGTTCACAATGAAAAATCTCTGTGTAATATATTAAAAAGACTGTACATTAATACACTGCCCGGCCAAAAAACATTGCACAATCTAATACTAATTTGGGCCACCTTTAGTTTAGATTACAGATCACAATCCCAATGACATGGTTTTGACAAGTTTATGGAATGTCATACAATTTGTTTCCATCCAGAGCTGAGAACTTGTATTGATGTCAAACCACTCCATAACATTTTCTCTAGAATATTCCAAAGACATTGATGTCTCCCAAGGTCATGTGTGAAAATGATTCTTCATTCTACCTGAACCTTTCAAAATGTGAGCCTTGGATTATGGCTGTGCCATCAGGGGAAAAACCTCCAAAGAGTGTAAGATAATGAAATAACATTGCTGAGCCAAGAGCAGACCAACTGAAGCAAACCCAGATCATAACACTGCCTTGTAAAGTAGGCAATATACTGTACATGATCACTTCATGCGCTCTTTTCTTACCGTGATCCACCCATCACTCTGGAATCTGGACTCATCAAACTACAGTACAGTACCTTTTATCCATTGCTCCAAAGTCCAATCTTTTTGCTCACTCACAGATTGAATAATTTTTTCCTAATATTTTTTATTTATTTATTTATTTTTATGGCCACACAGCTGTTTAGTCCTAAACCTGTGAGTTTCATTGCAATTTATTGTAATTTATACTGTCGATTTTTTATTTTATTTCACTTTTTTTTTTAAATGAAACTTCACTAAAAGTTTAAGTCCTCTTAAGTCATTATACGTATATTCTTCAGTGAAGTTGATGGCTCAGCTCTATCATTTCAGGTTTTAATAATGTGTTCCAGTCATTTCAGCAATCTCCTTAGTTGTTTTCTTTGCTTCATACTAGTAAATATTTTGTCCCATCTGTAACAGAGCATCATCTTTTCCAAGACCATGATAATGGACAATGTGATCTTCTGACATGGCTGTTCAAAACTTTTTATTTTTTTTGGCTAGGCAATGTATAAACCTGTGATTTGCCTGTTTGACAAAATCCATTGCTGGAGCTGCTGTTATAAAAACATAATCAACCGTGCACTGATTGTATAACATTATGACAAAAGACTATGAAATCTACTTTTGTTTAATATGGTACATCTTTCTTGCATTTGTGTATGTTTCCATAAATACAATACAAATATCACAGGGCTGAAGTAGTAACATCTCACTAATCAGAGAATAAATGCATAAATTATGAAATATTACAGAAGACTCTAATTTGACACTGCATGTGTTTTTTTTGCTGATATTTTATTTTTAAGTGTACAGAATTCCTTAATTCTGCATTTCTAATTTCATTGTAAATAAAAGCTAAGAATAAAATCCAGATTCATGATTCACTCTCATTAAATTCTGAGTAAATGTGATTTGTTTTCTGAATGTTATTGTTTTAAACTGTAAACACAGTTTTATTACCATAGTGCTGGAAAAAAGTCTTGCCTGTTGTTGGATCTACAAAGCGAGGAGCCTTTATAATTAAGTGCAATATCAATCATTCATATGGATGAGTAAAGCAACACTTCAAGCTCCTTTTTTCTTTTTTTTCCTTTTTTTTTGTACCCAATTACTATTCAAGAAAGGTAAAGCTGCTTGCAGTGGAAATTTTTTTTTAAAAAAAAGCATTTTCCTCTTGTTATCAGGGTATACAGTACATTAAGCATTAGAAGTCAAGAGGGAAAGCACAGAGAAAAACACATAAAAGCTAAGAAGAAAAGTGTCTCATCTTGAAGTCTGGTCAAATCAATCAACTCAGCATGAAAGGCAGCAGTCTGCATTGTGAAATGAGTTTTTATGGATGTGTGCAGCTGCAGCAGTGGTTTGCATTCACAGCCAGAGACAGACATAATCACTGTCTTCAATTTGATCTTGAGAATTTCCATTCAACACCAGTTCTTGGTGAACCACATACCCAGTGACAGCTGACTACCAGATTAGAGGAAAATTCTAATGTTTATCACTAAAAACTATAAGGATTAAGCGATTTATATTTCCCGGAATTACAAAGTGCTTTTACAACATCTAACCAAGTCAAGTGCTCTCTGAAGGAAGTAGGCAAATCATTGTCAAAGACTACAATCAAGAGGCGTTGTCATGATTGGAAATATAGAGGGTTTACCTCAAGATGCAAACCACAGAAAACACTCAAGAACAAAAAGGCCACATTAGACTTTGCCAACGTCTAAAAAAAAATCTGCCCGTTCGTATTCAAGAGTAACTTCTACTAGAGTGATTGGAAAAGAACAATATGGATAAGAAAAGGAAGGACTCATGATCCAAAGCATAAAACATACCAAGTACAGTATGTGCCTAGAAAAGGGGAACTGGCTACTACTGGAATCCATTTTAACAACTGTGTGCCAGATTTAAATAATTCAGATATGTTATTCATTTACAGCTAATTGAAAATTTTCATTTAGATTTCTCCAATGGATTTGACTAATAATACTGTTGCCGTTGAACTGTATACAAACTCCAATTTTATATATAAAAAATCATTACTAACAAAAACAAGCTGTAATAAACTCTGGATAGGGCCACTTTAGTTCTGATTAGTCATTGTTCCAATTAAAGACATATGAAAATATTTTATTATTCATGCATATTTGCATGTTCTCTTGAATGTAAAAGTTATGCTATCCAAAACTGAAGTCAATATCTCATAAATTTGACTCATGCCTGGTCCTTTAAGTACTTTTAAGGAAAAACTCTAAAGAAATTATCTCAAGTATTTCAGATATATTGACTGATTATTCTGACTAGTCAGAATGTAATTGTGGCAATCATTCATGGTCAATCTGATCAAGGAAAATGTAGCTTTATGTACAGTAGCAATTTTTACAGCCATGTTGATTTAAGCACAGTAAGATCTTACTGATTGAAGGACTGCAACTTAACAAATTCCATGTTCTTTCAAGGTTATAGTATTTTGCCAGCATTAAAAATAACAGCCAGCTTGATTCTAGGTTATAAACATTGTGCAAACTGCAGTTTAGAAGCCCTTGATGAAATGGATCATGTGATGAACATACTTTGTAATACAAATATCAGATTTTTTTTCAAAATGGTTTTGAACAAAAGAGAATTAGAGGGACATTTTCAATGGGGATTTTCAATTCTTTAAATTATGATTGTGGTGATGTAGCTTAAAAGATATTGCAAGGCTTTTTTTAAAAAAATTTGTCAGTATGTAACTGCGGATCTTCTAAACTGCAATTCTCACTAGGACAGTTGTAAATTCAAATATTGTGTGTCATCAGTCTACATTGTCATACTGGTGTTCTTATTAGACAAAATCAATTTCTTCTCATAATTAACCAATTTTATGGACAGCTTGCCATATACCTAATAATGACTATTTGTCGTTCTAGTTATGGATAGGAATAAACTTGCAGAATTTTATGAATGTAGTGTAGCTCATTTACAAACTGATGTTTTTTCCCTAATTAATAAAAATGATCTTAGTGTGGAAAATGTGCTTTCATATACAGTATTTTTAAATAAATAAAAATGGTTGTTTAGAAGGTTAACAGATATATATGATGTTACAACACATCAATATTTATGGCAAGAAATAAAGTGACAAAAGGTGATTGAGCCAAGAGGGCAGAGCTAAAGCATCTCTCAAAGTTGAAGTTTTACATAATGTGTTTGTTGTGAGTGGAAATTAAAAAGAAACTGCTAGCACTACCAAACTTAATAGCATTATTTTTATTTGTAAAGTCTTGCTTGCGTATATAATCAGCATCTGAGTACTGATGCAGCTTGCCACTTGCTAAATTATGTAGCAATGACAAGTTACAGTATATACCCATAATTCTGAAATGCCATCCAATATTTTCTTTCCATAGTATGGTTCATTCAATATCCATTTCCCAACCACGCATATGGTCTTATACTGTATTGTTTTATGTCATCATAGACAGAAATTAGTTCGGAGAAACCTGAGCCTAAATCAGATGAAACTGAGATATGAATCAGGGCAGTAGAGAAGGTCACAGCCATCCATGATCTCTGATTGACGTAGGGTACATCTGCAGCTTATCTTTTGTAAGAGCCTTTTCTTTTAGTCTTTTAGATTACTTATGCCTGACCTTGAATTTATCTTCCTACAGTTCCATACCTCCTTCAACAGGATGCCGACATTGTGGGGACTTCCTCCGGCAATTCTATTTTTACTACCACTGTGAGAAATAGGCATTGTTTTTAAAGAAAAGGTTTTCTGAATATAGTTATCAGAATTGACTGGTGGGAATAAACCAAGTTTATATTAGGCTTGAGTATATGAACATCTTAATTTATTTGTGTCATAATATAAATGAACAAGGCTAAGGATTAAATTCTGGTCTATTAGTATCAACCTCTCAATTTCCAATAGTCAAATGGAATAATCCACTACATAAATCATTTCTGGTCAACAATGGTTCTACGGTGGTGACTTTCCACTGATGGACAGAGAATACCAGAGAGGATTTCAAGGTATTTGATTTTGCAGAATAACAGAACACCGTTACGAGAGTAAAAACTACCTTTATTTCAGATATATAATCCCCTGCTACACTAATGCACTCATCCCAGTGTTTCACTAGTGATTGGATACCATCAAGATGGAAAAAACAAAAGTCATGATAGAACTGCCTGCAACAATGCCCATTGTCTGAAACAATGGCCTCCCAGGAACTCCTTTAATGGCCCAAGCATGTGAAAATGGCTTAGTCTTAGGACTGTACCAGGGTGTGGCAATAATACCCTGCTGAATTCCAGTAATGTGCAAGCGGTGTTTGTGAAGGATTGTGTGTACAGTTCCCATCTTTTCCAAATGTTAGTCGGGAAATTATCCATTGATTTTATTTATTTATTTATTTTAATAATCAGGGTTACTGAATGTTCATGGAAATGTGATGGCAGTAGGTTGCAAGCATGTACAGCCTACTTTAAAATGTTTAACCTATTCAAATGTTTCATCACAATACTGTGCTTGAAGTCTTCTGTAAATCAGTTTTTAGAATCAAGCTGGCTGTTATTTTTAATGCTAGCATGTTAGAAAATTATATAACCTTGAAAGAGTGTATCAACATGGAATTTGCTGAGTTGCAGTCCTTCAATCATTAAGATCTTACTGTGCTTAAATCAACATGCACATAAAGAAACATTTTCACTATTCAGCCTTTTATTCACAAGACATTTCATCATAAGTCCTGGTTTGAATGCCCCATGTACAATAAATATTGTGTAGTCACTAAACCTGTCTGTATTGTAGATGGATCTGAGAAGGTTGCCAATGAGAATAGCTACAGTAAAAACAGAATTAGACAGAAATCTAAAACTTATGTCAATAATAATGCAAGGAAAGTTATACATATGCAGAGACAGTACCAGCCAAATATTTGGACACACCTTCAGTTCAGAGGTCTTTTGATTAATAAATGTATTATTATTATTATTATTATTATTATTATTATTATTATTATTATATACAATTAGTACAATGCTGGAGGCATCCACAATATAAAATTATCTCCTCCTTACAGTTGTTCTAATGTTAAGATAAGTATCTGCTACTTGCACCCTGTGAAGCATTCATACTGTATACCGTAGACTTTAATCTGAGGTGCTGTTAATGGGCGATTTCTGAACTTCTCTGCAGCATTCTTGGTCTTCCTTTCCTGGGATGGTTCTCATGAGACTTACAGTAGTTTCATCACAGCATTTGCACTGTTGTAAAGTAACAAACGGAATGTAATTTCCCCCTAAGCATCTTCATTACTTGTTGCTGCACCAGTTCGAGTTGGTGACGTACTGTAATGTCAACGTGATGTCGTTTGCCAAGAGCAGAAGGTCCATGTCATCCTTCCAATAGAATCAACAGTGACTAATACCATCATGGAAGCACATGTTTAGGCTTTGCTGTGTACATCTGTGCAACTCCAGTAACAGATGTACAGTAGACCACTCCGACTACTCTGGTGAACTCGGTGAACTCCATGGCGGTGATAAAGAATGTTATTAAAGGACTGGATTAAAAGATTCTTCTTACTGGATGAGGTGTCCTTTGATGCCTAACCAAATTCACTGAAATTTTGGCCTTTTAAAAGTTCCTTGTCTAATATGAAAAAGCACAACAATGAAATTAAATTAATATTGATTTAGTGGAGCCACAGCATCAATGTTATTTAACATACTGTAAGTTAGTTACTTGGTAATTATCATGAAACTGTTCAGATATCTGGCCAAAGTGATGGCCAGGCTAATGTGCGCTAGGTAACGTCGCTGATTAGCCAACATGCAGATTTTTTATTACACCAGTGATTCTTTTTCTCTCTTGGGATTAATTCAAGAAGGTGTGAGAACACTGATATTTTAAACTGACCTTGTGCATACATGTCACGTGATGTCAATCACAACAGTGGATGGTGGAAGTACCGTTACATTACTATGTATTCTTAAATGACTTGATGATTACCTAATTATCTTTGTCACAAAGATAAAAGAGTAACCTAGCAACTACACTATAGCTTCTGTTCTTTGTAACTTATTCAAAAGGGAAACAAGCACAAAGAGGTAACAAGGATCTTAATTCGCAGAAATTTGATTTATTATCATAATGTGATTACCTGAGACAGTGTACAAATATGTGATTCCTCCTGTGGAGACGAGATGATGCTATGGAACATGTTGTGCTTTACACTTTATAAAATGATGTGCAGGAAATGTTAACAGACATTTTAATACTTTAAAAATATCTTGGGTGCTGACATTTCAAGCTTTTTAAATAATATCTTTGTTCCAGGGTTAACTGTTCCAGGGTTAAATCCCAAATAAAATTAAGATGGAAAGTGCTGTGCTGGGGCAACAATTAGTGCCCTTGATCAGGGGTTCGAGAGGGATTTGGGATTCAGCCTTGTCTTAGGTTATGTTAGCTGTGTAGCTCATGTCAGCCCTGAAACACAACAATTCTGAATGAGACAATTCTGAATGATTTTATTACTTTTATTAATTAAATAAGGAGACAAAAGTGTTTAAATGCCATAACAGTTTCCAGTGTATTTTCTTGTTGAAAATGCTTCAGTGATTTGGTTTGAATGTGGGATTTAGCACTGAGATCCAGAAAATAACATATCTTTTGTTGTCCAGAAGTGGGCGGGAACATGGCCGACAGATGTTGTGACAGCACTTGCAAAAAGTCTACAATAAAGTTCACAATCAAAATCCCTACATGTGATTTTTTTTACATTTACTTTTACTTTCAATACTTAATTATATTTTATACCCAAGTACATCGAGTATCACATGCTTTAAGACTTTTAAGTAATGTTGAAGTAGTAATAATACCTTTTATTTACAAATGCGTCCATCCACTCATCTATCTAGGAACCTCCGTCGTCCAACTAGAGATTATGGATAGCTTTGGAATAGCCTTCCAGACAGTGTTCGGGGAGCAGACACAGTTTCCTAATTTAAAAGTAGACTCAAGACGCATCTCTTTAATCTGGCATACACGTAACTCACCCCATAACCTCATACTCCAGTACA
>JAQMYL010000006.1:5915439-5927336 GCA_030014365.1 Clarias pachynema | reverse complement strand
CAGCTGGATTCTGCTTCATGATGGTTTGGAGCTACACATGCTGCTCCTGTGCTTCCAGTGATCCAGACCCCATCTGCTCTCTGCACCTGCTGACTCGTCCCTGTGCTGAACTGGACTTTTTTTTTTTAACTTTCAGCTGCATAACACGCATGATGTTATATAATTTCAGGTATCCCCAAATGAGGATGGGTTCCCTGTTGAGTCTGGATCCTCTCAAGGTTTCTTCCTATTGCCATCTCAGGGAGTTTTCCTTGCCACTGTCGCCATCACCCTTGGCTTGCTCATCCGAGACAATCTCATTATTATTATTATTAGACACATTTTTCACACATACACACTTCCATAAATTTTCCTTTTCAAATTTTCTTTTCATTTTTGTGAAGCTGCTGTGTGACAATGACCATTGTTAAAAACGCTATATGAATAAAAATTTAATTAAATTGGGAATTCCAGTGGTGATTCCAATTATATTTATTCCCATTTTATAACCATGATAGGTCAACATTCACACACTACAGCCAATTTTTGGAACACGAATTAGACTAATTCCTCCTCTGAGGGAGGAAACACACCAACCAAACTCCATGCAAACATGCAAACTTCATGCACACAGACCTGATGGAGGACTCGAACCCGGACCTGTACTGTAGGTGCAAAGGCCACAGTGCTATCCACTAAGCCACTGTGCCGCCTTACAAATGTGTAAGCCTATATTATTATGGTTTTAAAAATATCTAAATTTGTTCTTATTTGTGGTTCTGTGTCAGTTCTAGATATGGTCGACCAGAAGAACTGAAGGAGAAAGAAACTCAGAAGCATCTCTATGGAGCATCTCTGCATGAAGACCAAAATAATTACACAAACTCACAGATTAAAACACAAGCTTTGTAATGCTTCAATCAGATTGGGTTATCAAAAACCACCTCCTGTGTGTGTGTGTGTGTGTGTGTGTGTGTGTGTGTGTGTGTGTGTGTGTGTGTGTGTGTGTGTGTGGTAAAACATTTAAAAAAGATTGACCTGCTGTGGTGTGTTCCTGTCTGAACTGGAAAAGGCGTTGTGTAGGTGCAGGTGTAACTTTATTTTTCAGAATGTAATATTTTATTATTAAACAAGTCATTTGTCATTAATGCTGCTACAGTTCTGATACTCCTTGATTTTTAGCTGTCTGCTTGAATGCATTTGCATTTTAAAGGGTGTGTGTATTTGGAGGGGGGGGGGGGGGGTATATTTAGGGTGGTGATGGGATTTGATTTGATGATTAATCATCTCTTTCACAGTCTGAGTATGTCATCAGCAAACTTGATGGTGCTTATCAGTCTGTTTAAAAGTGAGTTAATTACTACAGTCCACACCATACGACACATACTCAGGACCATACTATACTTTTAACGATCTTTCACAATATACGGCTTGGCCACTGTTTATATTGAAAATCTCAAAAAATGTAATGTAAATGTATTTTATAAAGTTTTGATTCACATACATTTCATATTCAATATTCACATCTTTTTGAGTCAGCAATGGCAATAAGTTGTTATTATTTGACAGCATGACCCTATTTTAACTGTATTTTCTTTCATTTTTAGATGTTTCTAGATGTGCAGTCGGGGGGGGGTGCAAAATGCCCACTGCCCCACTTAGCTACTGTACAATAGAGCTATTACTTCACCTAGTGGACAAAGAAGGGAACTGCATCAAGTGCTAAAAGATATTCATGTCACAGTGGGCATGCACAAACATTATGTGCATCCTTTTGCTTCACTCAGCTTGAAAACTTAATCCTAATCCTAATCTTTTTTGCCCTGTCCACTTTTGCAGTTAAGGGTTTGTGGTTTTAAATAAATGACAAAAATGATTTGAAACAAATGATTTATAACTAATCTCTTTTTATTTGTTTAAAAAAATCTAAATCTTAAAAATAGTTTTCATTTTTTAAATATATAAATTTATTAATGTCTGTAAAAGTTCTGTCAACTAAGTTATAGTCCTGAAGATTTCTTTCAGTTCTATCTGTGTCTGTTTTTTTCTTCCCCATCCTTGCTCTAACTGAGTAATGGACTATACCGAGTATTGATAGAGTTGCCAAGGTTAAACAGTCCAGGGACACAATATCCAGAGATTTGCAAATATGGACAGATTTAATTTTTTGTGCTGCTGAAGAACTGCAATTTCCCTCAGGATTAATATCTATTTTTCTATCCATCTTTCCAAATAAAATTGAATAAAGGTCCTCAAATTGGTATGTTTGGAAATATAGAACGTGTGTTTATGATGTATATAACAATTAAGCAATATCACACCTGAGGTCATTCTATTGGACTGAATATCATCACAGCTGTGATCATAAGCATGAGGGTGCAGACTGATGCTGATGTTCAGTACAACAGCATGATCTCAAGTGTGATATTGCTTTATATAACCGTTCTGCGTACACCATTTATCATCAACAGATTATGATTTGTTTGTTTATTAAACAAATTATTTTGACCCACCAGCACATATCCTTCTGGGACTGGTAGAATTTACTAACCACGACTGGCAGAGCTGGCAACCAACAGTTAGCGACCTATAGTGAGTGTAATTAATGGGTTGAAAGTAGTTTTCCTTTTTTCCCCCCAGTACTATGTAGCTATAAAGTTGAGGAGTATAAACCATGGAGGTGGTGGACACCCCTGAGAAACTTACAAGACATACTTTATATTTCAACTTATTCTGCTTTAGAACTTCCAGGTTCCACAGTTGATTCACAAATAGGGTTAAATGGAAAGCCATTAAAGGCTGTTTAGCTTTTGATGCCCAAGTTAGCCGTGAACATTACATGGTTGGTTCAGATGCAATTCGGAAAGACTTACAAGCAAGTACAAAGTGTTTAAGATGACATAATATTATCAGATGTGTTTTCTTGTGGAAAGTGCTTCGGGTTTCAAACCCACAGTTAGTGTAATTAACAATTGTTAGAACACCCATGATGTGGCGTGATAAATATAGTTGAGTGTCCCAGTGCAGATATTCTCTATATAACCACTTGTGGAATCCCTCTCGTCCAATCAGATTGCTCAGTCGGAGGTAGCCATTGTATCATACTGCAAACATTGAAAAGAGGGAAAGTGGGATTATAATGTGAATGATGTCGGTACGTCAATAAAGCTTTTTCTCAATAACCATTATTTTGGTTTAGTTAAACGTCCTTTGTCTGAATTTTGAGATGCAGTTGAGCTGGAACATCTTGACCCAGCTGGCACAACACATCTAAACCCACTCAAAACAAACAGTTAGACTGTACACTGAATGACAGTATGGTATCTGCCTATTACCAGGTAACTGTCAAATTGAGTTTGAAAAGTAGTTTATAATAAAATTCAATGTCATTATTTATGTCACCACATTGTACATCATGGAAATATTCGACCACAAAACATGGTTGCTCTTAAACATATTATGTTCTCATTCTATTCGAGAGAGAGAGAGAGAGAGAGAGAGAGATAGAGATCTATTCCCTGCCCTTCAATTCATTATAACCTCTTTGGCATAGTATTATTAATTATAATCTCTATTTAGATTTATGTTTAGATCACAAAAGAGGAAAAGGGACTGCAATTGAATGCTCTTTTACAATTGTACACTAAGTGAGAAGCAGTATGTTGTGTGTTGGTAAAAAGAAGGTTAGTTTGAGAATCACAGGCTGTAAGTTTAAGATTAAAGCAGCTAGAAGCCTTTCCTCTGTCCAATGACAAGCCTTGGGAGCAAATAGTTTTTAGGAAGGCCATGTTTTTCAGTAACTCTCAGAACCTCTGAGCAATTCTGCTCCTAACAGAGTCCCTCTCCCTCAGCTCAGGGGCTTCGGTTCTTCTCAGTCTAACTCATATCTAACTACAATAAACAAGCTGATGAGACGACACGGCGTCACACGGCGCAACATCAGCCTAACATGTTTACCTGGTCAATAATTGGACTGATGTCGCTGAAAAGAATATCACATTCAGTTGAAAACTAATCTACGTTGTGAAACTGTGTAAATACCTCTTTGGTTGTGGTCATGGCTCCTAAGTAGTCCTGTGGTAATATGATATGACATGATATGACATGATATTCTGTAACAAGTATGTATGATAACAGGTTTGGCTAACACGTGGACTTTGCTATCAGGTATAAGAACAACATAAAGCATTAAGACTACATCTATGATTTAAAAGATCAAAGCAACCGTATTGAAACACGCTTTCTGAGCTCACCAGATAAAACGTGACATGTTTGGAGATATCTAACAGAAGGCCTTAGTTGCAGGGGGTCACTAGGCTGGAGGCAGCAAAATCTTTCTGTTCTTGGACACAGGGTTTTGCATGGTCACACAGAAAGAGAGAGGGAGAGAACGAGAGCGAGAGAGGCAGGGAGATAGGGCTGGTTAACGTTTAACCCACCCAGCTTGTAAAGTAGCTCCAGGACAGTGAACCTTTGGAGTTTGATATGATGTGATTACAGAATCACCCCAGTGACATGTTGCCCAGCTCACCAGAATGAAGGTCTGAGTCTTCCATGTGGTGATCTTCTGAAATTTGCTCAGGTAAGTCACAACTTTCTTGCTCTCAGACTTAGGAAGCAGCTTAGGAAGATGTTCGACTGACTCATTTTTTTCAGGAGTATTTTGCATTTGTTTGTCACCAGTGAACTGATGCCAGGCTTCATAATTATTGTAACGGTAGGACAATAATAAGCGAGAGGTGAGGCGCTTGCATGGCCACCGAAATGGATTAAATGTACTCACGATGACGGATGGAATGTAAAGAAAGAGAATCAATACTTCCTTTATGATGGCTAACGCTGACGAGCACACTGTACACCGCTTATTTGCCTAGTTCAGCTGATAAAGCTGAGCAGAGCGGTTTCTCATGGTGGATCTGCGTGGATGATCCTGAAATGTGTCTTCAGTAACCATGGCTGTGTGTTCGCTTGGTGATAAATATTGTAATGGAAAAAAAAGATAGATTCACCACATAATCAATGTAAAATTAATGACTTTGTTTAGTAGAAACATAATGCCATTAGGCATGGATTTAACTTCCTTGAAAATTTAATTTTCACCGACAAATAAATGAGTTGCGCAATTAAAAAGAAAAGCATCTTCATATCGTTCGTTCGCACACGAAGCAGGGCAAGTGTTGCTTTCAGGCAGCACAGGACATAGTGGCCTTCAGTTCAGTGTGTATTTAAGCTTTGGTCAACAAAGCCCCAAAAAAGCAGGTACTGATCTAAGCTAGATAAGCTGCCGTCTAGTTTATCATGTTTATGCAAACGGTAACCAGGCTAGAGTGGAGAGCACGGCGAGAGGCCCAGGTCTCACTAATGGACTTTTCACCTACTGTATTATGGCCATCTCTATAATGTGCAGCCTAATGCTTAGCCACAAACCAGATTCTTTTATTAAAGGTGTTTACCCTTTTTTTTTTTTTTTCAATAGAGCTTGATCGTTGGGAGACTCATAATGATTTTTCCCCCGCTTGAATCAATCGCTACGGTTGCTAATTGCCAGCCCACCTTCTGTTTCAATGTTAGCCATCACTGATTGTTCTCTTTGTCCCGTTTGAAAAGCCTAATGTCTCCTATCAGCTCTTGTGTGTTTTTTTTAGTGTTGCAAACATAAAGGAGGATCGGTAAGGCATCTAAAACTTGAGTGTATCATAGCAAGGTGAACAAAGAGCTTTTCCTGTTTCTGGTGGCACACGTTCTTCACGTGTAAAACAATCACGACGACTAAGTGCAACTATAAATTGAAACATAAACCTCAGTCTCGTCTCATCTCATCTCATCTCATCTGACCCTCAATGCTGGAGGAGTGTGCCTGGTTTTCATGTCCTTGCTTTGATCAAGTAAAGCTTAAAAGAGACAAAGACAGGCACTTCATTGATTATTATTTGACAAGTAGTCCATCTTCTTCGCATGTGATTCAATCAAGCTGGTTACGCAATAGGCTCATTCTGATTGGCTGAAGGAACACTTCTGGCAGAAGGATATTTTGGGAGATTCATTTTCTGGATCCTGATTTAGTAGACTGGGGAGAGAAACATAATGTTAACCGCTCAGTTTTAGCAAATACAGTTGTGCTGGTTCACGCCAGTTAATAATTACACACCGGTCCTTGACCTCCTAGAGCTGAGAAAATGTCTCGGTGTGCACTCATAGTGCTAATACTAATAACTATTAGAGAGAGGAAATAAACACAAGATCTGGTTATTCATGAATATCTGGGAAAGTGGGACTGACAAGGGTGCAAGTACTGTACATATCCTACCAGATGCTTGGTACACAGCTTTTACTGTTTATTTATTAATCTGCAGAATATGGAACACCATTATAAAATTCTCCACTGTGAACTCATATTTATTTCTTTAATGCCAAAGTTAAAAATCACCGGTTGCATCCCGACAAAGGCGAAATAAAGAGCTGGCATGGCTTCTGAACATGAATCAGCAATTCTGCCTTGTCATTCACGTGTGTTTGAACTTTGATTTAATTTCAGTGAGCACCCCTAATTTTGCTGATTTATTGCTGATAATCACTCACAATGGAAACCAATCAAAAATGCGGGGATGGACTGACTGGCACGCAGAAAGAGGCTGCACTGCGCACTCTCATCCAGCGCACAGGATATCAATTACACCAGGTAGGAGTCACCACCGACAACAGACTACAATATCCAGCATGCCGTGCCTCGGGCTAAAGTCGAAAAAGGGGGAGAGAGAGAGAGACAGAGGGAGAGATGGGTTTGGGATAGAGGCAGTGTGAAAGAGTATAATTATACAGTCTAAATTCACACACTGTTTTGGCACATAAGCAATATAACTTATGTTGGAAATATGACCATCCTCAGGTTTTCCTGCATTAAATGCAATGATAAAACTTCCACTAATGATGACTTAATGATGAATTACCATCCTGTGTTACAGAACAGAATGGTGTTAATGTTACAACTCAGGTTTGTGATTATTTCTCTATAATGGTGTGTTTTAGTACTGTACAAAATTCTAGCAAAGGACATCTAAAGAAATGTAATAAAGCAATGTACTAACTTTAGATTTATAGCTACTAGCAGTAATCAGCAATCTGAAAAATTAAATCAGATCATAATTTGTCTTTTCAAATAAGGGGTGAAACCAAGTCAAACCAGGACTTTTGATTGTGTAGAATAACAGAATACAGTTGAGAGTAAAATCTACCTTTATTTCTCTATATAATCCCCTGATACACTAATGCACTTATCCCAGTGTTTCATTAGTGCTTGGACACCATCAAGGTAGAAAGTTTTTCTCAGTATGCCAGAGCCATGTTTGGACCGCCTGCTTCAAAACCCCAAAATGTGGAAATCGCCTTGGTTTTAGGGCGAATGTCGCAATAACTCACATCTGCGTTCCTGTAATGTGCACATGGTGGTCATGAATGACTTTCAGGCAGATACGTCTCTTATGCAGGATGTTGACAAATTATCCATTGATTTTCAAGGATCAGACATTTCACTTGCAGGATGTTCACGGGAGCGACTGCAATGGACGCCGAGCCACCATTCAAAATGTTTGCCCCATATATATGCCTTCTGTAAATGTTAACAATTTTTATATACGTTCATTCAAGAGAAATTTCATCACAAGTCCTGGTTTGGATTTTTGTGGTCTCTTAAAATCCATTACTCAACAAAGTACAAACATTTCTGTGTTATATCAAATTTAATATATGTTATCTTAAAATTTATATAAAAACTGGCACTTTTGAACCATACTGTATAGACATGAAATGAAAAGATTTTAAAATGTATATTTTATACAGTAATTCATAGTGTTATGAGAAGGATTCCTTAATAATGAACGTATAAGAACATTTGCAGATCTAATTCCAAGTGGAAACCTAGAGGAGGATTTGACATACACATTTCACTAAAACTAATTAGGTTTTTATTTATGCAGATACTCAAATTATGTTTCTTTTATGGTGTATGAATTCAGAATTCAGTATAGTTCATGAACATTGAACACAAGAAGAAATACTACTGGGAGCTATCAAGAGTATCTAGCACCACCCTGTGCTGAAGAACTAGCACTGCCGTCCATGCCTGTATCTCTATTCGGCTACAGTGAACACTGCTACCAATGCATTTTCCACTGTACAGATTGTTATTGTATATTTATTATAACCAGAATCACAATAGTGATAGTAAGTCGGTTAATCGCCATCAATGAGCTGGATGAGGTGTTATAAGAGGCACAGAGGCACTCGTAAAAGTACAGTATATGTTTCAGCTACTGTACAAAATCCTCCATCACTCCATCACTTGGAATGATAAATGGTATCTTTCAGAGCACAGGAGTGATATAGTAATCTCCACCTGCTGATCTTTGGATATTTAGTGTGATTTGCATGGCTGTCTATCACAGTTCTTGTTCTGTCCTTTAGGAAAATGGCCAGAGAAGATATGGAGGTCCACCACCTGATTGGGAAGGTCCACCACCAGAAAGGGGCAGTGAGATCTTTGTGGGCAAATTACCTCGAGACCTCTTTGAAGATGAGCTGGTACCTCTTTGTGAAAAAGTAAGACATTTTTCAAGACGTTAAACTACATTTGTTGGTAGCCTAAACCTGGCAAAATTATATTTTTTGGTTATCTGAACATGGTTTAAAAAACATTCATGATTCTGTCTTGTTTTCTGAGGGTTTTTAAAATAACATTCTTGAATAAAGTTTTCTTATGCACTTTAAATTGGTATCACAATGAATTGAGAAAGGTTATATTGCTGGTAGTTATTTTTGTTCTTTTTCCTGTTTATAGTTTGGCAAAATATATGAAGTACGGATGATGATGGATTTCAACGGGAACAACCGAGGTTACGCTTTTGTCACCTTCGGAACAAAACAAGAAGCCAAGAACGCCATGAAGCAACTCAATAATTATGAAATTAGGTAGAGAGTGTAAAAAAGGACAAAGTGTAAAAAAAACAATTATGATTGATTCTGAGATTGCAGTGCCCTGCTAACTGCACGACATTCCCTAATCTTGCTTCAGGAACGGTCGTCTCCTGGGTGTCTGTGCAAGCGTGGACAATTGCCGCCTGTTTGTGGGAGGTATCCCCAAAACCAAGAAGAAAGAAGAGATCCTGGCTGAAATGAAGAAGGTGACGGATGGTGTGGTGGAGGTGATCGTTTATCCCAGTGCCGCCGACAAGAGCAAGAACAGAGGCTTTGCTTTTGTGGAGTACGAAAGCCATCGTGCTGCAGCCATGGCCAGGAGGAAACTCCTACCAGGTTAAAAAAAACAAAAAAAACACTGAGATTTAGACAAAGGGACTGCTTGATGGTCCTTTATCTGGTGCTTAGGTAACCTAATGCTTAGGTTTTTCAGTGCTGTCAGAAAAAAAATTGAGCCTTCAGCTAGTCTATGCACACATCGTTTACTTTGTACGTATAATTCATTAAACCTGCAAGGCCGACTGATGAAACAATTTGAGATTGTTTGTGTCCACAGGCCGGATCCAGCTGTGGGGTCATGCCATCGCTGTGGACTGGGCAGAACCAGAAGTGGAAGTGGATGAAGACACAATGTCCACTGTAAAGATCCTGTACATCAGAAACCTGATGCTGGCTACAACAGAAGAGACCATTGAGAAGGAGTTTAATGCCATCAAACCTGGTAATTCAGTTATGCTTATCAATCCCAGTCCAATGGATTCTCCTGAGTTGGATCAGATTTAAAGGAAAAGTATAAAAGCTTGTGGCATGGCAGTGGAATGGGGAACCATGCGTTTGAAACGATGATTTCTAGTCCCCCAGCACCCCCCCCCCCCCGCCACCCTAAAAATATGCCTGTAAGTGGACAACTTACCCTAGATCAGTGCTCATCAACCCTAGTCCTGCAAATGTAATGTTTTCTCTGCTTCCACCTGATATAACTAATTTGCTAATCAACAGCCTCTTCTAAATAGAAATGGGTGTGATAGTGCAGGGTAAACCCTTAAATGTCCAGGGCAGGGGGTCCTTCAGGAGCACGGTTGAGGACCACTGCTCAAGATTGCCCTTTCTGTAGGTGTGAATGAGTGTGGAAATGGATGTGTGAATGGTGGCTTGCCCTGGACTGGTATCCCATTCAAGGTGTATTCCCAACTCATGTTTTTAAGACAGACTCCAGATCCTTGGTGCATAAGTGGTTATTAATGATTGCTCCTGTTTGACTTCTGCTCGTACATTTTGCTTTCCAGTTTTAATTCAAATCATGAAGAACTCTCGGTGGCATGATTAAAAGATATATGTGACGTCCTTACAGGTGCAGTGGAGAGGGTGAAGAAGATCAGGGACTACGCTTTTGTACACTTCTCTCAGAGAGAAGACGCCATTGCAGCTATGAATGCATTAAATGGAAAGGTGAAGCAACTTGTTGTCATGGCTACATAATCTACATAATGTAGCACATTTTAAACAAATGACCCAGTTGTTAATAAACACTCTCCCCCTTCAGGTGATTGATGGCTCCCCTATAGAAGTGACGCTGGCTAAGCCAGTGGATAAGGACAGTTATGTGCGTTACACCCGTGGCACAGGGGGACGAGGGACGGCTCTGCTGCAGGGTGACTACGCCTACACACTGGGTCAGATGTATGACCCCTCAGCTGCTTACCTGGGTGCCCCAGTGTTTTATGCACCTCATGCTTACGCAGCTTTGCCCAGTCAGTTCCGCTTCCCCACTGCTAAAGGTCATGTGAGCACTCGGGGTCTGGTGCGTTCACCCTCTGTCAGAGGTGAGTGTCTTACACAAGTATTCACAAATCAGCATTCAAGCCAATCCCTGCAAAATCCAAATCAACAACTTCTGATCAAATGTATTTTATTGCATTAAATGTTGGCAGTGTGAATGGGTGTGTGAATGTGTGTATGTGTGTGTGCCCTGCGAGGGTCCTGTCCAGGGTGTACCCCGCCTCGTGCCCTAAGCTTCCTGGGATAGGCTCCAGGCCCCCCGCGACCCTGAATACAGGATAAAGCGGTATAGAAGATGAATGAATGAATGAATGAATGAATGTTGGCAGAGTTTATATTTATTAACATTATTTATGATTAATAATTATTCTAATAATTTTTAGACTGTGTGTGTAATGGTACAGAAATAATAAATAATAAATCTTTCATAGTACTGTGTGACTTGTTTGTCCGGATGAACTATATGGCGTTTATTGCAGCCCTTGTTTTCGTGAATTTATTCTCCATGCCTGCATAATACAGTCATGTGATTTAGTAGAAATTGAGACATCAGCATCAATCTGCAAATAAAATGACATCACAAATCAGAGCCTGTACTGTACTGGCTTGGAGCTTTCTAAATCTTGATCGAAACCCAGGTGATTTCTGGTGATTTGATTCGATTCAATGCCTTCTTGCATTCCTAGAAATTTACATGAATATGCCTGTAGGGGCGGCAGGTGTGCGGGGGCTGGGCGGTCGAGGCTACCTCGCCTATGCGGGTGTGGGCCGTGGCTGCCCCACATATCAGCTAAAGTCTGACAAACACCCTGAGGACAAACTCTACGACCTCCTCCCTGGCATGGAGCTCACACCCATGAACCCTGTTACCCTGAAGCCACAGGGAATCAAACATGCTCCACAGGTAAACACACAGAATTCCAAAGGTCACTTGACAATTTAAAGCAGTCTGTTTATCTTGATGCAATTAATGAAGTTTTTTGTTAACTATGAAATATGGTATACAGTATGGAATAGAGATACGCAAAACTGTCACTAAACTGTACGATGTTTGCTTGGCCAATGAATAATGGATAATGAATAAATCTCTGGAAATATACAGTACAGGCCAAAAGTTTGGACACACCTTCACTCATTCAATGTGTTTTCTTTATTTTCATGACCATTTA
>JAQMYL010000006.1:5889065-5912791 GCA_030014365.1 Clarias pachynema | reverse complement strand
TTTTGTTGACAAGTGGGGCTTGAAAATTCGCTCACCCCCTTAAGTGGGGAATGACAGAAAAAGTTTGAGAACCACTGCTTTAGGCAATTTATTTAATTTTATTATCATTATTTTAATGGGACTTTTGGATTAGGCACAAAAATATGAGGCATCTAACTAATGTTCCTTAAAATCATTTTCATTTGTAGACATCCATTCACCCCAGCTAAACTGTGCGCAGCAGTAGATGAGGCCAAAGTCCACGCAGCCGAGCACACACTTCAGACTCTCGGTTTACACACAGAGGGCGCCGATGCTTCTGCTGCTGCCGCCGCTGCTGCTGCTGCTACTGCTGCCGTGGCATTCCCAGGTATGTAAGGTCTGTAATATTACTTTTTATATTAATGTTAATATTATTAATGTTACATTACTGCATTAAAGCCATTTTGAGCTGAAATTTAAGCAGGCTAAGCAAGTGTTCTTGATCTGATGTGATCACTATGACCAAATGTATGTGGACACCTGACCATCACAGTCATATATGCATCTTCCCCAAACTGTTGCAGCAATATTAGAAGCACACAAATGCCTTAAAAGTTTTGTATATGTGGTAGCATTAAGATTTCCTTTACTTGAAAAGGCCCAAACCTGTTCCAGCATCACAATTCCTCTGTGCTTGATGTGAACCTCATGATACCATGGTTTGCTAAGTTGAAGAGATCAAGTGGCCTAAACGGATCACTGAACAGATCCCTGCCTGTACCCCACTGAACACCTTTATCTAATGGAAAGTCTTACCAGAAGAGTGAAGCTGTTATAAGAGCAGCCGGAGATTAAGTCTACAATATAATAAAATATATATAAAATATAAAAAAAACACATATGGGTTTGATTTGGGAAAGTGTCCACATACATTTGACCACATAGCATATAATCCTCTATAAATCTCCACCAAATTCATTACAAATTTTACCATGGTACCTACTGTATAGTACCATAGTATATATGGTACTGATTTGCTCCACACTATGGTACATACTTTGGTACAAGGGAAAATGTGCCATAATATTTACATGGATACTGACAAAAATATGTTATACATGTTTATATTATAACGGCATAATGGTAAAGTTTATATAGTAGCGTGGAATTGTATGTACAGTATGTAACATTAATTAAATACCATAGAATATGTTAAAACTATTAATATTGCATACAACATACCATATTACATTGAACATGGTACTTGCGCCACAGTATTGTGGTACACATCATAGAACTACTGTACCACGGTGCCCACTGAAGAGCCACAGTATCTACATTTACATTTTTTACATTTAGGTATTTGGCAGATGCTCTTATCCATAGAGACCTACAAAAGTGCTTTGAACTTTCCATAATTGGATAGATCCTTATACTGGTTACCAAGTTACTAAGTATCATCAGTTAAACACTGTTGCGAAGGGTTTTTTTTTTTTCCATGGGAGATTAACACAAATATCTAAGAAATTAGATTTTTAGTCAGATTTTTAGTCATCGCTTAAAAATTGCCATTTTATTACTATGGTATTTACAAAAGTAAAATGGAACATACAATAGTACTACCATGGTACCTACCTACAGTATAGTGCCTACAATGGTAATGTCTGAAATACTACTTTAATGATATTGTATGTACTATATTTCATTCTAATAGACTATAGTGCATACCATAGAAAAATGTCTTATGGCAAATGCCACTGTTGGGTTTTTGAGCAAGACCCTTAACCCACCCAGCTGCTCATATGTACACTACCGCTCAACAGTTTGGGATCACTTGCAAATTTCTTTGTTTTTGTTTAGTGATTTATTTTCAAAACTAGTAAATAACACACAACGTCTCAACATTAATTGTTCAAATCAGATTATTGCATATTTTGGACGCCTTCAGCATTGCTTTACAATGTAGAAAGAAATGAAAATCAGGAACGACCATGGAATTTTAAACAGGAATTTTTAAACATAATAAGATAAAATAAAAAAAAATAAAAAATAAATAAGAAAAGGATATTTTTTAAAAACTTATTATTAGATTTTTATTACTTTTTGTTAGAATTTCGACTGTTCTGTTATTACTTAAACTAAATTTGATAAGCATAATTTAAAGTCTTGAAAGGAAACAAATTGTTACTCCATTACAACAGCTACAGTAACACTTATTTCTTCCCATATCTATTTCCAGGTTATGCAATCGCCAACACCGCTGGCACTGTGGGAGCTTCTCAGCTCAAACAAACTCTGTCTCTGGGGCAGGACCTGGCGGCCTATGCCACCTACGAGGGCTATCCAGCGTTCGCCGTCACTGCCCGTGGAGATGCTTATGGCGTATTCTAAAAACCCAGAAGTAGCATAGTGTCTGAGGCGGCCATTCATATCTGGAATATCCATTCTCTATGAATGAATGAATGTGTTTTGTCTTTTGTTGAAGAGAGATGAATGCTAATGTTGCTTGAAAGTCACAGTTGTCCAATTCACCTTTTGTTATATAGAACGTAAGTCAGGTTCTGTCTTAAAATATCTTTTATATAAATTATCGAGGAGAAATATGTCATTATACAGTTTTTAAAAGAGACAAGGTTGTAAAACTTGAAGGTCTTTAAGAGTTATTAAAACTGCCTTTAAATGTACAGTTGTACAAACACACTGCTTCATTGTTAAGGATGTCATATTGCCATATAGCTTTGACATAGATTTCTTTCTATTTAAGTTTTGTGCTATTTGTGCAGGTGTTTTATTATTTACTTTTAATAAAAAAAGTATCTACTAGTAAATATAACAAAAACGTATACATACACTTTCATACCGTTATGCATTTTGTCGGTTCTATTTTCTTTTTTAAAACTTGTCATTAGATTTGTCTTTTTTTTTTGCATCATATGTTTTTGGTTTCTCTGTGCTATGACATTTATAATAATGTTTCCAAGCTTGCTACCTACTAAAACCTTTAAATATCCCGCCTCATCTTTTATCAGATGAAGAATGTGACATTGTGTCAGATACCTAGATGCCTGAACAGTGACAGTATTAAAGTGTGTTTAGCACTTAGAACTTATTTTTTTATACCTGAATTCCAACGCTATTTGTAAGACGTTGTTTTGGGATATTGAAAATCATCTGTCTCAATGACTGGCATAAGAACTAGAGGGGAAATCAGAAGAGGGTCACAGTGATGTTTTACATCTCTGTGGTGTGTAATGAGAGGGAGAAATGGACTAATTTGGATGTGTTGACTGGCTATCAATAAATTCTGTTCAATTCTGTGATTTTTGTTATTTAATGTTTTTGTGTGTTTATGGAAATGAATTGTTCCTTCACTCAGATTTTTGGAATAGTCAAAAACTATTTATTTCATACAGTTCAAATACACACAGATACACAGTCATCATTGTAATCATCACAACAAAACATCCAGCTTATTGAACTCTCTGGTGGCAGCACTATTGAGCAATCAAAAGGAATAGAATGTTTTGGTGACTTTAAACGTATCTGAAGTGCCCTCATATGGAGTGATCACAGGAATGATGACATTGAGCTTTTTGGAGTGTCCAAAGTGACGAATCCTGTAGGTACCTGCGTTTGCTGAGAGAGGAATATGCCACTCCACTGTGGTGTTGCTCAGACCACCTGTCCCTTTAATCCAGTAAAATCTAAAGCACACACACGCACACACATATATAGTAGTTTAGGTAAGAAAGACAAATAACATGTTTCTGATTGAGTTTTGACATGAGAACACTGAATTAGCTGAACCGGAGACTTTATAACATATTCCAAGCATACAGTATGCATTCAAAGGCAAGATCAATGTTATGTCTAGTTCCTAAACAAAACATACATCAAAGTAATTAACTGACTTTTCTTTGAAGGTAGCCCTTGAATTTTTTTTTATTGTTTCATATCACATAAATAACAGAGGTTTGATTTTTGATTTCAAGCCCATATCCTTCCCACTAAATTTCAAATTCTATTTGTCACATACTGTACACAGTCATAGACAGTACGATATGCAGTCAAATGCTTATACGACCGGCTGTGACCTTAAAAAACAAGATTATCAATTAGAAATAAATTATGGAATAAAATAAGAATAAAATATAGAAAAACTTTAGCTGTAGAAAATATAAAAGATTAGAACAAAAAAAAACTTAGCTGTACAAAATATAGACGAAATGGCTGTACAAATATGGCAAATATAGAAACTGTTGTGGAAATTGACCTAGAATTTAAATCGAAATGTCCGGGGAGTGTGCAACTATGCTTGAATGTGAAGATGCAATGACCATAAATGTGCATTGTGCAAAAGTGCATGAATGTGTAATTAGCACTGGTTTCCAGTTAAAATTATATAAAACTATTCAAGTTTTGGATGAAATGTTTGAAATTCTGATTATTAAGAATTTCAAATGCAATAGGTATAAATTTCATCCAAAACTTGAAATTGGATAATAGCCTTTTAATAGCCTATTACAGCAGTTTAGACAAGTCAAGGGTTATACAAGGGGCATTCAAGTCAAACCAGGACTTGCTCAAATTTCTCATGAATGAAGGTGTAAATAAACGTTTCCCATGAATGTTTAGCGCATTGTTCCTCTGTGGGAACTGTACACACAATTCTTTATGCACACCACTTGTCCATTAAAGGAAGTCAGCTGGGAGTTATTGCTATATCCCCCATACAGTTCTGATCTCACTCAGCTGCAATTTATTACAGGTAATATACGCATTTATGTAGGGGTTGTCAATAATTTATATGAATATAAATATCTCTAAATAAATATTGCTATTTGCTGTTAGCCTAGATAAATACAACCGAATACTAAATAGTAAATTTAATAGTTACAGATCACAATATCACAAATAATATGTAAATAATTGCAATGTAATTGTTTTGATCAAACCAGCAGGTTTAATATCTTACTAAATCTGTTTATTAGTGGTGTGATACTGTATCTGACAATATGGACCTGACTCAGCTTCTGCCTTATCACTTGAAAGATAACTCAGTGCAAAGAACACCACTGGGGAAGTGATCATATAAATGGCCAACATAATGATTTTAATAAAAACAAATAAATAAATAAAAAAAACAAGCATATTAGTAAATGGCACATTATACAACACATGATAAATATTCATATATCAAAAATGGACATTACAGCTTCCCTACCTCGTCTCCCATGATGCATCTGTATGAACAACTTCCCATGTGCTGGTTGATGTGAGAAGCTTCTCCACAGTGACAAAGGTCTTGTCTCGCTGAAATCAGAAGGATCACTGATTAGGGTTTGTATAACCTGCAGGTAGGTTAACCATGTACAAGAATATCAGTTGCCCCACCATGTCTCCAGAGTTTCTGGGGTTTCCAGCAACAAACGTAACAGACGCAACCTCTCCCTGCACAAACAGAACATTCGTCCAGCCATAAAAGCAAAGTCTGAATAATTTTAGTTTGTGTAACTAGTTAGAGGAACCAGAATCGGATAAACTCACCACTTTATAAACAGGATTGACCTGCTCCAGGACCTGACCGAAGGTAATGTTAGTTGGTGTTTTATCTACAGGAACGGCCGCTAGCAGTGAGAACAACTGGCTATCTTTGAAGAAAGGAGGCTCGGGACCTTTTGGTATTTCTCCAGCCTTGCCCTGTTATACAGAAGAACAAAGCACAACTAAGAGAATCTGGTCAGAATTTGATTATCCTCAGTAACCGACTTTTCCTGGCCAGTTGGCAATTTCAGTGAGCAACCCTGGGCGTAAGGTGGGAATACAACCTGGATAGGATGCAAGACCATAGCCGAGCACAATGCACGTAAGGGGAATTTTGGACACCCAATCCACCTATTGGTATGCTCTTGTAAGCTGGAAGTCTAGAATCCTAAAACTTTCATTACAAAAATCTTTTGTTAGCTACAAACACTTTAATAGTGATAGTAATAATGTTCTTGCCTGTGCGATGGCTTTGGCGAGGTCACGGAAGTTCTGAATGTAGGCTGAAAGAGTGTGAGGCCCATAGATGGTGGAAGCACCTTCATAGCGCTGAACCTATAAACAAACATAACCTCTGTGTCCAATACATTATATACAAAAACATGTATAATGGTCGAAACTAAAAAAAAGTCCTTACTCGAAGTAAGCATCTTTTAATACCGTACATACTAAATATTTTTAGGGGATTCATAATTTACTTGAGTATTACCTTTACTGATGAATGTGTGCAATTTTTCTTCTAAGTCATTACATTTTCCTTCTTTAAGCATTACACAAATATCAAATCTTAATGATTCTATTTTTTTTTCTTTTCCTCAGTTGTTTTCAACCAGTGGGATTTTCCTTTTACTGCTATTTATCTTTATTTGTAACTTGGTATTAGTTCCTAGCTACCTAACTACTGCCTCCTAGTACTAATTGCTCCTTATATAATAAACCTTACTCTACTTCACTAAAAAGAAACAATCTGATCTTATGCCAAATTTAGGTCGAAGTTATATCACCAAAGTTGAATATAAAGAAGTTTTCAGATATTGTATTACTGTTGGAAATTCATTATATAAAAGTTACAATAATTACAGTTGGGTCAGGAAAGACAGTAAATTTGTATCTTTTATAAATTCATTGGAAACTAACTTACATTCAACCTTGGTGAAATACCTGTAATTTTAAACAATACTTAAATGTAAAATGCTGAAACAGGTATTTACACTTATTATGACACAATGCCTCTATTTTCACTATTAAAAATTTTCTTTAAAACCTCTTAGCTGTCACCATATGGTCCTCATATGGGCCCATTTTTGTACACTTATATTCCACATTGATATATTTTAAATACTTATCAAACATAAGCATCAAATTGTTGAGCCATATGGAAACCCAATAGACCATTAGAAAGCTTTGAATCTCAAGAGTTGAAGTTACGATACATTATTCACAGCAGTTACAGTACATTAGCTTCATTTGTGACTGAATGAGCTAGCGCTGGCATACAGTATATTATTTATAATAACAATTTAATAATATATGGACCCTTAGCAAAATCTATGAACAGTTAAGGAGTTAAATAACCGTTCAGTGAATTCAGAGAAATGGCTAGAAACTGATACCTGATACTCCTCGTAGGTGGTGATGTAGTGTGTGTAGATGTTGCAAAGACCAGTAACAACCACTTCCGTGTTGGTGAAAGCCTTATTCATCTCCAGTTCCTAAAACAGATGTATATGAAAATCATTATTCCCTTAACACTAAACATTTTCTTAATGTTGAACCATAGTTCTCATTAAATAGATAGATCTGAGCAGATCCATAATAAGAATGACTCATTAATAAGAATGGAGATGATCACTATTGCCTTGAAGTTTAATAAGTTTTAGTTCATAAAAATATTGCATCACGGTTGTAAAGACATTTGGTTCTTAGAGCTATTAGCTATTAGCTATTATTTCTATAATGTCTATGAAGTGTTATCTAACTGAGATTCTTTTTGCTGCCACCTCTCCTCATGACATAACTATAAACAGGGTACCATTATTTTAACTTCTTTTCATGCTAAATGTTGTTTTTAATTTCTTTTTTTTTAGGTTCATGCTTTTAACTTTTTTTCATGCGACATCACTATGTGTGTTTCCTTAACACACTCTAAGAGCTTAATGAGCGCTTATGAATACATGAGCTTATAGACTGTTTATAATTGATTAATGTCTCTTTGATTGACTTGAGTGAGTGAGTATGTCATTTTTTTTCTTCTTGGACGTTTGGCCACAAAAGGCTGCAGCATTGCCACAATTTGTCAGAAACACAATTCCATAGTAATAGAGCAAATTGCAAACACTCTGTCTATATTGTAATATTATTTTTGTAACACCTTATTAGAACCTTTTAAATACTTTATAGGTGGCCAAGTCTCTAGGTTGTTCATTTGAGGATCTGAGGATCCGGGTTTGATCCCTACTATTTTTGTGTTGCCACACCTTATGCTATCCAGCCACTCCATGCAGGGCCAGTCCCAAGCCCGGTTAGAAAAATGGAAGTGGTGGCATCGTAAAACCGGTGCCAAAGTTGTGTGCACATCAGATGGTCTGCTATGGCGACCCCCTGATGGGATCAGCCGAAAGAAAATGTACCAAACATGACATGATTCCATTATAACGTGCTTATTACTCTAGGTAGTATGCGTGTACAGTATGTTCTTACCTGTTTAACCGCCTCTCTGATCCTTCTTCCTGACATAGTGCTAGAATAAATACAATGAAGACAAAATCTCAAACTGTACACTCGACTTTGCTAGTTTAATACAAATCTAATATTGTTGTGTCTGTTACGACTCACGTCACTTCTCCTGGAACTGCCACTATGGCCACTGATCCAATAGTGATGATCTGTACATCCACTATTTCTGGGTGCCATGGAAGTGGCCAGTTCATCTGGAATCAAACTCATTTCTTAATGAAGGATGTACAGAAATTGCTCTAGATTGGTCTATTATTTGATTATAATTTCTTACCTCTCCAGTGCTAAAGAGAATGGGCTTGGGGTTTTGGCAGTCCTCAACTTCTTTAGAAGGTTTACCCAAGATGGCATCCCTAATACCATCCCAGAATGGATCTCCTTCAATTGCCCCTGTGGACATAAATATCACATATAAAATTTTAATACTTTTATACCCCATAGAAATAATATGAGCAAAATTAACACAGTCACATTTAGAAAGTGCAAGACCACCACAAGCTAGTTTGTAATAAAATTATGCAGTATGTCAGTTCATTTGATTGTTTCTTACAGTACACAACTTTCAAACTCGCAGCTTAAACAGTGTCCTCTTATTACAGATGGAGGAGTAAAATCTGTCACATGCAGTACATCAGCAGATAAAATCCAGGAACTACACATCCATTAAATTTCAAATCTTCATCGTCAGCACACTGACTTCTGTAACTGCTGAGTCATGCTGCTTCAGATAAGCAATTCATCTTAAAATCTATAGATGCTGCCTCTCTTTTATTTCTAATGGGAATACCTTTGCTATTATAAGAACTATAGTGACTAGAAGTGGATTGCTGTTCAGGAATTGTCATGACTTCTTGAAGAAAAAAAAAAACTCGCAAGTTACGAGCCAGCCTCTAACGAAATCTCTTTTATGGTCTCAAAACAACAGCAGTATTAAGCCTCCAGCATCACTGTCTATTTGATGTAATCACAATATCAAATATATATTTTTGAGACATAAATACGTAGTTCAATAGTGCTTACATTTTGAAATGTAAATACGCTAGTAGTGTTAAATGCCATATGAACAATTTTACAGCAAAATGCTATGAACACCATTTTTTAATTTTTACTCATTTTTGCAAATCATTTTTCTCTGACAAACAAGGTTGTTTATAACAAAACTTTTAATATGAAAACAGCTATTTAATTTTTTTTTTTTTTTAACGTTTTAAACTTCTACAATTTCGGCAAACTACAACACATAGCAGCCACATTGTAGAGCAAAAGCTGATGCACAAATAAATAAATAAATAAATAAATAAATAAATAAACGGTACATATATATTGTTATTATAAGTCTAAGAAGTTTTCAGGGTTTATCATGAAAATTTTAATGCATACAACTATTTCTTATACTATAACTATTCATATTAACATTTACATTTATGGCATTTGGTAGATGCCTTTATCCAGGGAGACTAATATAAGTGCTTTGAAGGTTTTTTTTCAATAATTACACCCTGATACTGGTTCACTAGGTTACTAAGATTACAACGGTGTCTAAGATACTTTTTTTCCCTTCATTGTATTAGTCTTGCCCTGCAGTGGGTTGGCTCCCTATCCAGGGTGTCCCCTTGGACAGGCCCCAGGCCAACTTGTGTCTACCTAGGATAAACGATATGGAATATGGATAAATGGCTTGGTATTAAACTTTCTTATTTTTATTTGATCTTTTTTTTTATTTTTATTTTTTTACTATCTCTTGATTTTACAGTATATTACACTGTATTGCATTTGACAGAGTAAATGTATATAATTCTCCAGTCCATAGTTTCTAGTCCCACAGGATTTCACTAGTGCTTGGATATCATCTTAAACTCTGGCCTCCCAGCAATTCCTTTAATGACCCAAACGTATGGAAATGGCTTGCGAGCTCAGAACTGTCTGGGGTATGTGGCCATAACGTCCTGCGGAGTTCCTGTAATGCGCAAGTGGTGTTCCTGAATGATTGTGTGTACAGATCCCATAGACAGATACATCTTTTCTGCAAGTTGGTGACAAGTTATCCATCGATTTTTAAGGATCAGTTGTTCCACTCAGCAAAAGCTTCAATGTCCATTGCCTTCTTGTCACGTGGTCTTTGACCCACTTCTCCAGGCACCACTACACCACTGACCATACTCAACACCATGCATTTCTGTAAATGTCAATCAGTTTTACACCTTCATTCACAAGAATTTTCATCACAAGTGTTGGTTTGACTCATATAGGCCAAAAGAGCACATACAGTACTGTATCTGTAGTACGCCAATATACAGTTTCAAATTAAAACCCAAACTGGAACATTAGGACTAAAAAGATCTAATGGGCATTTGGAGTAAGCAGGAATAGCAATTACTGAATTTCTAAAATGAATCACAGTCCTCTAACATGTTGAAGAGCATGATTGCATGATGGGAACGTCAGCATAAATGAGTACAAAGGACCTCTTTCTCAGGGGCTAATTGCATTAGAAAAGAAAATATGTCAGGACACTTTCTATCACGGTGTTCCATTACCATATTATACACACTCTACATCCAGTATACATTTAAGTTGGAGCTTTGATCTTTTGCTCTTGCAAACTCTTGAGGAGACATTAATGTCTCTTTGGTCTGGGTTTCATTTCTGAGAGCATGGTCTGTATTTGGATTCTGGCTTTTGTTCTTATACTGCATTCTCCTTGTATGTTGAAAAAGTACTCATCTCTTTCCAAGCTGTCTCTTTAATGGCACAGAGTAGTTTGTTTTATATATGCATGTTTTTCAGATGAATTTGAACAGAATTTTTATATCTTCTGCAAAGCCTACCCTTTTTCTGTTCTACCATTTTAAAGGAAATACGGCAATGTATTTACAATATGAATGACATTTACTGCTTTTTATATTGTATACTCCCTCAGTTCATTAGTCAGCTGAAATGACAAGCCATTATAAAATCGGTTCCGGGTTCGATTCCCACCTCTGGTCTGTATCCATGGAGGTTGCATGTTCTCCTTGTGCTTGGTGAGTTTCCTCTGGTCTGGTCTGGGTCTCAAACCTGAGGAAACTGTCCTGGATTGCTCCTTCTTGGGAGGAGTTGTCTGGGTTGTATATTGAATTTGACAAGTCTCAACCATAAGGAGGCTGGTCTGGGCCTGGGTCTTATACCCTGAGAGGACTGGTCAGGGCCTGGATCTCAACCTTGCAGGAACGGATATGGGTTTTGGTCTCATTCCTGACATGAATGTTCTGGTTCTTGGTTCTGACAGGACAGGCCTGTGTCTTAGAATTGTGGGCACTCTTTTACATCACAGTCTTGAAGATACTAGTCTGGGTCTCAGTCTTGATGGCATTATAGATCTTCATGATGAGAAAACCTGGATCTGGATCCTGACCAGATGATCCTGATCATTGGTCTGGATCTAGGTCTTGAGTGTAAATACAGCGGTATGGGTCTTGTGTGAATTGATTTTGTTTTCATTCAAGGATTCCAGCCCATAAATCTGGGCCATAAATGACCTGGGTCATAAAATGGTGATTGATGTACCTTGTGTGAAGTTAAGGTCTCCTCCTCCATCTATCGTTCCTGCAGCAAAGCTGTGGCCAAGTGCAGGCTTACACGTCTTGGCCTGTTAATAGGATAGGTCAAAAAGTTAAAATGTTATGCTAGAGGATACCCTATACCCTGAACTTGCTAATGTAGTATTTGTGATTTACTGCCATAATAGGGGTAAAAATTAAACTTGAAAGTATTGTTTTTTCTTCAAAAATCTGGTTACTTAAAGTTTACTCACGCTGTGGGTGGAGTTAATAAGTACTGTTACGTCTGTCATGTTGACCCACTGATGTGCAGCATGGAGACTGCCATAAATCTCCTGCTGAGCGCTGCCATAAAGTTCCTGCATATCATATATTGTTATGCTATGCAGTGCAGAAGATAAGCCTACAACGTAACTCTACAACTATTGAGTTATTCAGAATACCTTTGCTTTTTTGTAGATACTTTCTCCAATAATCCTGGTGCTTTCAAACATGTCTTTACCCGGTCCAAAAGCAACACACATTTTAGTCTGTGAAAATCGGAATTAGAAAGAGTTAAGATTGAAGCAATAAAGAACTGACAACCAAACACAGGGTTTCTTTTTTTATACTAAACAATCTATGCAAATCTATGCAAAGCAGGAGTGGCAAAACACTACAGGTTATCATTATTTTTTACTCACCCCACCAATGGGACATGAGCTGTTGATATAATCACACTTCTCCCAAGTATTCACACAATATGGTCCACGAGTGTTGGGAGAAGCGTCTCCACTGTTACTGGTGGGAAACGCTGCTACAAATGGGCCCTAAAGGGCAATGATACGGTACAAGATACTCGGGAAATGCTTTTCCATTTATTTGATAATAGCTTTATATTGCTATATATTACACATGTCTGATTTGTTAGTTGTAGCACTGAGAATCAAACTTAATAAAAAAGTCTATAAAGAAATCAGACATCTCACCTCACCAGGCAAGGAGCCAATGTTCTTTTCCTGTTCAAACAGATAGGAGGCGTAGCCAAGATTGTCAGAGTTCACCATTCGATTAGTGTAATTCATACTGACTGGATGAACGGCAAACCAGCTGGGAAGAATACAGAGGAAAGTGTTCATGTTTAAATATAAATGTATACATTTTAGGGATTGTAATTTAATATGTGCAGTACCGTGCAAAAGTCAGTATTTTTAATTAAGTCCTGAGGAATAGTTCTCCAGGATTCCTGAAGAACTTTTTTTGACAATTTAAATTTTTGGCAAGTTTTTGCCTCTGGTAAGTTCAGTACCTGGACCAGACTAGTTTCAGAGGAATGTTTTTTTACTTGTTAAGCCACAAAGTAGCTTGTGAATCATTTAAGTATTTAAATGTATACTGAATGCTGAGCAGTTGAAACAGACGAGAGGGGAAATGAGGCTGCTGCTGAGGTTGTTGCATAAACAGGCAATTGTTTTTATTGTATCTTTAGGCACTTTGCAGCCTGTCACAGTAAAACATTTGTTCCCATTTTCTTTAATTTAATATTCTGTATATAATTTAATAAAAATTTGATAAGAATAAATGAAGGGGAGCAAGAATTTTGCACAGTACTGCATTATAATTTACAGGTTTGAAGGCCTGTATACCTGAATATTCCCATTCCATCGCCATTCAGATCTGTGAACTTCAGGCTTACAATCTGCTCATCTGTATTGGTTTTGTACCTGTAGATAAAATATTAACCAACCATCAGCCATAGTTACACATTTAACATAGCGCGTCTCCAGTTATCAATTAGCCAACTAAAAGCAAATAGTTAGCAAGTACGTACTGTGATAAAACAAAATGTTGCTTAATGTATCACATCATCCAATCATCAATTACTTTCCTATAAAAGCATGTCCTGAAGTGTCTCCTTTACCTTTACACAATATCAATTTGCCAGTGAATTCTCTTGTACATTTATCAGGTTATAGTTAAATGTTATGTTATGGAGTGTTTGAGAATCAAGTTTCATATTTATTGCTCATGCTATAGTTTGAAATAGCTTACATTTCTGTATGCACATCACACATAATACCTTTTTCTTTCCTCCTCGGGGTTGTTCAAGTACGAGTGAGGACTCCTGTTATAGTTACTGTCCACAACATTCCCTTTGCTCAAAAAGATTCTCCCAGGCCTCATGCTTTTATGCGCCTCATCAATGCTCTGTCGAGGCACATCACGGACATTGCATAAACATTAGACAATCAGTACATATTACTATTCAGAATGATAATGAGGCCATTTGTGCTTGTTATTTAGTTTTGATTAAATCGTCTGTACAGCAGGACGGAAGGACAGAATTAAAATGATGAACTCGTATAACACACCTTTACAATTCCATTCACGATTGCTTGGATAGATGGCTTGATGTAGCCTTTACTGGTGATCATAAAGAGGGTGTACTGGAAATAGCCTGCCGGACCAGAGTGCGTATGTGTGCCACTGAGAACTACGTTGTCTTGCCTGTAGAGAGCCCCATATTTCTCCTCGAGTGCCTTGAGCACCTAGAAGAGCCCTGTCAGTGTGAGATATGAACCAGCCCGAGTTCTAATTCAATGCTGGAGATTTTTTTTTTTCTTCATATTTTTGAATTACCTCCAGTCTCAGTCTTTGTGAGACCATGCCTATCTCGGCACTCACAAACACCACTCTCTTGCTGCCGTCATCCACGATGAAGGCCCGGCTGAACAAGCGTGTGTGGATTCCTCCTGCAGACTGATCAGGATTAGCATAGCCCATCTTTTACACAAAAAAAATGGGAAGAGAGAGTAGAAAAAGAACAATCCTGTGAGTTAAGAAAGCTTTTTGATTAGAACACCATACTGTAGTATTCTGGTGTACAGTATGTCTCTTTCATTATACATGTATGCACAGTGTTTAAATTATTTTATAAAGCTTATTATGTTATATATTTTCTTAGGGTAACTTCAGACTCGCCATTGCTTTCCACAAATGTTTTTTTTTTTTTTTAAAAAGCAGCCAGTGACTAGTCAGGCTGAAGATTAGACATGGGCGGAAAAATTGATTCAGCGATGTATCGTGATTTTTTACATTTTTTATGTGGCAAGTCATATCGCCACACTCACTCAAATGCATTTTTTAAATTATTATTATTATTATTATTATTATTATTATTTTAATATATATACACTGTATACATATTATATGTTTGCATTTGTGGTGGTAAGCTGATGCATTTCCTCTATGATTCTACAGGTAGTACTCTAAACTATTTACACATCATCCTGTTTAGTTGGAGCAATTTATTTGCAAAGTTTGTTTAGAATTGTAGCAAAATCTGAAATTTTTTTATTTCGAAATAGGATATTTATAAAATCAGTATAGAGATCAAATCGGCACCTAGCATCAAGATAATATCGTATTCTATGGTCTCCGGCAAGAACAAGTGGTGTTGCTAACTTCCCAATTTGTTGCTAGATTTGATGGCCTTCAGCAACCACTGTCAAAAATTCATGGGTGATATTATTATTTTAGGTTGTAGCCCACGTACATATCTGTAGCACCACGGTTTCTGGATATTTATGACACAAACTGGGTATTAATTTCCCACAGGAAGAATAAACATACATTGATCTGTCCATTCATCTTTGAAGGTTCAGTTTTCATAGTGTACTTGCCTTTTTTTGGAAATAAGTCATGCTGTGTCGCGGGTTTGTTTGTGTTTCGTGAGGATTGTGGCGGCTTGTAGGTGCATTATTATCGTTACTGTAATATTCTGTCTATACACGACAAACTATCGCATATAGTCATGAGCCGTTCATCCAAAAAACGGTAGATGCTGTGACATAATCTGGTCCATTACTGCTCATAACTTCATTTCCACTCAACATTTTGCTTTCATTTATGGCGCAGGTTTAACTTCAGGCACATACCGAGCTACTAAAATCTAGCTGGACAGACATACAGTACAGATAGACACACAGACAAATTTTTCGGAGACAATGTATGAAACGTAAAGATATCGAAAGAGCGAGTTCTGATCACTGTACAGACAAAACCTTTATTTTATTTATATAGATAGTAGTAAATCGTGGAATAAATTAATTCTTAGGAAAGATGCCACAATTACAATAAATAAAGAAAATGTAAATATAATTTAATATAATTCCTGCTTACCAGAGGCACATCTGCTACTGGTCCAGTACAATCTGCTCGACCCACTCCAATCAGATAAAAGTTACTTCCAGCACTCCCAGGGGTAATGGGCTCTTCTGTAGTCTCTGTGTTAGATATTATAAAATCATGTTCATTAAAAGCTATAATTCCTACTAAAAAAATGCAAGCTTTTCTCTAAAGCTTTCAAGTATCCCATTTTATGTGCAATAAGGAATGCAAATACTGTATATAATGTATTATTTATCCTGTAATATCATTAGAAGAAAATTAAAGCAAAGATCATGACTCACTGTGCACGTCTGAGTTAACGTCAAGAGTTAATATGGTTATAAGTCCCAATACGACTCCAGTCATCAGAACAAACAGAACTATGAGCAAAACCTCCAAAGTGGTGAGATTACAGCATAGTGATTTCCGAGCCATGCTTCAACTCGGGATGGAGACAGACACACTGCCACAACAAAAACACAACTACTTTCACAACATGAACATGAGAACATAATTTCTCAGATACTTAATACTTCTAAGAATATAATATCGCACTATAGCAGTAATAACAGTAGTGTAAATATTTGTAAGAGAAAACAGAGAAATAATGAGATATATGACTAACTATTATTAGATATTACTGTATGTAATGTTTATATGTTTAAAAAATTGTAACTTACAGTGAGCAAGCCGGCTTCACAACCAAATCGATATCTCTGATGAGAAATACAAATGGCTCTTGCCCTCATAGAGCAAAGATCTTATTCCCTCCTTGGTGCAAAGGTAGCTTGGTGTCACTATTTTATAGCTATTATTCAATATCTTTTAGGTGTACACCACCATGTCTCTCTTGTGCTTGTCTTAGGCTGCTACTGTAAGATACTGTATTTACATTTGGGCAACAAAAATAAAACGTCATAATAATTATAATTATAGTTATATTAAATACAGAGTAAGTGATATCAGGCTGCCCCGTGGAAAAGAAAGTCTGTACATTTTTATAGCTACTAGTAGATGTTATTGATAGAAACATAAACTAAGCAGAGGAAGACATTTGTCTACATCACCGCACTTGAGTTTTAGTATCACGTAGATTGCTATTGATTGACTGTATTGGTTAAAGAGGCTTTACAACCCAAACTACAGACCATTTGACATTAAGACAATGGATAATGAAGCTGTAGTCATGATGTGCCCAGTTGAATTTGGGCAAAACTTTGACTTCAGCCATCGATCAGCCATAACATTACAACCCAAAACATTATAGTGTTGCGCAAGACCTCTGGGGTTGTGCTGTGGTGTCTGGAACTGGACCATCGGCTGCACGTGCTGTGGGTTGTCCAACTCAATTGGATTGAGATCTGCACAGTTTGGAAGTTGGGTCAGTTTGGCCTGATGTGTTACAGCATGGTGGTGGGATGATATCATGGTCAGCATTGACTTTTTCCCATGATTTATGCTGCATTGGATTTTCTATGGGATCAGGCCAGACAGGCTGGACTTTGGTCCCCACAGGCATAAATGAGCCGGGGATGCCCATCATACTGCCACCAGTTTAATGGTATATAATTAAAGAGTTAATTAAGAAGTAGTGTTAGTGTTATGGCTGATTGGTGTATCAATGTTTTGCAAGACATACTCGTACTGTTGCACAAGTACTATTTGAATGTTTATGATAATACAGTATATGTAAAAAGATAAGATGTTTAAAGAAGATCATGAAACATCATTGGTGTAGGGTTTGGATTAGTTTTGAATATGAATTCTTTTTTTAAATATATATATAGCCATGCTCTCTATATTCAACCATATGTTGCTATTTTTTCCTATTTTACTATCTATATACTGTAAATAGAAGAAAGGTTTGGTCTGTACATTGGTCAGGACTCACTCTTTCAATTATATCTTTGCGTTTTATACATTGAAGGACCCGAAACTCAGAACGACTTGTCTGTCCAGCCGAATTTGTCACAGCATCACGCAAAACTGGCAGGACAGAATTTAATAGAACTTTTCCAGACCTTTGATATTTGCCTGAAGTTAAACCTGCAACATAAATTAAGCCAAAATGTTGAGTAGAAGTCAAGTTATGAGCAGTTATTTGCCTGATTATAAACCGCACGTTTTGACGACGTACTGCGCATGCGTCAAACTGTGGGTGCGTCTTAAATCGACTGCTGGACAGAATTTATTGAAACTTTTTCAGTACTTGGATATCTGCCTGAAGTTTAACCCGCACCATATGTAAAATCAAAGTGCTGAGTAACAGCGATGTTATGAGGTGGATTTAATAATCTAATAAGATCATTAAAATAAGTTACTAATACAGTAAGCTACTTGCTCAATGTAAACAAACACCTGAACCAATAGATATTAATTAAAATCTAGAGTAAATATTTGTACTGGGATTAGTTCATATTTTCACTGCTGAAATAACAGCGCTAAAGTGGTATAAGTGAATGTTAACGCGCTGGAGTCGTTTTAAGACGAAACTTCATCTTTATCTGACCAACTTTTTTGATTGCTCGATTATCAAACAGGGAGTGTATTTCGGTGACGACGAAAGAAGTCCATCTTAGTGTAAACAAGGCGTAAGATAATCAACCTTAAAAAAATAATAATTCTTATATTACTAAGTTAGGCAGAGAGTTCTGCTGTAAGAAAGACAGACAGACAGACAGACACCTGGGCTTCAACCTGAAATAATAATATCACTGATTACACATTGATGCTGATCAGCTTATTTTTAGCTTTAACCTTTTAACTATTTCTACAAACCGTTTTCTCGGGTACTTATACTGGTTATAAATATAAGACATAAACCACACACACACACACACACACACACACACTCCTTAAAATCGCAGCTGTTATGGGAAAACCACAGATGCTGAACATTTCCTATCTGCTTGTCGTTTATCTGTGCTGTTATACAACTCTTGTCTTAATTTATGAGTTTGTATTTGTCCGTTTGCATTAATTACATAAAACTAATGCTTTTCACAAAATGATCTTGATTGTGTTGTTGTTATTATTATTACTATTATTATTATTATTATTATTATTACTCCCTGACCAAGTAAAGTAGCATGCAGCTGTGTTTGTGAAAGAGAAAACGAAACAGTACTGTAAGTCACTCTAAATGCAATTTAAATGCAATTTAAACTCAGCAACATGATGCATATATCAAAGTGCAGTAATCCATACAAATTACATGATACGAAGGCAATCAAGTAAGTTAGTCACTTCTTATGTGTAAGTCAATGCTCACTCAGGATCCAGGATTTAGGATGCAGACTTTTTAACAAAGTTACAGGACTGTAATGAATACCAAATTCCGTGTGTAAAAATAAAATAAAATATAATTAATCAAATAAATAAATAAATAAAAACACACTTTGTTCAACTTCATAATTGGTTCATGATTTTAAAAGCGGCTGCGATTACATGTAAAGCATGCACTTGAAATTGTAGAAAATTGAAAAGACGCACATTTTTATGTAGTAGATAGTAACCTTACGTCTCAAAAAAAAAAAAGAAGAAGAAGAAAAAAAAAAGTTCAGGTCAGAGAGCAAACAAATCATGATCAATTGCTTCAGTTTATACTGTACACTCAGTGGTTATTTGGATGATTTACAGTTCTAGCTCTCTACATCCTGATCCACAGCTCTACTTTAAACATTACCGTGCATGACAAAACCTTTTAAAGAGTCTATACCTCTATAATATTTATGCATGTGTATATTTATACCCTATTTGTGGTTTTTCCACATCGCCGATTCCAGTAACATGTCTGTGTTCTTAAGAGCATTTGCATTACCAGCATCTACGTACCATCTTTTTTTTCTTTCTGCCACAAAGCACAAAATGTTTATTTCAGTCTAGCCAGATTTCCTCTTTTTTTTTTTTTTTTTAAATATTCAAATTGTGGACATTAGTTGCATTTGACTGCCTTTAGCACTGATGACTGTGTAGTGATGTGGCCAATGTGGTGCCCAAATCCTCCATCTTTCACAGTCTGACTCCTGGATTTTTTACCTGTACCATCCAGTGATGGGATAACCTCCTCATTCAGTACATTCAGGTCATTTTATTCCATCACTTCATGCCCTCCTCTTCTTACCCTGACGCGGCCTGGAAAAGGGTTTCCATTGATCCAAAGTCCAAGCTTTATACTCCCCTTTCTTTAGTTTAGTCTCACTAACAAGTGGTTTTTGTATGCCTATGCAGCTGTTTAGTGATTTCTCATTATATTGTACTGTATGTGTGATAATGCCCTTACTTTCACTATTACACAAAGCTTCGATTGTGCATTTTTTTAATGATATAACTTTACCAAGCATTTAAGTCAGTTTTTTTTTCCAACCACATTTTCTTCCATAACATTTACAGGTTTTAATGTATTGCACAATTTTTAACCCATTAACTCTTTTTTTTTTCTTTTACAATTTCCTTAGTTGTTTTTCATTGTTTAATGCAGGCCAATAATTTGTCTTTTCTGCAGTAGTGATTTTTGTTCAGACCAGGCAGTGTATTTTGTAAACAGATTTTACCAACTGGGCTCCAAGCTGACCCCATTAGGATAACAATATAGATAATTAGTTAATATTTATCCAATAATATTCAATAGAATACAATGTAATTATAAGTTATAATTATAATAAAAAATAAGTCCTATGATGTTCTAGTTTGTTCGATAAAGTTTCATAATGTTGTACAACATTCCAGGAATATTTCCCACCTAAAAAGGATAGTTACTTCCTGATGTGTTTTATATGATCCTATTGTTGATGTAATGAAATGTAAAACCCGGACATTACATTTGTTAGATGCCCTCGTCCAGGCTGAATTACATTTTTATCTCATTTGACATCTGAGCAGCTGAGGGTTAAGGGCCTTGCTCAAGGGCCCATCAGTACCAACCTGGTGGCTGGGTTTGAATCTGGGACCTTGTGATCAGTAGTCCAAAGCCTTAACCACTGAGCTACCCAATGCCTTGATTTATCCAAATATATACCCAAACATAACATCACTTTCAGACCTAGCGTTGATTTAAAGTAAATCAAATAAAAAACATATAAAATAAATATCAATAGTACCACATTTCGGAAATTTGCACAGTGCAGAAATAATAAACTAATAATATGGGACATAACCGGACCCATGTGGTGAGGTTAAGGTTAAACATTAGACATGTTTATAGCTTTATAATAAGAACCTGTTTGGGGTTCTACACAGAACCCTTAAGGATTCCTCCAGAGGGAGAAAAAAAGGTGCAGAACAATTTTGGATTCCATGATATAAGGTAAATAGTGACATTCTAAACCCTTTCCCACTGCACAATGGGAATCCACTTTTGTAAAAATAATAATAATAATAATAATAATTAAAACCACAATTTATGAAATTGTGAGAATTTTTAATGATTTCTACTTCTGACGTTCCTGCAGCGAAGCTACGTGCAGGTTAAAGTTTAGATGTCAACATATGGTACTTCCATACATTTCCTTAACTTCCTCCACACACAGATGAGTGACAAATGGGAGAAAAGTATTAATACTACTAAGGTGCGTTTTAATGATTATTAAGGCATGTTGGTATTATTAAAGCTGTAACATGTGGTCTTCTTTCCTGGTCTTATGGATCTTGTCCTCTTCTTCAACTTGCCACTGTGTTACTGTATGCCGCTTTTTGACGCTTTTAGTACTCACTAAGGGAATGTAACTCAATTTGTGCTGCATATTTCCCACACTCTACCCAAGTCATATGGGTCCTGGGATGATCATTTGCTGTTTTTCCTGTCAACAAACCTGCTGGGAGTTGAGCTTAAAAATGGTGGAAAGAACGAATGAGGGCCAAATGAAACATCGTTTCGGTACAAAGTCAACACGTGGGGACAAGTTTTATGGAAAAAGGAGACATTTTGCTGACATGGTTTGGGGTCACTTGCTGCCAAAAACATCCTTGCAAATGAATACAAAGTTTCCCCTCTTCTGATTTAGGGGGGTCTCAGTCCACTGTACAGGACAAGAGGACTCAGTGAATGGGTTGATTAAGATGAGAGATGCATTAAACAGGACTCCAATATCATCACCAAAAAACACCAATGTAAGGGAATATCTTTTGGAAGAACAATCTTCTTCTGTGGATTTGAGATCACTCAGATATGTGCTGAATGTATGCTAGATGATGTTCAATATATAACTTGTATACATTACATTGGTTTTCCAAGTTAATCTAAGGTTGTACTTGGTAAAATGTTCAAGCAAATTGATGGTAATGTCAAATGCTGTTGATTGGTCTTAAGTCTTTTGATTTATGCTTCTGCATCAAGTCTACTCCATAGGTTCCACGTAGCCACAGACCTTACACCATGTGATGTCTGCCTCCCTGGTAACGTAACTACACATTGCAACATCTAACCATTTCCTCTGGTGTCTCCTCTCATTTCTGCATTGCTGCAATTTCTGTAAAAATATCCGTTGTTCAACATTCTTTAGCTCCAACTCAAACAGATCCCTTCAGTTCCATTCGTCAAGTATAAAATGCGTAGCCTTGGTGCAAGAGACCATCTTCGAAAGAGCGAGTTCTGACCAGTGTACAGACAAAACCCTCTCGTTTATTTATATAGATATACATCTTGTAGTTTTTTGGTCTTTAGAATCGCACTAGTACCTTGGGTCGGCTGTCACATTTACACCGTGTCTACTGACTATATGTAAGGAAAAAAAAGTGCAATCACATTTACGAACATGTCTTTGTGTTACTGTCTCTATTCCTGCTGGATATCTGGAATTTGCCTGGGGATCAATACTAAGTATACCGTCTTTTTAAAAAGGCACGGCATCTTCAAGCACAAAAAAAAAAGACATACCATGTTTTTGTTTTTGTTTCCACACAATAACCACACATTCTATATTATTTTAGTTGTGTGCTAATGGTTGTCATTTATTTGCCAAAAAAAAAAAAAAAAAAAACACGTTTGAAATTGTTAGCAGCTTTTCTCATCATGTGTTGCACAGAACAGCCACGGTTATCTTGTGAACAAAATACGAACCTGCTCGTTAACCACACTGGACAGGGTAGATGTGATCGAACGGACGTCCAGCGATCAATACGGAAAGACACTGAAACAACTCTCCTGTCCATTAGGGAAAGATTTAAAGCAGAACCGAAGACATTTGTCTCAGACAAGATACCAGGACATGAAAGGTGTTACTCTATTCCGTTGAGTGGAATATTTTTGGAGATGTAATAATAAATAAATCTAATAAAAAAAATTAAAAAAAACAACAAGAACTGATTATGGAGATTGGTTTGGTGGTCATTAATGGTTGAAAAGAGACAAATTTTTATCAAAGTTTGTGTTCCTTAAAGAACATGCTTTACCATGACTTGGGCATTTCCTAAAACCAAACAGAGTTTGCTGTTTAAAACTAAACAAAAAGACACCGAGTGCAAGTGTAAAAGATAATACAACGGGTCTTAGCCAACGATGGATGTCGACACTACAACACTGCAGCTATACCAATTAACCAAAGAAATAATACTAACATGTACTAATACCTTTGCACTTACCGTCAATTTCTACCACCAATCAATGTTTACGACATCTCGGGTTTTTACGTCCATCATTTTTCTCTACATGCTAAGCACGGAAACTGTTCCAGCGTTTAAAAACTGAGGGACGTTGCTCACTTTATGTAGTGCTGAATATTTCTGCCTCTTATCAACATTAATGTACCACTGAGACCATAAGCTTAAAAAATATACAAATATACATATATATATATACAT
>JAQMYL010000006.1:5860739-5871899 GCA_030014365.1 Clarias pachynema | reverse complement strand
TAGTTGGTGTGAGAGAAGAGGATGCAGAGGATAGGGTTAGATGGAGGCAGATGATTCGCTGTGGCAACCCCTGAAAGAGAGCAGCCGAAAGACAAAGAAGATATACCTGTGTGTATATATAAAAATAAAAATTGCTCCTCCCGAACAGGATGATATCCTGCCTAGCAATAGTCTAGGATTATAGAGGAACTGCACCATTTTACCACCTCAAATGCAACCACACCAATCAGCCAAATATATTATCAATATTAGGCTTATATTCATAATAGTGTGAACAATTTATTTATTTATTTATTTTTTATGTCCGCACAAAAGAATTGTGATAGACCATTGAATTGATTTTTCCCCACTCACTACTGAGTACTCATCATTTAAAGGCGTTCACATTGCAAGCCACTTTGTTGAATTCCAATTGTTTTAGTCAGATCAGATTTGCATGAAATGCCCCTGTTTTCACTCCTCCTGCGAACATGGTGTTTCAGTGTCTATGTAAATAAGTTACTGCTAAGCCACGCCCTTCCCGAGAACAATAAAGTTGAGCAGTAAAGCAGGGAGGGTTTCCTCTTATCTGAGGTCACAATACAGAAAAAAAATTTTATTGGGTTTTTTTAAACTCTGGCCAATGCAAAAACACTTTTTTGTACAAACACACATTGGAGACTATACAGAAGGTTAAAAAAAATTACTAAAAATTTGATTTTGCATAATAGGTGACCTTTAACGTAACACCTACAAAACAAGGTCATATCTATGATATCTTATCTTATCTGCAACAGCGAAACACATTAACATAAAAAACCTTGAGATGCAACAAGGAAAAAGTATAGCAGCACAATGTTATTTATTATGTCGCATGATAAAGTTTTAAAGTCCATCATAAACCCACGACTCACTACAGCAGTGAGCGCTCAACTTGCCAATTGATGTCTGTTGGTGCTGGAGTTTGAGGTAAAGGCGGATTGCTGATTGGACCCGTTACAAATCCAAAGCACACTCCTGGACTGCGAGTTCATTCCTAAATCCCATTTAAAGCGCATCAGGTGCTACACGATACGAACAATCCTTTCTTTGTTCTTCTGATCGGCCGAGTACGACGTGAAAGGTGAAGAGGTTATTTCTGACAGGAATTCACATCCTGAATATAGCTCGAATTTAAGTCAAACTCCTGACCGGTCCACCGGTCCAGCCGGTCCTTCCTTATAGCCCCGTGCTGTCTGTTTAACCACCACCAGAGAGGGTCACAGTCCCGAGAGGAAGGACATTTTGAAGTGTTTATAGAAGTGACTTCAGGTTGCATAATTAACTGGCCTATTTCTTTGCCTTTCTTTTTTTTTTTCCTCTCGAAAATGATTTAATTCCCTTCTGAGCAGTCAGCTCACATCACTGGCCCTATTTAACGACTGAACGAGACAAACGCCTACACTAACGCGCCGATTTTTGTGCACACCGAACCCTAAGCGATGTGAAAGAAGTCGTTTAAATGGCAGCAGTTACAGCGCTCTCTAATTTATTTATTTGCACTATTGTAATTTCACAGTGGAATACAAACATGCGACAAGACACAAGCAGAATCTGATACACACACACACACACACACACACACACACACACACACACACACACACACACACACACACATCACTGTTGAGTAGAAGAGAAGCCACAAGAGCCCCATTCACAGACTGAATCGCTCTCTGTCCTCCATGAATTCCTTAAAACACATACACACACACACACACACACTCCATACAGCTGAATCCAATTACCAGGACTGAGCTAAAAACCTGATAACGGTAAATTAGCTCGACAAAAAGCTTGGCTCAGACACAATATCACAGCAGGATTTCATGATTTTTTTAATTTTACTTTTCCTATTAATAAATAAATATCCATTCTTTTTTACAACAATCGTTTCTCAAATTGAATTCAGGTTCTTTCTGAACCTGTGTAAACTATAATAAGTACATTTAATCCTGTCTTTTTGTGATGCTGCGGCGGTTTCTTATCCTCCAACACTTTAAGCATGCAACGATGAAGCGTTGCTACGGCAACAATAATAACAGGATGCGAGACGGAAGCGTACGTCAGACACACCTTCTACTTCTCTGGGTGCAGATTTGTTTCAACATCTGCCCCTGCCCACACTGCTCTGCATTCGTTAGTTTTTTTGTCATTTTATATTTTTCCCCCAAAAATATTAAGGAAAAACTTTTTCCCCTCCAATGTTAAACTGGCTGAATTTGGCGATGTCCCTATCTACGTTCACATCATGGACAATATTTCCAATTCGAAATTCCAACTTTAACTGTAGATGCTGATCCGTCAAGATGTGCAATCTCTTGCTGAAAGCATTTAATCACAACTTTTTTGACTTATGTACAGTTGTTCTGCCCATAATAAAGCATTCAATCGCTGAAAACGTAAAAAGAAGATGATTCAATTATTTGTCTCGTGTACCTTACAGTGCAGTGAAATTATTATTATTATTATTATTTTCTTTTTGTTTTTCGCATATCTCAGTTACGAAGCTGGGGTCAGAGCATAGGATACAGCGCCCATGGAGCAGACAGGGTTAAAGTTAATTCTACTAATGTACATAACGTGTATACTCATTTCTACAACAAGTTTACAGATACTTTTTCTACATTTCAAATTACAGCTAAAGTTTTTTTTTTTTTTTACTATATCGTACTGTGTATGACTGTGTATGTGACAAAATTTGAATTTGAATTTGAAAGGTCCATGTTCGAGGGGCTCACCAGCTGCAGTTTGGCGGTGCTGGGGCTTGAGCCGCCAATCTTTCAATTAGTAACCAGAGCCTCAACCGTTTGAACCACATCTGACAGAATAAGAAAAAGGAGAAGAAGAAGAAGAAAAAGAAGAAGTAGTAGTAATAGTAGTGGTATTAATACTAGAGTACCAGCCAAATGTTTGGATACACCTCCTAATGCAAGTTTTTTTTTTTTTTTTCCCTTACATTCTCGAACGATACTGTATTTTTTCAAAACTATGTAATAACACATACAGCATTAAACAAGTATGTAACAACAACAACAACAGTCGGTTGTTATTTTAAGACATGAAGGTCAGCTGTTCTGGAATAGTTCCTGCAAGAACAGTAATGTGTCAAGTGCGTTTGCAAAAACCCGTCAAGCACCATGATGAAACTGTCTCTCATGAAGACCTTCAGAGGAAAGCAAGACCGAAACCTACTGTACCTCTGCTGCAGAGAAGAAGTTCATTTAGAGAAATTTTTAATCACAGATTGACAAACAGCACCTCAGATTAGAGCCATTATGAAGGTTTACTGATCATATCAATTGTTTAAAGGTGATTATTGCACAATTTGGATACCTTTGATGTCTTCATTGTTTTACAATGTAGAAAGGAAAGACCATGGAGTTAGACGGTGTGTCCAAACTTTTGACTGGTAGTTCTTTTGTAGTAGTAGTAGTAGTAGTAGTATTTTCTTCAGCTTTGAGCTTAGATTTGATTCATCCTGTTTCCCGACAAATCCCGCCTTCTGCATTATGATTAGCTATAACGATGTATTCCCATCTATGATTGGATCGATGCTTGGGCGAGGTTTGGTCTCTCGAGTTTACCGATCAACGACGGACAGGGAACTTCCCGAACATGCACATAAGGAATCCATTTATTCCAACAAGAGGAGCGATCAGATCAAGTGTTGACATGGTTAATATTTACCTATTAAACAGATCATCACAGGTCTACACACCTCACCTCTTGTTTCAACTGGTCAAGTCTGTTGAGACTAATGTGGTCACATGATGTATTTCTCTTCTAGACCATTGTTTTGATTATTAGTGGAATATCGGGGGTCCATATAAACGCAGCTAGTTGCTTGGGGATGTTTTTCACGCTTACCATGGAAGGATTTGAATTTCTGTTATTTTAAACCATTCTGTCTATTCAAGAGGAATCATAAATTAAAGATTAAGTGAGGTTTAAAGTCTATTTCATCTTTTACTTCATTTACATGTCATATCTAAATGTTTTTGATTGTTTTTATATGATTATAGTGTGGGAAATTGGTAATATTTTTGGGTAGATTATCTGCATTTACAGTATGTTATATCCTTGAGAAAATGCGTTTCGCATGGACTATAAATAATGTAACCTGTTAACAGCTGTATCACAGATAAGCCCAAAAAAAATCAGGCCACTTCTTCCCCCCATCTAACCGCGTCATGGTTAAAGAGGATGTGAATAAGAACGAACAGGACGCGTGTGGCTCAAAGTTCAACGCCCCGCTCGTGTCCCTGGACGAGCAAAGCAGGATTTTCCGCCGTTCGACCCACCTATGCTAATCGCCGAGTCCGGTTTCAAGTCCGTTGGGAAAGCAGGGATCACGCTCTCCGTCCAAGTGAGGATCAGGGCCATGGTCTGCTTTCTTCTACACAGACGTCCTTTAGCAAATAAACACCTTTGTCTTGTGATTCTAGCTGAGGACACGCAGGTCACGTAGTTTTGTGTTTTCAGGTGACTCGATCATTTCCAACTTCATAAACACGAGCAAGTTTTTGAAACATCTTGGTTGCAATTTAACTTTACCTGGTTATACATAAAAAAGACATAATGACAAACAGACCGTGCTGTTTGCTGCTGGGAACTAATCTTGATCAAACCTGGTACTTGGAAACGAGGACATTGAAAGTTTTTTTTTTTTTTTTTAAATCAGACAAGTTGCTACTTCATTATTTATTTAGAAAATATAACCTTTGAAATAAATGAGCAAACTCCTCAAAACTAACAAGACTGCAAAAGACATCCTGCCTAACCTACTAGCTGATCCTGAACAAATCTAGGATACTACAATACGACGCTGGTACACTCCGAGAAACCTCATGTGACCAGCCTAATTCATAGCATGTTTTCCAAATTAAGCCTCTCCAAAAAGGCAGGAAGGTCCTGATCCAATTTCTTGTAAGGAAATCTCATTAGTGATGCTCGAGGGCTACGACATTGGGCCTTAATTACATTCAAAGTGAAATGAAAATCTCTTTAAAAGATCATCGGATGTGTTTATTCGCCATTGCCGGTTACTGATCGCTTCTCACATGCGGTAAAATTGTGGAGTTAACAGGAGCAACTTCTTGTATCGTTCCGTGCAGTGAAGACACAATCCACCGATTTTTCCAACCGACATTTGGAAAAATATCACAATACAATACGTGACAGGGCGCATAATGCAAACCTAAATCAGCAAACCAGCAAACCACACGCCGTGCAAAACAGGAAACGTTGCACAACTTTGTGCTTGTGAAAAGCACGTGCTCCTAATATAGCTGCGTGTTTCACCCAAGCTCGCAGGTTTCACTCTTTCCATTAACACCAGATAGGATCTTATGTAACTCAAAAACAGCCCACCCAGGAAACACGGAGGACTCGTTTCTACTTTGCAGTTCCCAATACAGTGGTGGTACAGTTTTTAAACTTGCACAGGAGTGTATAATCATCATCACAGGTTCGCTAATGTTAAAAAATAAATAAATAAAAAGATGCACAGGTGGTGTGGTGGCATAGCGGTTAGCACCGTGGCTTCGCACCTCCAGGATCGAAGGTTTGATTCCCGTCTCAGGTCTGTGACTGCATGTTCTCCCTGTGCTTGGCGTGTTTCCTCCGGAGATTAGGCTAAATGGCGTTCCCAAATTGCTCAATGGAAAAAAAAAAAAAAAAAAAAAAAAGTGTGTGTGTGTGCACCCTCTGTGATGGATTGGCATTCAGTCCAGGGTGTACCCCACCTCGTGCCCAAAGTCTCCCCATGGACATTTCACAGGGTGATCCTGTACAGGATAAAGCGGTACAGAAGGAAAAATAAATGCTGAATGGAGAAAAATAAATAAATACTCACAATCCAGTGTGGAAAAATGTATTACGAAATACACCCTTATACAAAAGTCTCTTTGTGCATCTTTGTTCATGCTATATTTACATGAGTAACAGATTAACCAGGTAAGGGATTTTAGAGAAATCCTGCGGTCACATGGAGCCACCACAGGAATGAAAGCTCCACATGGACATGGTGGAACACCAGCAAGTGCAAGCTGACACTGGTCTCACAGCTCCCTCAACATACGTTTGTGTGTTTCAAGCTCCAGCTGAACAACCTATCACATATGTGTTTTTTATACTTCCTCTATTTAACTCCTCCCCCTCCAAAAGCAGTGCTTCACGGTGTATACACAGTATATGGGCTACTTCTGAGCCCCGCCCCTTCAGAGAACAGCAGAGATGAGCAACAAGTCAGGGGAAGGCGGGGATCATCTTATATGAGGTCACATTGTGTGGAAAATCTACCTGGTTTGTTTAAACCCTGAACAAAATAATAATAATAATTTCACCCACACCTATTTCTCAATTTCAGAGCCACATCGATGTCTTAAAATGACTGAAAGTGAATTTGGCATTAAAGATTCCCTTTAACGTTGGTGTAGTATAGAAACATGTGACACTGTTCAACAACAAACAAGTGTTGATTAACAAGTGCATACTTAAGTAGACACTAGAGATTAGGGGGAAATGCATTTTATTTTTTTAAAAACCGACTCGGTTATGAAACTCCAAAATATATATATATTTTTTACTATTTTTACATTTATAATAGAGATGAAGCAGTTGATCGGCCAGACCAGGAGCTGACTGGATGGTGAAGGCGCAGAAGCTTCTGATCCGCCATTTTCTCCAAACTCTGCCACAGAATTAGTATTAAACCCACTCATTACACACGCTTACACCAGCACTAATTAGTAAAAAAAAAATAAAAAAATTTTAAACGCGTGCTTCAGAAGCCTTCAAGCCAGAAGTCTTTTGATTTAGAAACCAAACACCCCCATGTGCATGCAGCCGCTCTACCCACGCACCCATCAATTTCAGTTTCGAGACTTTGGAGGTATGTGGGAAGATAAAACCCCACTGTTCCTTCATGATCCTACAGGTGGCGCATCCTGAGCTATTCAAACATTTTCATCTTGTCTTGTAGGAGTGTATTATTTGCCAAGTTTGTTTAGAAATAATAATTATGGCGGATGACAGAGACACATCCCGCGCAGTTAAATGTTAAAACTCTCATATTTGAAGTTGGATTTTAAGAGGGAAAAACTAAATGTTATAAAATCGTGAATTGCACTTTTTATAAAATCGTGAGTCGGCACTTGGGTATCGTGATAACATCGTATTTGGGAGGTGACTGGTGATTGCCATCAATAGTACTGAGTACTGCCTCCGAGTGACGCAGTGGTAAAGTGCTGATTGGCCGAGCTCTCTCAGAGGGGAGGGATGAGGGGTACTTCATGCTCCCACATTAATCACGGCTCTAAAGCCAATCAGGGGCGTCTGTGAGCTCACGCAAGCGGAAGGAGTGGATAGCGCTGTCCTCCGAGTGTGTTACACCACCCCAACGGAGCGTGAGCGAGCAGTTCGAAAAGATGCGGTCGGCTGGCGTCGCGTAGCGTAGTGAAACACGTGATAGTCTTCGGCGCTCCCGACTGAGTGGTAGTAGTAGCCTTAATGTGGGAGCCCCCTAGTGACGGGGAGGAATTGGACACGACTAAATTAGGAAGAAAATCTGGAAAAAATCCAAAAATAAAAAAATAAAAAAATAAAATAAAAATAGTACTGAGTACTACAGTTAACACTAACCAGTCTACCTAGTACAGATTGAAAACTTTCCTTCATGTTGCTTTCAATTCTCAAAAAAATGGAAGGAACATAGAATGTTTTCTAATTTAAAGCACAAATCATGACGACAATTTAAAAAAGTGGCAGTGTGTCCAACATGCCTCTGATTTCTTAAAGTCAACCTATTATGCAAAATTCACATTTTAATCATTTTTAAATGGATCTCATGTGTGGGCAGAAGCAAAAAATAATAAATCGCTGCTTTGTGTCCTTTATTCATTTTTGTATCGGCCAGGCCTTAAACAAGCTGATTACATTTTCTGCCTATTGTGACCTCATATAAGACTGGATGATTGCTGGGCTCTGCTGTTCTCAGGAGGGATGTGGCTGAGCAGTTACACACACTGTGCAGGAGTTTGAAAAAAAAATACTTCAGCTGGAGCGTTAACATACACTTTGAAAGACCTTTGAGACATATATTAACTTGTTAAAGAAATACTGAAGTAAATATGTGACCTTTAAAACATTTTCAGCCTTGGTGCAAAACCTTCTTCTAAATTACACAATATGACTACATTTAATATTTTCAAATGTTAATTCATGTCGGTGTGGCGCAGAATTACCTGAAGATTGATTTCAGGATTCAAATGCCGCTGACTCAAACAGTTACCTGCGTTGGTGTTGTGAGTGTTGATCAGGGCGGTGCCTTAACCAGCTGCTGTTAAACACTAGTGCGGGTTGCTTGTGAAAGAATATAGGCATTTTACACACACGCACACACACACACACACACACACACACACACGCGCACACGCACACGCACACACACACACACGTTGTGTTTAAAAAAAAAAAACTTATGCTGTATTTTCCCTTTTATAAGGGCCGTGAAAAAGTATTTGCTTTCTGATTTTTATTTATTTTGCAATATTTGTTACATTTAAATTTTAAATGAGATCATCAAACTAATTTGAATATCACACAAAGACCAAATGCAGTTCTTAAATTATAATTTTATTTTAAACCTAATAATTGGTCCCCCCCTTGGCGGCAAGAACTGCAATCAAGCGTTTTTGATAACTTTTACGTCACTGTGAAGGAATTCTGACCCACTCTACCTTGCAGAAGTGTTTTAATTCAGCCACATTGAAGAGTTTTTAAGGTCATCTCAATCAGATTTAAGTCCAGGCTTTGACTAGGCCACTTCAAAAACTACATTTAATATTTTCAAATGTTAATTCATGTCGGTGTGGCGCAGAATTACTTGAAGATTGATTTCAGGATTCAAATGCCATACTTTTTTCATTTAGGCCCAGGTAGGTTTGGACAACTTTTTTCCTTAATAAATGACATCATTTAAAAACCGCATTTTGAATTTTCTCAGGTTATCTTTGTGTAACAATAACATTAGTTTGATCTGAATCTGTGACTAATATTAACTGTGACTAATATGCAAAAAATAAATAAATAGGAAGGGGCAAATACTTTTTCACAGCACTGTAAATATCATAGGTATATCCTATCTAGATGGACATGTTGGTAAACATTCTGTCATGTGAGAGAAGCATGTGAGAACTTACAACATTACTTGGTGGTTATAAAGGTCAAAGCATTGTATGGATTTGTTGCTATGACAACAGTGCATACAAGACTGAAGATATCCCCATATCAACTAAAATGACAACAGGACAGAAAATGATTACTTAACATACATACAGGAAAACCACTCGGTTTGCAATTACACTTTGCACGTTGTAACTGGAACATCATCGACAGCGCTCGTTACAGTGAGACGCTTATTGGAGAGCTGAAGCTTAAACTTCGGATTAAACGCAGAGGATGCTATCCAAGGGTGTTGTGATTGTGCACGACGCTGCACGTCTGCCCATATCTGTCCGAAAGAAATTCGTTTTGAGGTTTTAAAGTGTCCTCCTATAGTCCTGATCTCACTTCGTCTGGCTCGCTACAATCTTCTACAGTCAGAACGGCTCACCAGAATGTTTGACTCGACCTCCTTCTGTATAATTCTCTCTATAATTAATTAACGCACATCACCGTTTAGTTCAATTGAAATTACATTTACAATTACAAAACTGCACGACACTCAAAAACAAACATCAAGCTGTAAGTCAGTTTCTCTATACTGCTTCATCGATAGAAGGTCATGCTTAATGTACTGATGTTTAATCACTGCTTGTGTAAACACACCGAGACCATGTGTAGACCATGTGACCTCCTACAACCGCCGTATTACTCAAACGCTGCTGTCTACAGTATTTGCATTGTACTGCTCGCTGAAATTTCTGAGTGAAAACTGTGAAACGGTCACAGTGCATTATGAGTAATACACAGACAGCTACGGCGACTATGCCCTCTGTACACACACACACACACGAAAAGAACAATCATCAACAAAACATGCCTATTCCCCTGCGGTGGTGGTGTAATGTAATTACCATTAAAGCATCTCTGGGATTTTAATCCCGTCTGTAATATTTCACTGACTGTAAATGCACGTCTGGAAGACTTCTGCTGTGTTTTTACCTTTTATTAAATACCCAGGAGATATAACCCCAGCGAAAAGTCATAAATATATCCTATACAAATGGACATGTTGGCAAAGATTCTCTTATATCCTGTAGGAATAGAGGTTCTGTCTTTATTTGTCTGCATTATGGGAATGCACTATTTGAACACCTCGAGCTTAAAACCGAGCTATTGCCTGCAGGACAAAACAACATTCAGCTGATCATGTGAGAAAAGCAACACGTTCAAGGATGTTACACAAGCCCGGCTTGCGTTTATGTCATGGTCATATGACGTACTCAGGATTAGGTACAACCTACAACAAGTGGTGGTTATAAAAGGTCAAAGCATTGCGTTTGCATTAAGATGAGGCGTATGGATTTGTTGCTATGACAACAGTGTGTACATCATGCAGACATCCCCCACATCAATCAAAAGGAGCATTACTTATTTACATCCTGTACATACAGGAACGCCTCCCAGTTTACAATTTCACTGTGCACATTCTGAAATTTATATATATTTATATATATTTAGGGACCAAGAACTATGACATCCGCCCTGTGTCATCATAGGAATTTTATTTTTTTCCATCATTTGCCGTTTTCTGGGGGTCTTAACATGCTTAAAAACTCATGACAGGTTGACATCTGCTGCCATTAGGATGCATGAGACTCTGCGCCCGGGTGTTGCACAGGGCCCTCACACGAGATTTTAGCTTATACCTCATATACACTTGATCGTATGCACACGAAACCCGGTACACATTTAGAGCACATTGAGCTGAACAACTTTCGCATTGCATGTCATGGGCTCAACTCAACAGGAAGTCAGTCATTTTGGGTTGTTTGCAAAACGCACCGATTGGAATTCGATATTTTCCAAACCGGTACCAAACCGGGCCCATATGATCTCAAGTAGGGGTGGGTGATATAACCAAAATCTTCTATCACGGTAGAAGCAATTTTCTACCTCGATAACGATATATATCAC
>JAQMYL010000006.1:5827107-5841724 GCA_030014365.1 Clarias pachynema | reverse complement strand
CTTTTTTACCAACCAAGTTTGTCGACGCCATTATAACGACACAGATCACTTTGCCTGTTCATGCCAGAGTCCCGCGGGAAAAGTGATTAACAGGTGGAAACGGTAGGCTACAATTAGTTAATTTGTTATGAATTAATTATTTAACAACAACCTCCGTCTACGACGACGATGCCATCGTCCATCGCGATGTTTCACGTTAGACATCGTACGATGCCAAATTGGTCGACATCGCCCAACCCTACTTTGCATAATAAGTCCCGTAAATAGTGAATATAAAATAATGTGTGAATTTGGGACACAACCTGATGACCAGTCTAGTTTTATTCTAGAAATTACTAGAAATTACTTGATGTTTACAAATTCCCTTTATGCTACCTAAACTAAAACTAACTAAAACTACTGTTCTTAGCACTGACATCCTTTTATCAATTTTCATTTAGCATTGTGGCCTGTAGTGTCAACCACATAACCAAGCGTTTCTTTTTTTAGTTTATCTACCCCTTGGGGTCTTTAGAGGTTATGTGGTGTTTTGAGTTTCAGTTTAGACCGTGTGAAACATGTGCTTAAAACATTTTGAGTAGTATAAATGCATTTTTTTTCTTGATCCTGTCCAATTTATATCATGTCAGACTGTTCTTGCTTTGCAAGGTGATCAAGATTCTCGGGACGGAGAAAGGGAAGAAGAACAAGACCAACTTAATTTTCATAGCTGGAAACAGAGTATTGAAATATGCTGAGAAAAGCTACAACATGGAGAAGTCACTGACGTCACTGCTGAAGTGAGTGTGCGGAGAGAACGAGCGCTTTTCTGTTAAGTGGATATCCTGAAATCCTCCTTAATTATTCTTAATTGAATTGTCCCTCAGAACTGGACCAGATGAGCACGTCGATGCTGTGGACAAACTACAGAAAACAGTCAAGCGCCTTCAGAAGGTAAAACTAAGTAGTTTTACTAGTACTAAAACTAGTAGTTGCTGTAGGATTTATTAAACTTAAACTAACTTGTTTTTTTGCAGAGTAACCTCACTATTCTCAGAGACATGGCAGTTCTTATAGCACAAAACTTCAAGAGTCAGCCAGAAAGAGGCAACTTCTTCAGTTTGCACAAGTATGTGTGTGTCTCAACACCTAAACATTCACTGCCTGGCCAAAAAAAAAAAGTTGCACGAGGTAATACGGTATGTGCCAAAGTATACAGTAATGACTTGTGTGCAATGATCCAAGAATAATCCAATAAGTATGTAAGTGTGCATGAATGTGCAGGTGTCCATAAGTGTCCATGAATGTCCAGGATGAGTGCAAAGAGACAATGCAGGTTTAAAAATGGTATTAGTCTTGTGTGGGGTTTTGGTTAAGAGACCTACGGGAAGAAGCTCCTCCTTACACGTACTCTGTGTTGTCCTTCAATCGCTTTCCTGACCGCAACAGAGAGAACAGTCCATTGTTGGGGTGGCTGAGGTCCTTCACCATCTTCCTGCCCTTGGTCCAGCACCGCTTGTCGTAGATTGAGTGCAGGTCAGGGAGCTCGGTGCGGATGATGTATCTTAGTCTTTTGTTAGTCTGCTAGTATGTTAGTCTTTTTCAGGAGAAATAAACTCACAGATGACAACAAGGTAATATTGTTCGCCTTTTCATGTCAGTATATGATGTCCATTTCATGTGCGAAAATGATTCCTCAGGCCCCAGAAATTTTTTTTTACAATTTGAGTCCTGGAATATACCCGTGGCATCAGCAAAGAAAAACTCCCCTGATATGATAACCTGGTCATTCAGTACATTCAGGTCGTCAGCTGATTTCGTTTTATTGCCACATACAGTTCACTGCTGAGTCCAGACCTGAGCAACTGAAGCAACCCCATAACTCATAACCTTTCTTACTCCATCGCTCGGGAGTAGTGTCAGACTGAACAGATCAGACCACGTAACGTTTTTCCAAGTCTCCTTTTACATTGTCAAATTAATCTGAACAGTCTTACTAACAGGTGGTTTCCTTATGGCCACACAGCTGTTTAGTCCCAGTGGTGTGAGATCTCGGCACATTGTGATTTTTAATGATTTTTTTACAATGCAACTTGCACTAAGCATTTAAATAATCTCTGATCATGATTTCTTTTTCCTGACCACATTTATTCCACAAACTTGGTCCTTCCATGTTTTAAGTAAGTGTTAGACAGTTCTCATCCCAATTCTCCAGTCATAGTTGTTTTCTTTGCTTGATACCGAGCAATAATTTGACTCTTCTGAAACCTGTGACTTTTTTGGCCAGCCAGTGTGTTAAAATACATATTACTAGCTTTAACGATCTTGATTTTTTTAATGTTTTTTTTTTTTCTTTCCCTGTGCTTATAGCAAGGATGGTGACAATGAGTTCATGAACATCATTGCCAATGAAATTGGCTTTCAGGTAAGTTCATGAATAGACATAAGCATAATAATAACTTGTAAGATTCAATGATTGCATTGCTACATTAGGCACTGTAGGAACCACTTCCAAATCTGACACCCCATAAATGTCAAAACGCTCTGTTTAAGGGTGTCTGCCAAATCGTTTCAAATAGAAATAATTATTTAAATACAACCCAAACCTATTAAATTCTAATATTTTATTGTTGAATGGCTCAGTATGTAAAAATGTCATGTCACAAATTTCCTGAAAAGTTTCAGGAAAGGCACTGACTGTGTTAACCGAAATAAAATGTTCCCAGAATGTTATGAATAAGCTAGTGTTCAGGAAAATAATTCTTGAAAGTATTTTTTGTATTTGAACACAGGTGCAAAATCCCTCAAGAAAAAAGCTGTTTGGAAGGTTTGCACGAGAGAACCTCTTTCTCAGAGGAACCAACAACATACACTGCCTTCATAACCTTTATTAGAACTCATGTTGTGCTTGCACGAGAATTGAATCAACCTTTTTGAGTGAAAGTGTGGACTGAACCCGATAACCCCTGTAACATCATGTGTTGGTTTATTGTTGATGTGGGGTTTACTGGTTTGGGGACTGACTAACTCAGTCTCTACAGTGGGGCAAAAAAGTATTTAGTCAGCCACCAATTGTGCTCCAACTTAAAAAGATGAGAGAGGCCTGTAATTTTCATCATAGGTATATACATCAACTATGAGAGACAAAAGAAAAAAGAAAAAAAAATCCAGAAAATCACATTGTAGGGTTTTAAAAGAATTTATTTGCAAATTATGGTGGAAAATATGTATTTGGTCAATAACAAAATTTCATCTCAATACTTTGTTATATTCCCTTTGTTGGCAATGGCAATGAGGTCAAACGTTTTCTGTAAGTCTTCACAAGGTTTTCACACACTGTTGCTGGTATTTTGGCCCATTCCTCCATGCAGATCTCCTCTAGAGCAGTGATGTTTTGGGGCTGTCGCTGGGCAACACAGCACATAATTAAACCCAATTACAGAACATAATTAAACCCTTCTGAAAACTTGTCCACATGTGTGAATGAGTCCGACATATTCTAGAGATTATGGTTGAAGTACATATCAAACTCTCTTTATGGTGTCGTCAGTCATGATCTCCTCTTTGTGTGCAGGACACAGTCATTTTTCTGACAGTCGGGGAAGAGAAAGGGGCGGGTCTGTTTCTGCTTGCAGGGCCGGAGAACCTCGTAACTGAAGTGGGGCCACGGTAAGGCAAATAACCACCGTGGATTTCTCCTGCTGCTTTACTCCGTGTCTGTCACTCCAGTGTGTTGATTTTAAAGAGTTCTGTCGATGTACAGTGTTGTGCAAAAGTCTAATTTCTCCATATTAAATATGAATTCAATTATGTTGATTAAAATGAAAGAAATGGAAACAAAAGTTTATTGTGAGAGGCTGCCAAAGTGCCTCAAGATTTTAAAATAATAAAAAGAAATTGGTTGTTTACGCAACAACCTCAGCAGCAACCTCATATCCCCTTTCGTCTGTTCTGATCACCGGAACACTCATCACCGGACTGATCATCTGTCACCATCTGCACCTGTTTCTCACCGGTTCATGCATGAAGTTAGATTTTTTAATTTTTTTATGGCTGTATGATTCATACAGTAGGTCACTGTGTGACTTAACAAACAAAAAATATTCCTTTGACACTGATCAGGGACCGGACTAAAAATGAGAGCCAAGGAGTACTTTGGGGAGTCTGAAGAACTATTCCTCATTAAAAATACAAGAAAGTCTGGCTCTTTGGAAGCAAAATATGAAGAAATCAGGAGGCCTCTGCACCGTACTACATTTCATAAAAGGATGCGATACATGAATCTGTCACTAAGGGTCAAACTTCAAATAGAGTTAAAGCAATAGACTCTTCAGTCTACGGGTTATTCCACAAATGAAGTAAATCAACTAGCTAAGAAATGTTGTAATTATCAGGTGAAAAAAGTCCACTGTTTTAAAGCTTAGTGAATTAGCTCTGATACTGTTGCGTCTGCCCCACACACACAGGGTAGCAGAACTGCTGCAGGGAAAAGGAGCAGGAAAGGGCGGCCGTTTCCAAGGTAAAGCCAACAGCCTGGCGAAGAGATCCGAGGTGGAGGCCTTGCTGCAGGAGCACAGTCGCCGCCGTACTGCGGGAGAGGAGTGACAGAGATGACCTGACTGACTAAAGAGCACGCTGCATGCTTCAGCAGGAGTGACAAGAACCCACTCTATGGAACAGCCATTATAAAATATAATATAGTTCTAACCGTTTTACCTGATTGTACATCTTTTCAGTTATTTGCTAATCTTTGTGCAATGAATCATATGTAAAGCAATGCTCACATGAAACCCAGGCAGATCAGTTCTCTAGATGTGTAAATAAACTGATTACAATGTGTATGGTGTCATCATTTATACCACAGCGCTTCTTGAAATGGTTTTGAGTAATGTTTATTACTGCCGTTTGGACGGTAGTGCCAACTGTAACAGAAATCACATGTTTATATTAATATTCAATTCAATTTTATTTGTATAGCGCTTTTAACAATTGACATTGTTGCAAAGCATATTTACACAATCAAAAGGATTATTTAAAATTTTGTTGATAATGTGGTGGAAGCATTATTCAATGGGGATAGAAACACTACTCTTAAAGCATTCAGAAATATGTCAAAATTTATATTCAAACCATGCTCAATTTGTTGTTATAGTATATCTACAGCTTTGGGATTTACCATTTTAGTGTGAATCTGTGAATTCACGCAATGGTGGCATTTTTATGAGAAGGCAGGCAGCATAATTTTAGCCGTTAGGCTAGGTGCTAACTAGCAGTGTTCAGTGATGGCTGTTTACTCACTCAGAGTTAAAAGACAAAATACTGTACACAGATTGTAATATGATATAATATTATATATTATATGATAAATAATATTATATAATAAAAAATCATTCAAATTATTTTGAGATACCAAAATCCGTCTCAAGTGTCTATGTCTAGAAGAGCGTAATTGCTGATAAATGACAAGATTGCTCCATAGATTTTTGAATGTTTTATTAAAAACAAACATTACTAAAAATAAAATTTTAAAGCTCAAACAACTATTAAATCCATACACACAGAGAAACACTGAGGGTTATTCCCGTTACAGGCAGGCAGCACTTTCTGTTAGATTGCACGAAATGTTCTTCATCTCCCTTGTCGTGAAAGTATTACATCTCAGTTCTTAAAAACGAACCTTGTATAAAAGCAATTGTGTGCTTGGGCTGGATGCCAAGCTTATCCTCAGTCCACTGAAAGGGCACTAATGTGCGAGTTATGAGATTAAATATAACGATAATCTAAACACAACACTATAATCCTGAGCAATAAACAGTTTTTTTTACAGTAGGGTTGCAGGAAGGAAACCAACCCAGTTAAATACAAGTTGAATGTGTTGTGAAGAATGAAAGCTTCGAAAAATACTGCTGATGGTTTGTGTTCTTACTAGAATTGTCTTTTAGAAGTTCTTTTAGAGGTGTTTCTTGCTTGGTAAACTCAGGGCTCCGGATACACAGTACGGAATGATGCTGACGGTGACCAGAGGTACGGTGGCGCTCTTACAGAACGAGAGCAGGTAGAAGAGCGCTGCCGTGTGCGTTGGCGGCTTGATGGAGTCGAAAAGGTGGAGCAGGAGGAGAGAGCCGAGTACGCAGCCGATCCTAAAGGGGACGCTGGTGCTCTTCTTGCTCTCCGTGTAGAGTGGCGAATGCAGGCCCAGACCCAGCCCGAACAAGGTGCCCATGTTACGCAGCAGGCTTGCGAACGGCGTCGTGTCCAGGTGGACCCAGGCTGGGTTCACGCACCATTTCTGAGCTTTTTCCAAAGTCCACAGCAGATCCACACCTACGGCCTTTAACAGGATGTAAAATCCCACCGCAAACGCCAGCAGGAACAGAGTGATGTTGAAGTACCTCTGCAGGCTGGCGTAGTAGATCCACCTCTGCCTGTTGAAGACTTCAGCCACGATCATACCTGTCAGGAAGACCCGAGAGTTTTAGTTTGTTTTGTCCCAATCTGGCTCAGAATTTCCATAGAGACTGAACTGCAAAATTCAATTGAAAGAGAACTGACCTGTTATTACACCAGCAATGACCTGATGAGGGAAATGAGCAGCGAGGAAGACTCTGGAGAGACAAACGCAGATCTGAACGGTCCAGAAAAGAGTCCAGAGTGTGCCACGCAAGTACCTGGAACATTGAAGGGGAAAAAAAACATTTTAACGTTAAGAGTGCAACAAGACATTCTGACAACTGAAGATGAGAAACTGATCATTGATATTAACGTAAGTGTCTTACAGTGCCTTCGTGGAATCTGTTGTCTTTCTGCTCAGCATGATGGTCAGGATTGAGGTGACCATGGCATAGTAAACTCCAGCTGCGCCCATAGCATGACCCGATGGACTACCTGCATCAGCCACATGAGCAAACCATTAATGGGATCAAATCAAAGCCAAGTCATAGTCATGAGGTTCAATCTGTAGTGCGTATACTGTATAGTGGTGTGGTTTAAAGGCATGTGGTTTGGGGTGTGTGGTGATGAGAGGACGCACCTGGGCCCGTCTCGCAGGTCACGGGAAACTGTTCGATGTGCGGTACGGACATGTTGCTGTAGTAGGGTGTCTCGTGGACCCACCAGTAGGGCCGCTCTCCAAATAGGATCCTTTATTTCAGAAATTGGAGGGGAAACAATTATTATAATTATTGTATGTAAGCCATGAAAACTTGAAAAAGTGTTTTATTTATGTAACAAAATCATAGAGAAAACATGTTATTCGAGTGATCACCATATAGGGATTTTGTTTTTAACAGGAAGTAATACTTGATATACATTTATATACTTTTATTTATATATATTGTACTATATATGTAGTTCACTATGCCTTACCATTTGAAGACAAGGTTGAGCCAATCCCCGACCACAGCCACCCAGATGAGCTTAATGCCCACAGATGCCCTGAGGTGGAACCAAATAGGAAAGAAGATGAAGAAGGTGTTGCGCAGATCAGCGGCGAAGGAGACGAACTGGAACCAGCCCTGTGCATCTTTGTAGTTAGTCTGTAGATACTGCGTGGCAGTCACACCATAGTCATGCATAGCATCCATCATGGTGTTCATTCCGATGGCGTTCCTCTTCCAAAAAGAAAAGCCAAATGTTGATTGGAGAGAGTAAGCGAGAGAGAGAGAGAAAGAGAGAGAGAGAGAGAGGAGTGATGTCTTTGAGCATGCTGGCTCTAGGCTTTATATCAGCAGGCCCACCAGCTGAACGCATGGACAACGCTGATCTTTGGACCTTGTACATGTGTAATAAAACAGAGGGGACAGAGAGAGGCAGAAAAAAGTTAGATACAGTTAACAAACAGCCTGTTTGTTGGACACCTGACAGGACAAAAACAAGTCAAGGGGCGGAAGAGAAATTATAGGAATGCGACTTGGATTGAACCCCAAACCCTACAAAATGAGGGCACTTTATCAGTCGCCATTAATTACCATGTCTTCTTCTTCTTATAATTATTATTATTATAATTATTATTATTACATCCTTAGTTGTAAGCCAATTTAAAACTGGTTGAACAGATTTAAACATAACATTTTTTTTAATTATTGAGTTTTTTTTTTTTTATTATTGTGTCCTGCAGATTCTTAAATGTTTTCAGTTAAATTGTGTTTATTTATTTATTTATTTATTTGATCTAGTAAATTTGCATATAATTGTACAGTACCAGTTTGCTATAACGGCAAAAATACAGTAAATAAGAAATATTTAGCTTAGTAGCTTAACTATTTGTGATAAAGTCTACGCCTAAAAGTTCACCATTACGTCCATATCACTCCAGTGATCTAGGGAAGCCCATCAGAGCCTCTGACTATGATGTGCAAAGCAGAATTTCAGTTGTACATTCATTTCTTAAGCCTTGTGCATTTAAAATATGTTCTGCATTCCAAACAGCAGTAAAATGACATATCCTCTTGGTTGTGTTGAACTAGTACCTCATCCATGAAACCACTCAGCCTTAGTTATTAAAGGTGATGGAGCCTTCAATGACACTTCAATGGCGCTGTTCAATGACACAATCTAAAAGTGACCTGTTTTAATTCCTGTCTTAAAACCTGTTGAACAATCATAATCTACATCATGAAATTTTAGGGTATTTTCCGAGCATTACCACTAAAGTTACTATTGATTTGCATTCATCCTTGTGTGAGAACAGAGATATTGGGTTTTAATCATTTTAAAGCAATTATCAGCTTTATTACTAAGAGTTTAAACCCAGCACTGGAAAAGATCTAGGGCAATAAATGTGGTATTGATTACTGACGTTTTGTTTTCAACAGATCTACTAAAGAATGGATAAAAAACTATATATGAATATATTTATATTATCATATAATACTGAAAAAAATGTCAGTCCAAGAAAACCCTTATTTGTTTGGTTTGATGACGTTAGTGTCTCCATGTGACATCATCCCCTGTGTGACTGGACCAATCATCTTAGCGCATGTTTTTTGTTATCAATCCTGGCCCCCTTCACCATCACAGCGGGTGAAAAGGTCATGGACCCTTGAGACTCCTGGATTCAGCAGGAGCCATGTAAACATAATGATCCGGCCTTGAATAAAGTCCAGCTTCCAGAGGTAAAACCGTCAAGTCTGGACGCTTGAATCCCCGTCATTTGTGCGTCAGTGATTGTGCTGGGCTAAGCGCCCTGCATTTGTAGTCACTGAGTCATGGATCTGCTCCATAGTTGGGGGGTGAGTCTGGCGGTTTATTTGCAGAAAGAATACATTGCCTATGATAGTTGGTTTCAGCTAATTTCCTATGTGGCGGACCTCCATACCACTTTCTTCATCTTCTTCCCCATCTGGTTCCACCTGAAAAGAGATGTTGGCATCAAGCTCATCTGGGTGGGTGTGGTTGGGGACTGGCTTAACCTAGTGCTAAAATGGTAAGAGGTTCTGAAATTTGGAAACATGTTTCCGCTTTTATTTAAACTGCTTTGCATCTCAGTGATGATTTGGTTTGCAGGGTTCTTTTTGGAGAACGGCCTTATTGGTGGGTCCATGAAACCAGGTTTTATGGCACTGACTCAGCTCCTGCCCTCAGGCAGGTTCCCATCACGTGTGAAACTGGACCAGGTATAATGCATGACACAATGTAACACTCGTTAATGCTATTATCTTGAATCATATCGATTAATGTTGCACGGTCAGTGCATTTTTCTTATTGTAAATGGTTGTGCAACTCAGACTCTGATTAGATGATGATGATGTCTTAGGTTATCTTAATGCTATACTCTAAGGACTACCTTTGAGATCAATAAGTTGATAGGAATAAATCATTAACCTGAATTAAACTGGTATGGTCGGATAAAATTACTTCTCCTACATTGGCCCTTTGTATCACCCTAATCTTATCTTGATAGGCAGTAGTGAAAGGCATTTGTAGTTATATTGTTTACTATGCTTTGATAGAGACAAGTGCCTAAAGTGGTTCACGGATTTTGCACCACTATTTGCATGGTTAACTCTGCAATCTGTCAAATCCATTATCTGAATAGAAAGAATAAGAAGCATTTCTTGAAAAAGTTTAAAAACCAAACCTTAGTGTCTGAGGGACTCTGTTTGCTTCCTTTTCCTTAAGGAAGTCCTTCTGGGCATGCAATGGGCTCTGCTGCAGTAGGGTATGCAATGGTCACATCAATGCTATCTATAGCTGCTCAGAGAAAACCTTCTGCTTTGCATTACTGGTGAGTTTTCAGCAAAGGGAGTCAAGTGCCAAATCTAAGAACCTCACTTGAGATTTTCTTTATTCTATCATTTTTTATATAATTTTTTTTTTACCATGTCATAATAAAGGCTTCAGCATAAAATATACAGACATTCTCAAAAGTTAGTACACCCTCTTTTAATTCTATGTGTTTTTGTGTAAAATATTATCTGATCTTCGCAGGTCTTATTATTAGTCAAATACCTCAGATGAACAACAATATGAATTATTTTACTGTGCCATTATTTATTTACGATGGTGAACTAAAAATAAAAATTAAATTAAAATAAAAATTAAAAACTTGTGGGCAATACCAATTACCCCATGATTAATAGCTTGTAGATTCACCTTTAGCATCAATAACTTTAAGTAATTTTTTCCTGTATGACTTTATTGTGGAGACATTTTGGACCATTCTTCAGTTCATTGAGGTATTATGCACAGCTCTTTTAAGGTCCTGCTACATCATTTCAATTGGGTTGAAATGGGTCTTTGACCAGGTCATTCCAAAACCTTGATTTTGTTGACCGATGGCCTTGTATTTGCCTTTAAAATACTCTAATATACAGGAGAGTTCATGGATGACTTGTTGACCTTGTCCTGTGGCTGCAAAACAAACCCAAAGCATCACCCCTCCACTGCCGTGCTTGACAGTGGGTGTTAGTAGAAATACTGCTTGGTATTCCTTAATCATGGAGCTGGGAATTAAGGCCAAATGCATGGACAAATAGTTACTGTATGTTCTTTATAGGCAGAAAAGATTGCTCCTGGAAACCATTCCAAAACTAACAGTACTTCTTCAGTCTTCTTCTAATTGTGCTTGTTGTATTTGCCTAATACTAAGAATCAGTATAATCAGATGATATTTATTATTATTATTATTATTATTATTATTACTATATAGTGAAAAGAGAGTTTATAAACTTTTGAACATGACGGTAGATGAGATTTACAAGGGTTGCATGAAGAAAAACACCGTTGCATGCTTTGTGAGCTTGCATATTCTTTGATGTTTTTCACTGGTCATTGCATATAAGTTCTCTAGTATTACTGGTGGCACTATAAAAAAAAATATGCCAGTTTCCATGTAGAAGACCATGTTTGTGACACCAAAAAGTTCAACCATCATGTGTATGACACAATAAGAAAAGCCTCCACATGGGGTGTGTAGCATCACAATGCATCATAATGCATCATAATGTTTATGGAAGTCAGCCAACCATCATGCTGATCAAGTATGCTGAGGTACTGCACAAGTGTTATAACCTAGATTTGATGCATCTTCTGCCACCAGGCTTTTACAGATGGGGCTATGGACGCTGTTGGGGCTGGTAGAGCTGTTAGTCTGCATGTCGCGTGTTTATGTTGCTGCCCACTTCCCCCACCAGGTTATATGTGGAGTTATCTCAGGTGGGTGGACAATTCTTTCCTGCTTGACATTGTTATTTCTTCATCTAAGCTGTATTACCTAAGAGGCTTTCATATATCGTCAAACAACATCTTGTCTTCGGATGCCAGGTATCATTGTAGCTGAGATATTCTCAAGACAGCAGTGGATTTACAAGACCAGACTCCATAGGTACTTCAGCATCTCTCTGTTCCTGCTCGTTTTTGCTGTGGGATTGTATGTCCTCCTAAAGGCTGTGGGTGTGGATCTGCTGTGGACTTTGGAAAAAGCTCAGAAATGGTGCATGAACCCAACCTGGGTCCACTTGGACACGACGCCGTTCGCCAGCCTGATGCGCAACGTGGGCAGCTTGTTTGGTCTGGGCTTGGGCCTACACTCACCACTCTATACCAAGAGCACAAGCGCCTCATTCAGAATGGGTTGTATTTCCACATCATTAGTTCTTCTGCAACTCCTGGACTTTTTAAGTTTCCCGTCAGATAACCATATAATTTTTTATATTCTGTCATTTACAAAAAGTGCAGTTGCCCTTTTAGTTCCTACCATACTTGTTCCTAGATGTTTGTCTTTTCTTGTGCAGGAAAATAAAATTGAAAAGGCTTTATAGAAGAAAAAAAAAATGAAGTGGTTGACAATGGCGAGTGATAAATGCTCAGGTACTTATCTGTGCACGCCTACAGCATCAGGTTTTACCCTGTCAAGTTTGTTAAATATACTTCAGAAGCCACATACTGTACATCACACATATGGTTTAGTATTTAAAACAAAAATGATCATAATTAAAATCTCATGCTTAGGAACTTTTCAGTCAAAGCCATTCTGAGAGCCCCTGCACATTTTCAACAGTTTGATTATCTGAGAATGACTAGGCTGAATGTCTAGCTTGATTCTTAATGTAAGGATGCATTAATGGCCTTTTCTTAAGATGGAAGTGTGGTATTGCAAAGTTTTGCTTCTGCTGAGGCGTTTATCCAGTTGTTGGTTAAAAAAAAAAAAAAAGTCCAATTGCGGAATCTCCTTCCATATCTTCTGAATGAGTCTAACCCATTCACTAAAACCAATAAGAAAACATGTCCAAAGGTCTTTCTATCAGCTCTAACAGCTTGTACTCTGTACTGCTCACCGAACATACTGTTCTACATGTGAAAATGCTGAGTTACTAATTGCCACTGGGCCATGCAAGTCCAGTTGTTACAACTGTATTATATAGATTTTTTGAGATTATAGATGTGTTTATTGTATTTGATACATCTTAAACTTCTATGTGCATTTAAGTGAAGAAAGGAATGCAAGTATAATCCTAAAGAGATTTTTATATTAAAAAAAAAAAAAGGTATTCTCTCATTAGTGGGGGAAATCCCAGCAATTAATAGCTAATGAATGAATCCATTTTAGGAATTTAAAACACCAGTCTGTGTTGGAGCCATAACACAAGCAGTCCTTTATACTTGGATGAAATTTTTTTCTATCCATACTAATTTAATATTTGCATTACATTGATGTATATTAATTAAAACCTAATGTCTAATGAAAGATATTAATGCATTGATGGCATCTGTGCTTGCAAAAATGTTTGATTATTATTATTATTATTATTATTATTATTATTATTATTTCCCCCCAACATTACCAGTCGAATATTTGGACCCGCTAGACTAAATATCCATATATTCTTCATTGTCTAAAATATTTTGTTCAATCATTCAAACTGGTTTACTCACTCTTTGTTGTCAGAGTTGCGATGGATCCACTGTCTTCTCAAGCATGAGACATGAATACATGCCAAGATACCATGCATGCACGTTCATTCACTCTTATGCACATCTTGCTGCTGCCAATCCACCTACTGGCATGTATTTGTAATGTGTGAGGAAAACAGAACGAGGACAACACCCATAGACTAGAGAAATTAATGTGACCCTGGAGGGAAATAAATGTTGTAACATTGCATATGCACAATGGAGAACTATGAAACGTATCAAACGATACCATGGCAAATGCATGCCGTAATCAAAGCAAAAGGCGGTCAAACTAAATGTCGGAACGTGCAGCTTTTTATTGGCCGTGCAGTGTATATAAAATCACGGCCAAAAAATGGTCAAATATGTCTTCTGACAAGGTTGTTTAATAAAATGAGAAGCTACTTAGTGCATCACTTAGGGTATTAGCTGACACAGCTGACACAGAAATAGAATTGAATACCTTTTGCTTAGTTAAATCCAAGTGATGACCTTTGTGTTTTGGCTGGGCAGTGTGTACATATAAAACTTGTTTTTGGAAACTTTTCCAAATATTATTCTCACTCTCACTCATCATCTGTACCGCTTTAACCTGTATACGGGGTCACGGGGGGCCTGGAACCTATCCAAGAAGACTTACGTAGGGCATTAAGCAGGGTACACCCTGCACAGGGTGCCAATCCATCACCAGGCACACACACACACACACACGCTCATTCACACACTATGGGCAAGTTGGGAATGCCAATTAGCCTAATCTGCATGTCTTTGCATATCTGCAACCCCCTAGAGGAAAACCCACCAGGCACAGGAAGAACCTGCACACAGACCCAAGGCAGGAATTGCAATGCAACAGAGCTAACCACTAAGCCACTGTGCCATATATATATAGGGATGGAGGTGGACTTGGGGAAAAAATTTAATTCCCATTAATAAATATATATTTATTAATGGGAATTACATTTTTTCCCCAAGTCCACCTCCAACCCATGTGTTTGTTGATGTTTACTGGTAGACACATTTTGTCTGCTGCACTGCAAAAAAATGCCATCAAGTGAAAATATCTTGAATCTAGTAATAATTTTCTTTATATAGGATTATAGGCATATTTTACTATATTTTTTATATTTGCATACATTTATTGTTTACTATTTGTAAGCATTTCCCCGTAGAAATAAGCAAAATTATCTGCCAGTAGAACAACAAATGTATGTTTACAAATTTGTAGAATTTGTCTAAATTAAGA
>JAQMYL010000006.1:5812506-5827038 GCA_030014365.1 Clarias pachynema | reverse complement strand
GTAGTCATTTAAAACATCAGATAATTTGATGAACATTCTACACAAAAAAATTCGCTCTCGTGTAGCTTTCACATGTTAATATGTACTTTTTTGTAAAAGTACTTGTTTTTATTTAATTAGTCTGACATACGCACATCAATTTTTACCTTATATATTTAACTTGAGTGGAAATTCTGCCCTTAATTTATATATGTTGAACTGAAACAAAAAAAGTTTCATATATTAAGTTATATGAGAAATTAAAAAGTAGATCATGCACCATGCAGCATTTTTAAATGAAATGGTATGGAGTTTGGAAAAGTGATTTTCCAAAGTTTTTGCTTATGTGCAGATTCACAACGGAATCTATTTATATTATAAATACGATAATTAATGCTGAATAGTATCTCATTTCCATATAAATAATATGTTTAATAATATATTTATAATTTCATTTAGGAATTGTGCATTACTGTAGCACAGATAACATACTGTAGCAGTGGCATTGAGGCAATAAAGAAGATAACTGAACTGAATTGACTGTTATAGAAAGAAAAAAAAATCCATATTTAAATGCTTCCACTTGTTTTGCACACTGTAAACCCCTCTCTAAGCACATTCTCATACTGAGAGCCACAATTAAATATTAACCGTCTTGTTGTTCTCTTTTAGCCCTTTACCTCCACTGCACCTCTTGAGCAGGACATTTTGTTTGTACGACTGGAAGACCTGAGGATCAGCACCGTGTTACATCACAGGCTGTGCAAACAAGCTTATCAATGTTTTGCACTCCTGCACGAAGATTACGTGCAAAGTGTGAACCAAACACTTTTTTAAAGAAATACTAAATTAATGATTGGTTCAAGCCCAACAAAATATGAGACGTGTTCCGATTACAAAAGGTAAAAAATAAATTTTTTTATATAAATAGGTCAGTCAGTGCCCAGCCATGTGCTGCTATTTCGCTCTGACGCATACACTCTCTGACGCATATTGCATCCTTATCATTTGATCATTGCTGTTTTTGGCTCTTCTGTGCTGTGGTGTTGGAAGTCTATCAATGGGTTATTGGAGATTAATTTACTCCTAGACTTGAATGCATTAACATTAAAAGAGCAGACACACATTAACATCTACCTGGCATCTGCGAGAGCTGACGTAGATGAATGTGCGGTGTGACGTCGCTATAAAGCTACAGTAAAAAAAGTCAGTTGAGCAACAGCAGTTCATGTGGAACATCACTGGATGCTGAGCGTGGTAACAGATGTTAGGACGCGTCTTTATTCACAAAATGGTATGTTTTCTTATTCGACATTACTTTTTTAAAATTTTGTGACTAGGGATGTGAAACAATAAAAGAAAAAAATAACAACAAAAAACATAAAAAAATATACATTTGACGAATGTATTTTGAAAACGTGAAAAACGTTGCTCTAAATTGTTCCAGAATGAAAATTCCATATTAAAAATTGTTTAACTGGTTATATATATTTTTTCTGATCCACGTAAGCGTAGCTTAAATCTAATTATTTTTCAAAATTATTACAAATCATCAGTTACTGCATACTAGAAAACCATTACTTAAGGGTATTGTGGAAAATAGCTCTAAATTCTGTGTATAAAGTACTTTTATTATGATTCTGCATTTTTTTTTTCTTTTTAAATTTAATTGTAACCAGATTCCAGCTTTAAAGTGAGCAGAAATATAAAAATTGTGTTTCTGTCCAAAACAAGGCAAACAGACTAATTTAAAAAACTGTGATTCTTGGAAGTAACAGTAACTGTACATGTTGCAAAATGAAATTTATACAAAGTGCAGAATGTTTACTTTTTTCATATGAATTTATTACAGAAATCAGTGTTAAATATGTTTACAAAACATTGTTGTAAAAAATTATAAATAACCAAACCACATTGTCAGAAAAGAACAGCAGTAATTAGTTAATCTTATATAATAATAATAATAATAATAATAATAATAGCAACAAAAACAAAAAACAATAATTATACCACACCACTGTTGAATTCTCAAATTTGAATGGTTTAAATATACCAAAAAAAATTGCCACTTTAGAAAAGAGTCACATTATTGGCGTGCAAAAAAAAAGAAAGAAAATAAACAGCTAAGGAGATTTTAAATGACTGAAACTGGGTTAAGAATCGTTAAATTCATTATTAAAACCCATAAGGCTAATGCTGAACCATCGGCTTTGTGGAAAAAATAGGGTCAGAAAAAAAATATGAATAACTATGAATGAATGCATTGTAAAATAATCGACAGTAGAAATCACACAATTCAACGTCAACTCGGAGAACTGGGACTAAACATCTGTGTGGCCATATAAACACCACGTGTTAGAGAGACTAATCAGAAAAAAAAAAGTTTCAGGCTTTCCTAGGCAGGATAAAGATTAGACTTTGGAGCAATAGAAAAAGGTCATGTGGTCTGATGAGTCCAGACTGATCATATTACAGAGCGATGAGTGCGTCAGGGTAAGAAGGGAGGAGCATGAAACGATGCTTCATGTATAGTGGTCACTTTACAAGTCTCTGGAGGCAGTGTTATGATCTGGAGTTGCTTCAGTTGGTCAGGTCTAGACTCAGCAACGTTATGTGGCCAAAAAATTAAGTCAGCTGACGACCTGAATGTACTGAATGACCAGGTTATCACATCTATGGAGGTTTTTTCCTTTGATGGCACGGGCATATTCCAGGACACAAATTGTGAAAGAGTGTTTCTGGGATCATGAGGAATCATTTTCACACATGAACTGGCCACAACACTGTGCGCCGTAATCACTGCTAAAGCCAGTCGAATGAAATCTTAGAGCGTGCAACATGTGTTTTGGCCAGGCAGTGTATCAATGCAGTCATTCTTTAAACTTTCTAGATTAAAAATGTGTAGAATTGTTGAAGGGTTTATTCCACATTTTTGGAAGGAGTCTTCATTGTCAGGGCTACGTCTCACTCAGTGTGTTAATAACTTCAAGAGACAAGATAACAAGAGACTGTTTGACTGTTTACTTGTTCCACAACATTAAATGTATCTATAAATAGATTTTTTTTTATTATGTTATAATAAATTCATCAAGAAAAGGTTTATTGGTAAATTGCTGTGGTATAAGAGAAATAAAACACTTTGTGACATGTTGTTATCGAAAAGTAATCAGTGATGGGGTAAGGTGTTTTCCAGAGCATTGGGGAGAACAGAAAACAACCTGTATGGATGGAAAAGAATGTTGTAAATAACAGAAATGTAGAAGCTGTTAAGAAGATTTTGAGATTTTATCTGAGTAAAGTTTTACCTTGGCAAGGAGTCACTCAGTCACTCTGTGAAGGTAATCATATTATTATTAGTTTTTTTCTTCTTCTGTTTTTAATAATCTCCATACATATACAAAATGTTCAAAGCAGTGCTTTGGATGTACATACATCAAGGTCAAGGTCATCCATGCTGGGTGGCTCTCCTTTCTTGTTCATGTCAGACAGCATCTGTGTATCCAAATGGTGTATAGTTAACAGCTACGCGATAATCTCACTAGTTCTGTCCCGATTATATCCTGCATTCTTGTAAACTGCTTTAGATAAAAAACTTCTCTAAAGCTAATGAATTTAGGTTTGTAAAAAAGAAAGCCAACGTGCAAACAGCGATGAGGAAGTGTACTCACATCCATGTACTCTTCAAACTCAGCCTGGCCTTCCTCCTGCTCATTTTCCCAGTCTCTCCAGTTATCGAAGTCTACTGAAAGCCATGCTGGCTGTGAGGATCAGAACAGCACCAAGGTCAGAGGGATAAATGTCCACGTTAAGTTTGTCCTGACTGTGGCAATGCACCCCAATGTTGAGATAAAACATACAGTATAATCAATCTTTTTTTTTCCATATGTATTTACCTCAGAAAATCACATAACTTCTACCCAGTACACTACATTCACTACATTCTCTCTGGTATGAATGCCTTCACCAAACGTTCATTCATCTTCAGCTAGGAACCTTGTCCTAATCAGGGTTACAGTGGTTTCTGGAGGCTATCCTAGGAATGTTGGGTGTGAGATCGGAATACACCCTGGACACACATGTTCACAAATAGGGGTAATTTAATATCACCAATCCATTTACATGCATGTTTTTGGGAGGTCGGAGGAAACGTGAGAACCCTGAGGATGTGAACCGTTACACTACACCACAACCTCACAATGGCCCAAAGTCACGATCGAACCAGGGATTCCCGATTCGACCCAATGACACGAAACATCATAGCAAAAAAGAAAAAACTTTAGAAAATTATATTTAGTGTTACCTTAGCTGTGTCTTTAGTAAGACGAGGCCAGGCTACATTGCCCTTCATTTTTCTTATCAGAACATTAATGGTCCGGTCAAGTACCTTCTCTCGGGAATCCTAAAAGAAAAAACAAAAAACAAAACAAAAGAAAAAAAACTAATTTTCCATGATACACCATTATAAAGCAAATTATGCGTTTGCATTTCTTTCTGATCAGTAACCCAGAAACCCACAGCCTTAACCATTTGACCCACCACTGGCACACGTTATTAAATTGTTATTAAAGTAAGAATGTTTAAGCAAAGACAACAACTAAGGAGACTGATTTACTGTAAGAACTGTCTAACATATTAATAAAATCTTCATGGAATAAATGTGGTAAATAAATGAATCATGAATGGGTGATTGTTGGTGAAATTGCTTCAGGAAAATTTGACAGTAGAAATCACAGCTGGTAGAAGAGACCTTTATATACCTTTTCTGTGAGGAGATCTTAATTCAGCATTTTTTGGAAGAAGTCAGCGCTTCATAACATAATAAAGCAAGCCGTATTTGTGTCTTATTAGACGAAAAATAAGAGAGGTTATGAGGAAATAACTGTTTATAGATGTTATAAAGTAAGAGATACCAGGGATCAGTGTGCTGTGGACCCTCCATAACATAAAATGGGCGGGGCGTTCAAGTCAAACTGAGACTTGTGATGAAATTTCTTGTGAAAGAAGGCATAAAAGTGATTGACATTTACAGAGGACTTTAAGCACGGTACGTTAATGAGACTCTTAGCTGCATAAGAAAGAAAGAAAAACAAAAGTTTGGAATGGTGCAAACTTTTTAAAAAATCCTGACTTATCCACGAATCCACTGCAATTGTTCCTGTTAATATTCAGCAAGTGGAACAGCTAAATCGATGGATATTTTGATGCCAACTTGCATAAGCTTGCTGAAGACACGCATCTGTCTGTGGGAACTGTACGCACAATCATACACCATCACCATTTGCGCATTACATGAACTCGGCTGGGAGTTATTCTCCATCCCTCCCACAGTCCTGACCTCTCTCCAAGCCATTTCTACATGTTTGGGCCATGTTTGACTACATGTTTGACTTTAACACCCTGTTATAAACAAATAAATGTACGTATACAATTGTAATGTTAAATGAATTACTGTTGCATAAGAGGAATAAAACACTTTAGTATACCCTTTTATAATAGTACTGTATATATTCTTTATGTCAGGCTGCATCACACCACATACAAGCACATGCCCCGTGGTGTTTTACAGTAATTTTTTACTGGCTTGAGAAGTCAGCTGTTATTCACCACACAAAGCAATATGATCCTGCATGGTCCAAAAGTCAAAACACACAAACAAAGACTGTATCATTGCTAAAAATACCTTTAAAACCGAAGGTTTTTAAGACAAGATATGTATATAAATTTTGCATTTGAACGCATTGCATTCGAGCAGTTGAAATTATGCTAAGAAATTGAATACAAAATAACTTTTAAGACTGTCATGGAACGTTTGTGCAGAGTGGATGAATTATTTGCATGACAACAAAAGTTGATGAAGCACAGGTTTGTGAGCTTACATGTCTGAGCACTTGGTCATAAAATTCGATCTCGTTATAGATGTTGTTATCATCATCATCTTTGCAGCTGAAAAACAAAAGTGTGAAGAAATTAATTATTAGATGGCTTGTCATATAGAATTGACATAGATATTAAAGCTTAAACAACAGCTAGTTCTGACCGAGAAATCTGCCTGGTAGAGAGACAGTAGTGATAATAGAAGGTAACAGCACTTGAACGTTTAACTATGTGTATCACACCGCATCACAGGTGTTCTCTAACAATAGTTAATTATACTAGCTTTTGGTTTCAGCATGGGCCCAAGTAGTTCTGTACGGTCCGGAGTACTTAGGGAGGAGCAAATACATGCCATTCAAAACTAGTCACTGGAGCACTCTTAGTATGAGAACGCATCTGATAACGTTATCATCTTAAACAATTATTGATATCATTATGGGACTTAACTGATAAAGACACACGCACAAACACACTGATTAACAGCCATCCAGAAATCTCACACACCATCCTAAAATAGATTTTTGGACATTATTTACATACACTATTTGCAAAATATATCTTCGCTGCTAATTACAAGAAATGTTCAGTGTTCTCATCCCACTACCTCAACTCATTACCTCGGTATTGGATTGTGTCATGTTGTTTGTCATGTTGTCGCTCTAAGTTGCACATTTGCACATACACTTTATGTTGTCTTTTTGTAAGGTACTTAATTTTACTTAATTACTTCATTTTAAAATGTTAATCTGTTTTGTCTCAGCTAGTTTGCTAATTAGGTGTCTTAGTTAGCTAGTTAGCTTTTTGTTAATTTATGTTGCTAATTTATGTTAACGTTGATGTTTTTTTGTAACGTACTTAGGTTTTTTTTTTTTTTTTGCACATTTATAGTGTTAATCTGTTTTGTCTCAGCTAGTCAGCTAATTAGGTGTCTTAGTTAGCTAGTTCGTTCTTGTTAATTTATGTTGTAAATGTATGTTGTATGTACGTAGCACTTTGGTCCTGGAGGAATGCTGTTTCGTTTCACTGTACTGAACTGTATATGGTTGAAATGACAATAAAAGCCTACTTGATTTGACTATTCGAATACGTTGTCTCCTTAATAATTGCTTGTATGTCATTACATATTGTCTCTGAACCATTTGCGCTGTTTTATTTAAGCCTAACTAGCTTCTAACATAAGGCTAAATCCCAAATCCCTCTCTAACTCCTGATTAAGGACACTATTAGGTGTGTGGGACAAGAGATTGTACACCCTAGCATACCAGCTTTCCATTTTTACGCTATTTGGGATTGAACCTAGGAACTCAGGCGTTGATGTTCTAAAGTGGAATAAGTGGAGACATAAAGAAAAACTTCACTTCACTCCATAGAGACTCACCACTTCCTTATTCTTCTCACACATAGTACTGGTTAACATTTTAAACTACTTTCACCTTCTGATAATTACACAAAATATCAGTCGCCTGCTCCACCAGTTGTGTGTGGTTAGTTAGTTCTACCGAGTTGTGGAAGGATATGTGTCCACGTCCACATCTCAGTCGTGCTGATATTCATCACAACAGCATGATCGCAAGTGTGATATTGTTTAATTATATGTCAAATTGAGCAAATGTTAGAATTTGCTATATGGTGACGTACGTGAATATTTGATCCCTTAAAGTTGTCTGTATTTCGTAGAGTTATATCCTGAAGCTAGTATGTAATGAATAGGGATGAAATTTTATAAAGACTTGAGACTGGAGTGAAGGTTCACCGTCCAGTGACTGAAGTTGTTCACACAAAATCTTCAAGAACCTAAATGTGTCTGAATGACTTGATTCAAAACCAACAAATACATTTAAGGATTTAATACTTATGCAAGGCGAAGCAATATTTTCAAAACAATTTTACTTTTTACCTTCATAGCAATAGATTCTCACCTTAGGATCATTTTGGTGTCCTGGATGTCGACCTGAACGTTTGTCGCTTTCTGAATCAGGAAGTTTACAGTAATGTACTTTTTTCGGTCAAACCAAAGTGTTTTTGCTGGTTGACTTTTTAAGCAAGAAGGAACAAAACATCATATGATTAATACTTTGAATTCAAATGCCACAATTTTTTAAAAATAACTTATTACATATTATCATTTCAATTTCATTAACTACACCACTGTCTACACAGATATTCACATCACACTAGAGTTTCACCCACCAGTTCTCCGGTCTGACAATTTTTGGCATCTTGAGTCTTCAGAGATCACTTTTCAGGTTGAAATGTTTGGATTCTTAAGGTCTAATCCAGTATATTTCCCCAGAAATTTTGCAAACTCTTAGTCCACACTGAGAGGGAGCACAGTGTGTGTGTGTGTGTGTGAAGAATAGCTCAGTGATCTGGGCTATTTTAGGATGGACAGTATCAGCTGCTAGTGGTGCCGCCTTCACCCCTCCACCCCATTCCCATTTAAAGGCCTGAGTGGAACACTCGGGAAAGCCACAGTGTTTTCTTTTTCCCCTATGTGTAAATGGTTGGGGGGGTTGGAGAATCTTCCAGAAACTCAGCATGGGTGCAAATGTTCCTCAGCCTTTTCAAGCAGCATTAAGGTTCCACACACAATTAAATGTTTGCAAAAATGCACTGTCAGCAAATTTACCTAATTATATGTAGTGAATGTAAAATTTCCTATTATATTCAAGTGGGGTAAAATAAAATGACTGTTTTTGATGTATTAGCCTCTCCAAGGTAGAATTGATGATATATCTTACTCTTTCTTTCTTTATAAATGAACAGAATTGGAAAATTAATACAAACAGAAGTATGCAAAATTTTCGATCCACCCATAATTTTCTTCATATATTGCTTCCAACTAGATAGGCTTTCTTACAGCATATTTTTTATGTAGTCTCGATGAATAGTTTTTCAGGCTTTGTTAAGCCACAGAGACCTAATTTCATGCATGAACCATATAGAAACAGGTCCAGATGATGACAGATGATCAGGCTAGTAATTAGTACACTGGTGGTGCTGAGTGGTTGGAACAGACGAGAGGGGAAATGAGGTTGCTGCTGAGGTTTTTACATAGACAACCAATTTTAGATTGTATCTTTAGGCATCATTAAGTTTAATTTAATATAAAGAAATGAGGCATAGCGTCAAACCTTTGCACAGTACTGTACATTATAACCAAACTTTTGGATGCACGAGAACCAACTTAGGAGTGTTACAGGAACAATGAATGAATATTTATTTATTTACATATTTAAGTTTTTGCATTTATTTAAGTGTGTAAATTTGATTTTTGAAATTCACGCAATTCAGTGTATACTGTGGGAGGAAACCGAAGTATGCAGACAAAGCATGCATGGACATACAGTACACACACAAATTGTATTTAATCATATAAAATCTAATATTAAAATAGTTATAAATATAACAAAATATAACAGGGTCTACAGTACATGGTTATTTTGTACCAGCAGTAATACCTGTTGTTGATGAGAAGTGTTTGTAGAAATAGTTGAAAGGTTAAAGCTAAAAATAAGCTGATCAGTTTTAATGTAATCGGTGATTTTAGTATTTCAGGTTGAAGCCCACGTGTACATGTCTGTCTGTCATTTTGTACGGCAGAACTCTGTGCCTAACTTATTAATACAAAGACATAAAATAAGGTTAGTAAGGTTGAGTATCTTACGCCTTGTTTAAGCTAAGTTGTACTTCTCTTGTACACTATCTCTTTAAAGTTGATTATTACATCTGGCTACTACATGACTGTTCATAACATCATTTTTACTAAACATTTTTACTAAACAACTGCGCTCTCAGTTCAGGTATTTTAAACGCCCTCACCTCAGAGTGTCTATATGTTCACTCTAACAACTCTGTTTTCATTTTTGTTTTTATCTCATAGTGGTGCTTCACATCACTGCTTTTTATTAGCAGTCCAAATGTACTGACATGTCCTTTAGTACTGTAGCTGTACTGCAACAACGGCCCTCGTGAAAAACAAAAAGTTAAAAGGGCTTTAGCAGTGCGGGAGATTAATCTGTTATAAATGCATAAATATATAAATGATTCAATATCAATGACTCTGATACCTACACCATGAAGTAAGAGTAATAATGAGTAACAAGTCACAAGTAAGTGTGCTGCTTTAAATCATTATGACGGCACATAAACATAGCATATGTATACACCGCCATCTTCTGGTGGAATTATTTACAGCAGTTTTCTTCACCATTTCCGGTTTTGGTTGGTTCCAACCGGAAAAGAGAATGTGGCGCGCGATAGAGGCTGTTGTTGCTTCAACTACACAGTTTGTCCATTTTAAAGTCCGCGCTCTGAATGAAAAAAGGCAAACCGGTTTTAAATAAAAAGACAAGCACAGAAGACAGAGTTATTTTTTGTCATTGAGAAGAAAAGGGGAATTACTTTACAGTCATAATGCCTCGGAGGAAGGTAAGAATGGAAATGTAACGAAAGGGTCAATGTTTCTAGCGAAGCCGCGGGTGGAGTTGCCTCATAAAGATCCGTGTTCACTACATAGGTGCACTACTTAGTGCGTTGGTGAAATACCTCGGTTGTTTATCTAGTGCCCTTTGTATCTGGTGGGATAGATTTGAGATTGAACCGCGGCCAGATTTTTATAGCAGGACTCCTCTTTTGTACTAGCAGGATGCCTGTTAGGCTTTTTACACTCGGCTCGGGGTTTTGACGTGAATAGTGCGGATAAATTATGTTTTCGATAGTTTAGATAAAATAAAAATAACGAACAAACACCGTGAGACGAATGTAAATAGACGTGCTGAAGTGTGAAACGTCCACTGGCTGTAACGTTACACTAAAGCTGACTGAAGATCTACGACCATTGTTGTGCTAACTTAGCTGTTTTATATATAAATTTCCGAAAAACGAAACCGCATACCGCCAATAACTGTCCTGCTAGAGTGTATACTGTACTTCTGTCTGGAAACCGGTGTAACGCTACGTTCGGTAAGCTGGGTATGGGCTAACACATGAGCTAACGTGTGCCAACTCCGAATCGTTTGCGTGAAAATGAGTCGACTCATCTGAACCGGGTCAAAGATTCAAATCCGCTATTTGGTCACGTGACCTGCCCTTCCCAAGCTAACTGTATACGTTACTGTGGTAAGAGTTAGAAACTGTCTGCCTGTATGTAAACATTTTATTTATATACAGAGTCAACCCCCAAAAAATATATACACAGTTCAGGAAAATAAAAACTTGTATAAATGTTTTAATACTAAGTTTATTCCTTTTGGTTATATAGTGATATGATAATATTGTAATAATAATAACAATATTATATTATTATTTATATTATATTGGTATAATATACATCATACTTTATTTCTTTTCCTTAAGTGTAATAATAACAAGACTTGCCACCATAACAGTGATGCACTGTGTGTTCTGTCACCTTAACCATTTCGATCTTCACTAGCGCTTCTGTTGGATCAGACTATACGGGCCAGACTTCACTCCTCATGTGAATCAGTAAGCCTTGGCCACTCATGAGCCCGTCGTCAGTTCACCGGTTTTCCTTCCTCGGATCACTTTTGGTCGGTCCTGTCCACTGCAGACCGTGAACATCCGATATGGAGTTGCTCTGATCCAGTCTTCCAACCGTCAAAATCTGGCCTTTCTCACAGTCACTTAAGTCCTTACACTTGCTCATTGTTTCTGCCGATATTGCAGAAATGTTGCTAATGTGAGAATGGCCAAATTGTGATGGCTAGAGAACTGGGTCCTTCCAAGGAAGGAAAACTTGGTTAACTGGTGACAGGGTCATGGGTGGCCAAGGCCCACTAATACACATGGGGAGTGAAGTCTGGCCTGTGTAGCCCGATCCAATAGAAGTGCTAGTGTAGATAAAATTGAGAAAAAAGGTTCCACTATAAAGGTGTCAGAACAAGGGTGACCTACTCAATATCTCAATATTAGGCAGATGATAATAATGTTATAACTGCTAAAGAAAAGAAAAAACACATTAGGACCGGCATAAAAACATATAATATAAAATACTACCACAAAACATTTTATATCACATTTTCCTTATGTGAAAATTACATTGCTGATATTTTCACATGATTCCATATGTTATAATGTTAAATATGGCATAATTTAAAAAAAAACAAATAACAATAGAATGTTCTTTGCCCATGTCATTTATGTAAATTCTGAGCATTTTATTATGATTATTAGTATTATTTATTTTTAAATGAACCATCATTAATTCAACACAGTTTTATTTGTTAAAAGTTTTTAGCATTAGATGTTTCTGACAACACTTCACCCCAAAGTCCGGTTCATTTTGATCAGTGAGAACATAACCGTTCCACGCTCAGGAACCGTAACCGAGTCCGCTGGGAAAAGTGGTCTTGGGACCAGTATGGTGTAACTGGGGTGTGGATCAAATTAAACATGGAAGCAATTGTACCTGAGAATGGAAGTAGTTCTCTGTTTAGACACAACGTCATCAGTGCGGTTCGTCTCCTCCGAAATCTGTGTGCCCGTTGCACGCGCACTTATCCTCAGATCCTCGTAGCTGATAAGAGAGAGTGTTACTCTTGACTTTTGTCATGAAATATCAGACATGAGGTGCGTTCTGATCGGCCTGAAGTACACTTCACAGGGTGTTCAGCCATGTTAACTGTGATTCCTAGGGAGCGAAGCTGATCAGTTTAATGGGAAATACAAGCGGTGTAGGGAACAGCAGGTCTTCACTTCACGGGAAAAGGGAATGAAAAATTTCCCATCAGTCAGTGCGTCTCGCTAGAGCCTGAAAGAGAAAAAAGGAGCACGAAAAAGGATTTGTAAATTTATTATCATTATTATCAAGGACGACATCATATTAATAGGACACAATAATAAATTTTTTTATTTAATCAAGAAATCCTGAGTATTATATAGGTTAGTAATCTGTAAAAAAAAATCTCAGTAAATCTTTAATTTGTTATTATTATTATTATTATTATTATACTGTACACGCTTCAATAATTTTATAATGGTTTCTGTTTTAATGAATATTCAAGATTTATTGTCCGTTGTGTGAAATTTCTACAGCGACAGGTATCCGAGGTGCTTATGTTACCATGATAACGAACCGAGACGGGGGAGTGCCATCTGCGCTGGTGTCTTCGCAGGGTGTTTCCAAATGGTGGTTTTGTTGAGGGAAGTTTCACCGACCTTTACTGCAAACTGAGCAGGGAGTAGGGCGCACACTTGTGAAGAACATTTTGGAATGTTATAGCTGTTTTATAGTTTTAATGGCTGCTCACAAACCAAGTTGATGCATACTGCCACCTGCTAATCGGAGGGTGTACATACTTGAGTGTGCTCAAAAACGGTGTGAACATCGCTCAGAGAGCGAGAGAGGAACAATCGTTTTTGAGTTTCAATGAATCCGTCGCGACCTAATGTGAAAACGCCCTTGGAGAGAACCCAGATTCGAAAGGGAACCCGTCCTCCTCAGGCAGACAACGGACAGAAAACTGTGATGATCGTTAACGTTAGAAAGCTATGCTTATGTGGACACCCAACTGTGACAACAATACATGTTGATCATCCAGGTGTTAAATTCCCAAGCTTTTAGAGAATGAGTATTATAACATCGTCCTTATTCTAACTCAAGATCTTGAGTCACTGTGAGCGAGTAAAGTTGTTCTTGTTCTTGGTTTGCTTGCAGAGAGCCGCCGGGAGTAGTTCAGACGGGACCGCGGACTCCGATGACTCCACAGAACACGAGAAGACCGACAGCTCGCACAGTGACGCGAATCCACGAAGTAACGCACGGCTAACTAGAGCTTCTGTCCGCCTCAGTCAGAGCTCACAAGGTAAAGTCACAGCCGCTAGAAAGAAGAGCGTAGAAGCAGCAAACGGTGCCGGAGTGGACCTATGTGCCCCGAAGCTTTAGAATTTAGCCATTAATCAGTCTGTTTATCCATACAAACTGGTTCTCAAAACAAAGCAGGAATGTTGGAGTCTGTTATCTGTTATTCGCAGGTATTGGCAAACAGGCAGCAAAATTGTTAACACGCTGACGAATAACATGATTTAACGAAAGCAAGACACGTTTCATTCTGGTACAGACCACGAAAAAAGTACATGAGATAAATAAAACTTAATGAAAAGTTCAACACACTATATTGCCAAAAAACCTTATTCGTTCGCCTGCCTTCACATGCATATGAACCAGTTCCGACATGATCTTGTTGATTAAGCAAGGTCCATGAAGACATGGATGAGCGAGTTTGGTGTGGAAGAACTTGACCGGCCTGCACAGAGTCCCGACCTCAACCTGATAGAACAGCTTTGTGATGAATTCGAGCGGAGACTGCGAGACAGGCCATCTAGTCCAACATCAGTGTCTGACCTCACACTTCTGGTCCAAAATTCCCATAAACTCCTAAACCTTGTGGAAAGCCTTCATAGAAGAGTTTCAGCTGTTATAGCTTGGACCAACTTTGTAGTAAAGAATTGCATGTTACTCAAGTTCATATGCATGTGAAGGCTGACGAGCGAATACAGCGGAACCTCGGTTCACAAACTCTCCAGAATACGACCAAAAAAACAGGCTAAAACTTCTCTCCTCTATTTAGGGCTTTAGAAAAATTAAATTTTGGTCCAAGTTTTATCACTTGGGTTAAATTATTATATTCAAGCCCTATTGCCTCAGTTCTGACA
>JAQMYL010000006.1:5766620-5794729 GCA_030014365.1 Clarias pachynema | reverse complement strand
GGTACCGGACCAAAATGACCCTCTTTACCTACCCTCCTACCCCCTTTTCCATAATGTGAATCGCTTTAATAGAAATTCCTCTTAAATGAAGTGGCTCAAACCCTCATGGCAAGTTTCTGCCATCAGCTCTTTTTTTTTCTCCTGCAATTAGACATCATAACCTGAATACTATTCATGTTTTGAGTAATCCATTGATTGGGATTGTTCCTTTAGGCAAATCTGACATCTATAAAGCAAATAACCATTAAGACTTTTTTTGTCCACTGTTTTTTGTCTGCACATTCACAGTGCATTAAAAATGTCCATGTAATGCAATAAACATACCACTAATACAATGATGTACATTTGAAATACTTACAGTATTTTTTAGTTTTTTAATGTTTTACAAAGAGAAGGAAAATAAGTATGCGGACACAATAAAGTTTTGTTACTTAATATACCAAGGGCGTTCAAGTCAACGTTGTGATGAAATATCTTGTGAATGAAGAGATGAGACTCTTAGCTGCAGTAAAACATTTAAATGGTAAAAAAATGGTTTTAAAAAGACACCCACTGCAGTCATTCCTGTAGACATTCAGCGAGTGGATCGCCTGATCCTTCATAATCGACTGATAACTTGTCGCCGACTTGCAGATGAAGAGACGCTCCCTGCCCCCTCTTCATTGGGGAATGATTACAAATGATCGCTGAGAGTGTGATGTGGGTTGTGGGGTGGGACCCTCCATAGATCCGACTTATTTTTGTCCAGGTCATTTCTTGGGAGCTGTGGGAACTGTACACACAATCATTCACCAACACCACTTGCACATTACAGGAACTTATTGCCACATCCCACATAGTACAGTTCTGACCTCGCTTCAAGTTGTTTCCACATGTTTGGTCCATTAAAGGGGTTCCTTAGAGGCCAGCAATTCAGGCGTGACCCAGGCAATTGGTGCTGATGTTGCACCCGTATCTGTCCATGAACGTTGCTCCTGCATATTCTAGAACCAACTTGGATGTTTATGCTCTTTGCTATGGCTCTATAGGTGTGCATGAAATGCGACACATCAGTGCAGCTCAATATATGTATAAACAACATGTTGGAATTTCGTTGAATCATCGACCAGCCATAACATTTAAATACGAAACATAACCAATATCGTATAGATTCTCCTTGTTCCAGCGGTGCGGCTCTGGACCCTTTTGGCATGACTCCACAAGATCTGGATCCTTTGGGTGCTGTGGGTTGTGGGGTGGGACCCTCCATGGATCAGACTTATTTTTGTCCAGGTCATTTCTTGATTGGAGCTTGATTGGAATGGGATGTGGGGAGTTTGGAGACTGGGTCGGCAGCCATGGAGCCTTACTATCGTGGCCAGGATTGACTTTTTTTGGCTGCAAAAAATTAGCCTTGTGTGCCCATGATCCCGTCACCAGTTTACTGATATATACAGTAATTGAGAATCATTGTTAATATGTTAATGCTATTGATGAAATTGTGTATTTTGTATGTTTTAATGCCTGCATACACTGTCAGAAATATATAGTACTTTTTCTTGTTGCAGGCTGGTACCAATAAGGGTGTATTCTTATTTGTGGCTTTAAATTCATTTTTAATATGATTATTCTCAAAGGTTTCAAGGTATTTCATAGCCATAGTGTTTCATAAAAATTGCATAATTACAAAATGACATGCATTCATCTATGTTCAAGAGAACTTGGTAAAATTTGTTTTATTGGTGAAAAAAACCCTGGCATTTTTCCTAAAACATTCCAGTACTACTCCTTCAATATAATATTCCTATTATCCTATTTGTCGTCATCACCCCCCACCATCCACCATCCTACTTGTCATCACCAGAACCCATTTACCCAATAAATTACCCTGAATTTTTCATACTTGTCCACTGAACCAATCAGTTTTGCATTGACCTAATATTGACTTCCTGAATCCTCTTCACATCCGTCTCTGACTTATTCATAAGCTTCTGGGCTTTCTGTTTGATTGGAGCCCATAAATGGATGAGATCAAGCTCACGGTGGCCATTGAAGTCATTGGTTAGCCATTTTTATGAAAGACCTTTGTAATTTCCTCTTGCCGTAGTTTGGAGCAACCAGCTTTAAGGATGAAGCGGCTTTGCCGTTCCTATGACGAGGTTCAGCTGTTGTAAAGACACAGTAACGCAGATGTCGTTCAAAAGACAAATTAGCATTAATTACCTTTTTTTTTCAGAGTCTAGCTAATCATTACGCATTTATCTTTTTCTGGTCTTTTTTATGGGCAGCACTGGTGAAAGAGAAATTTCTTTTTAGTTTTTCTTTTTCAAAAATAGACTTCGAAAGGCTTGGAACTGGTCTTTTGAGTGGAGAATGCTGTTATATAAGGATTCTGGTGTAGTCGAGTGGCTCTGATGAGCGTTCATCATACGCTCAATCACTTTTTCAGGGAAGTGATGAGAGATGGAGCTCAGACTCACTTGAATATTAGAGATTAGGTGTCTTACTTTCTTTTACTTTGCATTTTAAATGATAATTCCGGTGAGTCACTTTGGATGCCGGACAAATGGCATAAATGAAAATTTAAAAACGACGCTTTCGTTTAACATCAATAATAAAAGCAAGGTGGGGACAAAAACAGTTCTGATGTATTTTATGATTCTACTTTATAAATGGGTTTTTTTGTGAGATATGTTTTTGCTTCCTCTTTAATCATCAGATAAATCCTTCCAAAGAACAACTGCACATTGTCATTGATGAGGTCATGTAAAGTTTTCTTTTGTTTCTCCACTGACTAACCTATCAGGTATTGCAAAATCGGCACCCATTGAAATCGAGATGACACATACGCAGTAGTGTTCTTTGATCTCGCCACAGGTGCTTAACAAAGCAAGAAACCAATTTTCAGTAATTTCACCTGAACACCACTTGTGCGCTCGCGAGCACACTGAGGTCTAACGTTGAGTGCTGAATCAAAAGGAATCAGAGGCTCTACATTTGCATGTAAAAACAGCCTTTTTCAAAAGGACTCCCACTGCGCTGACACCATATTACCATCTCATATCCAGCAGCGCGGTGTAGGTACTGCTCCAGATACGGTGTTATATTGTGTATGTATATTTACTGTATAGGTAGGACTTATCAAATCCAGCAGCATGGTGATTCTGGGCTTTGATTGACAAACCAAGTGATTGATCGATTTATATTGAAGTTACTTCATTCCTAGAAAATTGCCATTAGCGTCTAGATAAATGGATATTATCTGAAAACAAACACTAAAGCTGTAACAGTCTCTTGTTATAAAATGCAATGGGAATTTAGTGGCAATACATACGTTTAAATCTGAACTCAATATTTAGCCATTAGGTAGAAGTAAACATATTCTTTACATATGATCCGTTTGGCATCCAAGTGTGATTGTCATGTTTATTTTTGTCTTTTGTCATTTTTTGGATTTTTACCCATTTGGTTAATTATTATTCTCTGACACACAAGGTTGTCATTATCAAGACATTTAATTTGAAAACCACTATATAACCTTATGAACGTCGTTATTTATGATGGAGTAAGATCAGGACTATATTTAACACTTCAAAATGAAGTTTTTACAGAGTAGTAGCAGACGTGCATTGTCATGCAAGATTACAACACGCTTGATCTTGCGCACAAAGATCACAATCACAATCTAGCTGATGGTTGACTTTCGAATGTGATTGAGGATGTTTCTGTTCCATACATAATGCATTTTGGTTGTTGTGTGAATACCATGTTATATACTTAACAAAACTTCATGGGATACTGTACTGTAAGCATGCATGAGCCATTTGTGTACAAGAGACGTTGAATGCATGTGCTATGTGAGAAGCTGTTGTTTATACAGTGAATTTCCTGTACAAAGAGCTGTTGTCATGTACCAAAATGAAATTAAAACTGGTAGAGGAGGACGTTGATGGTGGTGTAAACTTAAGTTTTGGTATTGATTATAATGTTTCGCATGATCTCTGACAGCCTTTGTAATTAAAATTATTTCCTCAATCTAATTAACTTTCTGTTTGTCTCACGACAAAAATCTAAATCAAAAGCATGAGAATGATTCAACCAACATAGAATTCATTGGTACTAATTTGCATACTTAAATAATCACAAAAACAAATGCAGGATGGTTTGTCCTTTGTGACAAATCTGTGGGAGATGGAATTATAGCTTTTTGAAAAATCACACAAAATTCACACTTATACTGTATAACCCATACAATTTTGACAAAATATTTTTCCGCATTTTCACTTATTAACATTCTTGCGACTCATTCTGCATCAATTTGCAATACTTATTGCTTCCTTTGAAAAAGCTAATTTTTCTCGAAAACAGAAAACTTCTCATTTTGTTGACAAACTCTTCAATTAAGGCAAATTACCTAAATTCAAATGAGCTTTTTTCAAATTTGATAGATTTTATTTCTTATAAAGAGGAAAAGGACACTTTTGCTTGCTCCAACATTACATCAAGTTCCACAGCACAGTCCAATGCCTTCTGTTCAATTGTAGATGAAAAGCTGTGATAACCACATTGTGCAGCATTTTGTAGAGGAGGGCATGAGAGATGATGAACTAGTACAGTTCTTGACAGCTTTTTGAAATAATTGGATGCTACACTGAACGGAAAATCTATGGCTGGGTGAGAGAAGAATTCACCTTTGAGATTTCGAAGACCTAAATGGAAATATTAGAAATATAAAGTTGGGTATTTCTTGGGAAAGTGGTTAGAGGTATTCAGTTTAAAAAATACTTTCTTACTAATAATAGTAATTCTTAAATATAATAATGAAATATGGTTACTCAAGCATGTCCCCATATTAGTGGAATTAGTATTTTGATCTAAGAGTTTTTATACTGGATATATTTTTTAATATAATTTTTTTATATAATTTTTTCATCTGTGAGACAACTTTATGGTTATGAAGTACTTAGAGGCCACAGACTTTCCCTTGAATGCCACAAGCAGAACTATAAGACCAGGTCTGATTCAGGACCCAAATCGTCCTCATTATTTCAGTGAAGGGAAGAATCTCATCTCTGTAGTGCTCAAGAAAAAACCCACCTTGAGCTCAATCAGTTCTTCAGATTTCTTTTTACACTGTTGAGATGATGAGATGAATCATGACTGAGAACTGTCCGTTCTCCATACAGCATGATTTCCTCCAGCTTCATCCAGCGAGGGTATCTGTAGAACGTCTTCATGTAAGGACTGATTGCATTATAATGAGATTGCTTTGAAGTTTGAAATCGTCCTTTTATAAGAATAGATCAACTCGTTCTCAGGCATTCAGAAGTCTTTGCTTCCTGGTATACAGAGCCACCTCATGTACCAAAGCTATTAAAACCATAAAAGATTTTTTTTGGTTTCGTGCCAGGGCCACTGTAACAATCTGAGCTCTAAGAGGAACAGAACGTTCCATGCTTGAATGTTTTTGGCAGATTGCAGAGTCATGATCGGCAACTACAAACCTAGGTTTGATTGTTTATGTCGTTTTTCATAAAAGGATTCTCCCCAGATTACATATAATGGCTATTTTTTTAGTCAAGGGAATAACGTTTTAATTATCATAATTTCTTAATCAGTGTATTGATGATGATGGTGGTGGTGGAGAGTGCTGTCTAACATGTTGATCCAAAAGTGTCAAATTCTCTCCAGAAAGGGTCGGTGTGTGCGCTTGTGTGTGTGTGCGTGTGTGTTTGTGCAGGTTTTCTTTCCAACCCTGTTTTCAATGAACTCTAAATGTTCTTGCTTGGGTAGAATAACAGAAACCCAAATTAACCTTTATCATCATATGTACAGTAAGCAAACATGAGTAATGAATTTGCATAAAGTTGTCAACTTCAGTACTCTGTTTCCGTGTAGTACTAAAGATTTTCCAGTGTTGCAGATAATGTGTATTCCTCAAGTGTGTTCCTCACTTCATTCCTACCCTAGCAACAACTAGCACTGCAAACAGATATAATTTATGTTATGTTTAGTACAACTGAATGGCGGTGCAGTGGCTTAGTCGTTAGCAATGTGGCCTTGCAACTCCAGAGTCTGGGTTTGATTCCCAAATCGGGGTCTGTGTGCATGTAGTTTGCATGTGCTTGGTGGGTTTCCTTCTGATACCCCGGTTTCCTTCCACAGTCTAAAGACATGCAGATTAAGCTAATTGCTGGTCCCAAATTACCCATAGTGTGTGAATGCATGTGTGAATGTTGGCTAGAGGTCCTACCATGGTTGCAAAAATGGAAATAAATACTATGGCCCCCTAGTTGGCCTGCCAAGGTTCCTATTATTCGACATTAGATTTTTTAGATATTTAGCATTCTAGCAAAATTCATGTTTTAAATGTCCCATGTGTTCCCTGTTATATTTTGCATCATCACAACTATACTGCAAAGCATCATCGCAGCTATATGAGTATATCTGCAATGATGCAAATTATTTAAAGATTACAAGCTCGTTTGTCAGGCATGTTGGCAGTAGTGTCATAGCTTGGACTTGCATAGCTGCTTCTGAAACAGACACACTTATCTTTATTGATGATGTAACTCCTGACAATAGTGTCAGAATGAATTCTGAAATCTGCAGAAGGTCTGCAAATTTATATCCTGTACAACTGGGGGATGCAACCAATCTAATCAAATCACTCTGCAAACGTAACAAAGCATTGGCCAGGTGAATACAGTGGAAGGTGTCAGAATGGCCAGCGTTTGGAGAAACGATCCAAAACAAACAGATAAAAGAAAATGTGTTACATGTCATTTTCATTTTTTCATCTTTTATGTCTGCACTGTTTTGTAAAAACAATAGAACCAGACTTGCCATTCCAATACTTATGAATGGGACTATGTAAAACTGGGCAAATCAGCCACAGGGACGTTTGACATGATTCAACAAGTTTATGGCGGTGCTGCAATGAGTTGTGCAAGGTGTTTTGAGTGGCACGCATGCTTGGAGAGTGGAAGAATGTCACTGGAAGACGACGAGAGATCTGGAAGACCTTCAACAAGCTTAATCCCCATGAAAATGTCCATTTGGGGACTTGTGCATGATAAAGGTGCCATTATGGGATGCTGCCATTATGGGTATGTCATACGGAACAGTCCAGGCATTTCTCACTGTTGCAGCCAAGTCCGTCCCAGACAAAAGGGAAAATCTGCCAAGACTTCGTCAGAGTGCCATGGATGACCCGTCCTTCATATCGAGGATCATTACCGGTAAAGAACCTTGGGTGTATGGATACCACCCTGAGATGAAGCATCAGTCTTAACAATGGAGGAGCCCATCACACCACGAGCAAAAAAACATCTCGACCAAGTGCAAGCTAAATGAAGCTAAATGTAACTACTTTAGCTAATCTACTTAAGGACAATCTAAAATATAAAACATATACTGGGTTGCTTAACACCTTTTTAAACTACATAATTCAATGTGTTCTTTTATAGTTTGTTTGTATTGTATTAATGTGTAATGTTGAAAATAATAAAAATAAAGAAAAAACACAGAAGGAAAATCGTGTCCAAACTTTTGACTGGTAGTTCATGCATGCATACATATATGTATGTATGTACTGTATGTATGCATGTATGCACAGTGGTGTGCAAAAGTCTTAGAAACAGGGAAATAACGGCTGCAGGGCAGGCATGTCTTAAAAAACGTTTGTACAATAATAATAATAATAAAAGAAAACTATTAAAAGCAGTAAACAGTAATTAATGAAACAAATTCTATAATTAGTGTGAAACAATTTTTTTCTGTTGCTTAAAATACAGTATAGTCTCAGGTACAATTTGTGCTGTTTTATAAGGAAATAAGCTACTTAGTTTTATTTAACATCCTGCAAAACCAACCACAGTTCTTTTAGAACTTGCTTATTTTTTTCAAGCATGCAAATCACATAAGCTTTTTTTTCTTTTTGTCTGAAAAGTGGACTTTTGCATAATACACTACTTTCTTTTCTGGCCTTCAGATGTTCTACTGTAAGATTTATTTTTTTTTGCTGGAGAACTACAGTAATATTTGGAAATCAGAAATGGTTTGTACTGACTTAATAATGAAGTCATAAAATAGTACAAAAAAACACAGAGTGCCTAGGAATTTGGTTCAGTACTGCACACACACACACACACGAGCACACGCGCACACACACACACACACACACAGATTAGCCATAACTCCATACGACCTCTGGGGATGTGCTGTGGTGTCTGGCCTCTGTCCCTCTGTGGCCTCTGAGGACATCATTGTTTGTTTGACGCATTCTATGGATGGTCAATTGGATTGGGAGCTGGGGACTGGAGTTCGGGTCGACAGCCTTGGGCTCTTTGCCTGTACCACGGCTTGCTTACATGTGGCAGGCTGTGGTACACTGGGTATTCTGGTGCCTTTCTATTGTGGCCAGCATTGACTTTTTTGGCAACAGACTGGCCTTAAGGCTCCACAGGCATGGACAAGCCTTGGATGGCCATGATCCTGTCACCAGTTTGCTGATGTGTAATTTATAATCAATGTTAATGTGTTCATGGCTATTCCGTGTAAATATATACAGCAACAACTCACAGTTTGGTGATTTCTCTGCTCAAACTGAGCTGATTCAGCTAAGGTATTAATAAGCAGTTTTATTGGGTGTGTTTAGGTGTTGGTGAATTAACAACTAGTCGAATTTCAAAAGTATTGAAATTCAATGTTGTAATGATTGAATGACAATAATGACAAGATAATAAGATCAATTTGTTATTTTATGTAATGAAATTGCGATACAACAATCAATATTACGAAGTTCCATTTTTTTCACAACCTGCTGGATCCGTTTGGGCATAGAGTCAAAACAACGTCTGCGGCACTCTGGTGTCTGGTGTCGCTCGTTCAATCCATGCCTGCTTGATTGCTTCATGTGCAAAAATTGCCACACACACACACACACACACATACACAAACACACACACACACACACTATAATATTAATATAATATACATCATACTTTTTTCCTCAAGTGTGTATACATTTTCTGTCTGACTGTTTATGTATTTTACATTGTAGAAAGAAATAAAAAATCAGGAAAGACCAGGGAATTAAAAAGTAAATCCAAGCTTTATACTGTATATACAGTACCATTCAAAAGTTTGGACACACCTTTTAATTTAGTGGTTTTTGTTTGGTGATTTATTTTTTTATACAGTATTCTAGAACAATACTGAAGATAACTGGAGAACAATACTGGAGAAAACTTTGAAATAACACCTATGGCATTAATTAATTATGGCAATAAATTAATGACAACAACAATAGTTGTTATTTTAAGACATGAAGATCGGCATTTCTGAAATATTTTTTTCAAGTACAGAATTGTCAAGTGCAAAACCGACAAAGCAACACGTTGTATGAAAAACATACAATTAACGTTATAAATTCGTAAATAGATAACATTACAGAACAATATTTGCATGACTGTAAAGAACACAAAGATATTACTTAACAGATCGGTTTTCTGGTGGAGAGAAATATCCTAATGAAGGTTCCTGGGTTTTGCATGAAAAAAGAAAGGAGCAAGTGAGACACGGTTAACTGAAGAACTTGTTTTCTCCAGCAAGCTCAGTAAAACCTAACAACAGTTTTATTTACAGTACTGCGCAAAAGTCTTAGCCACATACCAAAAATTCCATAAGCAAACTTTAACAAAGGTCACTACAGAGTGATAAAATAAACACAGTCAATATTTGGTGAAACAGCTGGAAGGTTTTACTGAACAAGCTTAAGAATATGAATTCTTCTGATAACTTTGTCACACTCGCTCCTTTCTATTTTTATGCAAAACCCAGGAGAATACATTTTACATTTTTTTAATTTTTTTTTTTAATTTTTTTTTTAATTTTTTTTTTTTCCATCTGAAAACTGGTCTGTCATGTGATATATGGCTTACTTTACAGGCATGCAGATTCTGTAATATTATTTTTTTATTCTTTTTTTAAGTTATGTTTGAAAATATTGAATGGTTATGTACATGATAATACAGGCATAATAAACATAAAATATGTACTAAAGATAATTTGGTATGTACAGTATATTTGTGTGTGTGTGTATTGCTTTCTGAATATACTCATACACACATCTACATACACAAATTAATACATTATTATTTATTTGTTATATTTTTCATTATTTCACATATTTTCCATCATTTATATTTACATTTATTATTTAATTATAATCACTTTCACCAAATTTTATATTAATATAAATTTAGTTCTTTACATATCAGTTATTGCGTTCTCTGATCTGCATAAGAACGATAGAACAACTGAAACAGTCAACATTCAGGCATTTGTGGAGGAAGGGAGCGAAGTTTGGAAAATATAGGTCATGTCTATAAATCTTTGTCTCTAATTGACCCCTCCCTCTATTTTACAGACATCAGTGATTGATCACTGTGGAGCGTGCGAGAGGATGTGACTGCGCAGGTAATGTACACTTGCTGGAAGGAGCGTGTGTGTCTATGAAGGGAGGTTTTAATGGAACAAAGGGAGGACGAACGTGTTTACAGTGTTTCTTTTACCCAAAGGGAGTGAGCCCTAGGGCCAGGTCCCTGACTCATCTACTGCAAGTATTTGTGTCATCCTCCTCACGATACTCCATATCTCAGCTGTCTCCTTTGTCAGGTCGGCTCAGTCTTTGTATGTGTGTCTATGCGCAAATGTGCGTGAACTGTATTAAAAAATTTAACACTTGACCGATCCTCACAGGAAAGGCCCATACAGTACGTGCTTATCTATAACCTATCTTAATGAGAACAAATTCACGAAATCCCCTCGTTAAGGCTTACATTAACAGCTTACATTATTATCTGATCTCACGTTACATGACTCTAAGGCATTTTAAAGAGCTTACAATAATGTGGAAGGCTTATGACACCTCTTCAAAAGGGCATTGCTTTGAAATCACTATAACCAGTTTTTAAAGTTTTTTTTTTTTTATTATTATTATTTCTATAAGATATAAATACATTTCCAGAAAGGTACAGTATTAATCAGTGCAAATTATTTCATATTTATTGCCATGTTTTTCTTACAAATACATCATTTTGCTTAAAAACACCAGACATCAGTGTCAGTTTTTCCAAAATCAAAAATTTCAATTTAACCCAGGGCTCCATAAGAGTTCTTTCCTACTGGCTCTCACAACATACACTGTATCCTTTCTAAAAGAAAGAAAGAAAAATACAGATATACAGTATGATGTATTTGAGTGTCCCTTAATCACTTAATCAAAGGGAGAGTTTGTGATTTTTTTCCAATGAAAGTCACATCTTGAAAATCTAGTCTTGTGAAATACCAGTATTGTTCTTAAAGTGATCTATTCACCCTCTATATCACTACTTCATAACTTTATATAACTCTGTAAAAGATTGAATAAATTATTGCCGTCATTTGAAAATCTTATGCGAAGCTTAGGCGAACAAAGATGTTACACTCCCAGAAGCAATTCAATGCTGGATCGATTTATCAAACCTACCAAGTGCTTTAAAGAAACACATTTGAAAGAGAAATACGAATAGGGATTAAACGTGATGCTGCATCAGGATTTGTCTAAAGCTGCTTTGCTTCACTAAGATATTGTCATAACACAAGACTAGATTCTCAAGATGTTACATTCAGAAGGAATGTCGATGTGTTTGTTTTTCAATTTGACATATACATGAGGCTGTGTATGGACGTCCCAAATCTTTCCTTTCTTGTCAGTCAACCTTACAAAGTGGAAGTAATTTAAGTGATTGTAATATGGTATATTTGTGGTTAATGCCAATGTTAGTTGATTGTACGGAATCAGTAGTTGATCAGGAAAGTGCACATGTAAATTGTGTTATGCATTACTACATGGGGAAAATGGATAGAAAATTTTAATTCCGAATAATATTTGAAACTCACAAAATATTTGAGAACTTTTGTGTATGGAAACTATTTGCCTTGTCATTCTTATTCCATTTTTCCTTTTTATCCCTGATTCTCTAATTCATCTTTTAAAATCAGTGTTCAGTATATTTTGGATCAGTTTTGTTCAGTTCGCTTATAAGTTGAATTAATATTATATAAATGATTAATCAAGATTTAAAAAAAATATTTATTTATTTATTTATTTTTTTAATGATGTGCCTCATGACAAACTCAGTCTGAAAGCTGCTTGCTAAGCCCGTCCTCGGGGACAACTCCAGTCTAACTAGCTGTTCCCGACCTACCAATACCTTATTAGTTCTCCACCCATGATGCCCCGGGCTCCACACCCATGGCACCTCGGGGCAGTCATTCCACAGGCCACCTGAAAGGTCCCGTTTTGGCTTTAACTAAAGCCTCTTAGCTCTGTCACATTCCATAAGGGCAAGGCCTGTTTCTCTGTTCCTTACTTCATGTCTTTTTATCTTTGTTGATGTTCCTACTTTAATGAGCGCTGAGATTTGTACAAGCGTTCACATTGTACAGGTATGTAGGACAAGTATCAACCGCACTGATTGCCTTGTTTTCACTGATTATCCATAACATTAAAGCCACCTGTATTTTGTACGTTGCACAGTGGGGCTTTTTTTTTTGTTTTGTTTTTTTGTCCAGCACATCTCAGGGATTCTTGATTTGATGGAGATCTGGCGGATTTGGAAGCCAAGTCATCACCATGTTCCTCAGACTATTCCTGAACAATGTGTGCAGTGTATCAGGGCGCATTATAATACTGAAAGAGGTCACTGCCATTGGAGAAGACCATTGACGTGAAGAGGTGTACTTGGTCTGTATTTAGACTGGTGCTATGTGTCAAAGCGACATAGATACCCAATGTTTCCCAAGAGGTATTTGATTTTAATGAAAATATGAGACCAGGCCACCTTCATCCATTGCTCCATGGTCCAGTTCTGATGCTCAGAAGCCCATTGTAGGAGCGTTTCTGGTAGTCATGGGCACTCTGACCACCCTGGGCCTACACAGCCCAATACACAGCAAGCTGTAACGCACTTTGTGTTCTGATGGTTTCTATAATAATTCAGCGATTTGTGCTACATTAGCTCTGTGGAATTATACCAGATGGACTAGCTTTCTTCTCCATGTGCATCGGTAATAACCTTGAATCCCCATGACCATCTCGCTGTCACCAGTTATCCTTACTTGGATGCTTTTTTTGCTAGGTACTAACCGCTGCGTTCCAGGAACACTGCTGCTTTGGAAGCACACTCCAACCCAGATGTCTAGCCATTAAAATCAGTCGCTCATTTTTACGCTTGCTCATTTTCCCTTGTTACACTACATACATTTCGAGAACTGACTGTTCAGTTGCCGCCTAATATACTTGTGCCACTTGTGTAATGAGATAATCGATGTAATTCAACTCAGTAAGTGAACAAACTGCTACCATTACAATTAATCCTAATCAGTCTTTCAACCCTGCACCTTGATTCATGTTTAGTGAGGTAAATCAATTAAAGAAATAGAAATAAAAAGTAAACCAGAAAGCAGTTTCTGATCTGACCACTGGATGGCAGTCTTCTCATATTTATAAACTTGAACTCTTGTGCTCTCAGGCCTCTTCAGTGCTTGAAATGAAGGGTTTATCCAGTTACTGCACAGGTCTCTTATTTAAAAAATGTATTTTAAATATTTTTTTGTTTCAATTTTTTTTTCTAAATAGGTTTCAATGAAGTGCCAGCAACAATTAGGTAACAGTTTAAGTGTTATGTTAGTCCCGGCTAGGTGATGTGAGTGTGAGTCAACACATTCTATCACCTATAGGTCTATAAAACCTGTTCTAGACCAGTTTTAAAAGCTGAAATTATTGCCTGAGCTGCTGTATTATTGGAATAAAACACATCATGCGTGCCGTTACAGGCACAATCCACAGCTCAGTGTTGTGAGGTGGCCTGATGCAAACGTTTCTGCTACCATTTTTCTATAAGCACATGTTTCGGTTGTCTTATTCTTCTTATATTAGCATAGTTGGCTAGCACTTTTTTCAAGCTAGTTTTAACAGTTTTTTATTAATCACTTAGCAACCACGCATCCATTTGAATCAATTATAGTCAGGTTAAACATTGTGACTAAGGTAGTCCATGTTAGTCAACTTAGTCATTCCCTCAACCAGCCCCTCTGTTTTTTTTTGTTTTTTTGTTTAGCTTTTTTTTTGTGCGTGTATGTGTCTTTCGTTGTTACAAAGACATTAACAAACCTCACACGTCTTGTCACACCTTCATCAAATCTGAAACTGAAGACTCCTTCCATAAACATCAAGGAAACGTGTAATTATATGAATCATCACAATGTCAATCGTTACACATTCTCTGTTGTTGAACAAACGCATGTTTTTAATGATTATCAGTAGCTTGTCTGCTGTACACGTCTCTATAAATAAGGTTAGATTATAAAAGTGCATTAATATAAAACCTGTTATGTCAATTACAGCTGGAACATCTGCAATTATTGAAAATGATTAGGATCCAGATAATCAATCAGAGTGCAATGGATTTATTGAATCAAAGAAAGAAAGAAAAAAAAGAAAAATAATAATAATTATTATAAAAGAAATCAGTTTAGTCATTCAATCATAAAATAATATGCTTAATTAAACATGCAGTAGCGTCGCAGATGCGCAGAGAGCCATATTTACCGAGTTGGTTTCAGGCGTTAGTCATTAAACGAGACTCCAGTCAACGCCTACTGTATAGGTGCTTTTGAACTGTTTGACGTTCAGCATTTCTGAAAAGAACAAGACGTTCGATGATGTTTTTATATTGACTGTATTAATAGAACTAGTGCAGAAGCATAGGTCGAACCTCTTCACAGGGTTCCCAACATATATTCAGGTATTCATAAACTTGTGGAGACATTTGATAGCTCCAGAGAGGTGAAATCATGCCCACACACACACATACACACACACACACACTCTCTTGCATCCCTGCCAGTCGTTTCACACGTAAAAGCAAGCAGTTTATATTTTTTGTGGTGAACATTCATCTCGGTTGACATCTGCTATATTATCCAAAACCTTATCACCACCGTGTTATGTGAGATGTTGATGATCTCTCATGGCACGTTTAGACGTTTGAAACGAAGTCTCGATTCATCACAATAGAGGGTGTAGCATCCCAGATCACAGGAAACCGTCAAGTGTCACACCGAGCGGCACTTTTCTTCCCCTCGCTCTCATGTTCTTAAAGTTGTATTTAGAGCTCTGGGATTCAAGACACTTTGTGCGTTCTTCCCGGGAGACCTGCTCTCTCTCTCTCTCTCTCTCTCTCTCTCTTTTTATGTATCACATCTTCTCTTATTAAGCCACTCCACTGATATTAAGCCATCGTTTTTGTTAAGCATCTCTTATTTTTTTATCCATTGTATTGTTTCATTTTACTCAAAAGTATTGGTGTGGGAATGATGTGCATGTCAAAACATTCAAGGTCTTGGAAATCACCCAGGAGTTAATTTGACTTAAAATAAAAATAAATAAATGTCAATGAAGCGTGCAGCAGAGTTCTCTTTGTGTCCACATGGGTTTCGTCTCATTTTTCAGGTTTCCTCCTATCCTTTGAAAAGATGCCATTAAGCCAACTGGTAGGTCTAACAAGGTGTCAATGAGTTCGTGCTTGTGTGTGTGTGCTCTGCGTTTGACATCCCCACTTCATTCCCAGTGTTCTCAGGATCCGCTCTGGATCCACTACGACCCTTACCAAAATAAAGCAGTTAGTGAAGCTCACAGTCGGTGGAGTAAACTGCTATTGCCAGGCTGCAGGCCTCACTTTCACATACGTGAAGGAAAGTAACATTTATTGAGAATTCAATGGCGTTAAATATCTTTTGAACTTTGGTTATTTTAGTGCTGGAGGCATGCATTTATGTAACATTATTTGGATTCACGCTCAGGTGCCAGCTTCCCTCCCTGAGCTCATGCCATTTTTAACAAATGTAAGTCATGAGCTGTGTCTGAAAGCACTGCCTCACACATATATACAGTATAGAGAGCGGACTGTATTCAGAAAACTAACGTTACATACATGTGATGTTCCAAGCACCACTGAAAATATGCCAGAGGACAGTTTGGGGACTCTAACTTGGGCCTGGGTGGAAATGTAGGGGTGTCTGTGTGTGTGTGTGTGTGTGTGTGCATCCCATATAGAATGTATTCCAGCCCAGTGCCCAGCATTTCCAGGATCCGCCGCCACACCAACCAGGATAATTTTATTACTAAAAAGGAAATAATACTAATAAATCTACAAGAAAGGTGTATATGGTACTTTCTGTGCAAGTTGATTTAGCTTCTATGCAAGCACTTGATTTATCGTGCATTATGGGTATTAATATTGTGCACAAAGCTAAATGTTTTCTCATTAAATGTATTTATTTATATTTAATTACAATGTCAGTTCTAAGTTTTACGTTCTGCTAGTGACTAAATCTTACTGAACAAGCTGCACTGTACATAGAGAATGAAATCCGAACCTCTTGGCATAGATAACCGGTATACAGTGGAACCTCGGATTACGAGCATAATTCGTTCCGGAAGTGGGCTCGTATTCCAAAACACTCGTAAAACTAAATTTAATTTTCCCATAGGAAATAATGGAAACGCAAATTATTCGTTCTATATCCCAAAAAAATAAATACATAAAAATAATTAACACAAAATATAAAGTAAAAATAAAACAAATTAACCTGCACTTTACCTTTAAAAAAACGTAAAAATAAATCCCGACAGGTAAGCGTTTCCGTTTGTGCACGCAGGCGCTGTGTATGTGTGTAAAATGTGCATGCACACACACACACACACATTAACGGAGAGACCGTTTTTAAAACCGTTTAAAAATTAACAAGGAACATGGCTAGTCACACTGGCGCGCACACACACACACACACACGCTCACTCGCGTTTACAGCCCCCCTTCTCTCAGGTTCCCAAACAAGCATACACACTCTCTGCCTTACACACACACACACACATGCACGCACACAAACACACACGCACACTCAAAACCTCTGCAAGCACTAAGACCCAGCAGGGGAGACGATAGGTCTCGGCTTTACAGCCCCCACTCCTCTCAGGTTCCCAAACAAACACATAAACTCTGCTCTGTCCCGACTATTTTCAAAGGCGTGGAGCTGGTTGATTTTTTTTAATGTGTTTTTTTTTTTTTACTTTACAGCAGTGATTCCGTTAGTATGCGCTCAGGCGAGTGTGACTAGCATGTTCCTTGCTAATTTTTAAACGGTTTTAAAAACGTTCTCTCCGTTAATGTGTGCACGCACATTACACACACACACACACACACACACAGCGCGCTTGTGTGTGTATTCACCCAGCAGGGGAGACGATTACCTACAATTCTGCAGCGCAAGAGAGAGAAAAAACGTTGTCTCAGTTGTGATAACGTGACGCTCGGTGTCAAAACAAGAAGTGCATGCGTGATACACGATACTCGGTGCTCGTAAACCAAGACAATGCTCGTTTTTCAAGTCAAAATTTATTTAAAAATCTTTGCTCGTCTTGCGGAACACTTGTAAACCGCGTTACTCGTAATCCGAGGTTCCACTGTACTGTGCGACGATGTCAAATTTATATATTATTTCCTTTTGTAAAATGACAGTAGTTTAAAATGAGCAAATAAGATATTTAGGAAGAGGGTTAATCTTATGGATTAGTGCAATCTTAAAATAAGAATATACTACATATATTTGACTACATTTAAAAATTAAATCTAATTAAAGATGTTCAGTTTAATTTAATCAGAATGTGCAAACACAGTAGGGCTAATATAATCAGATCCATCCGTCCATTGTATTCCCATTTTCACAACCGTGGTAGAAGCGCTGGTCAACTTTCACACACGTTACGGGCAATTTGGGAACGGCAATTTGCTTAATCTGCACGTCTTTGGATTATGGGAGGAAACCAGAGGACCTGGAGGAAACTCACCCAGCAGAGAACATGCAAACTCAATGTAATCAGACGTGAGGCGGGAATTGAACCCGGACCATGGCGGAGGAAGGCGACAGTTCAAAACCACTAAGCCACCGTGCTGTCTATTATAATCAAATACCCTTTTTTTTTAAATCACATTTTTTATTCTGCAGCATATCTCAGGGAACTCAGAGGACACCTTGGATGGGGAGCTAACCAATTGCAGGGAACAAGCACACACCCACACACTCCACACTATGCGCAATTCGAATATGCCAATCAACCCACAACACATATTTGGAAACTCACCCGTCTCACACACACAGACAGACATTCAATCCCCCAAACCTGGAGGTGCGTGCGAGGCAGCAGCGCTAGCCACCATGCCACCACTAGAAAAGTTATTTCACTTCATTGTGTAAAACTTAAACACAGTAAACTTAACACATCAACAAACTCTTTACCCAACAATAATCATACAAGAATTTTTTGAATATTTGTTATATAGACGAATAAGAGTAAAAGTGCAACTTTGACAATTTGTTAAAAATTATCTAGCAATTTTCTCTAAAAGTACATCAAAATTTGACTCCAAAGATTAGCAGTGGAGTATGTTGACTAGCTACAAGCTTGTTCTTCTGAAAACTGATAAGACAAGAATTAGCTGGCTCATTTAGTTTATTATGATCGTATCAGTCTTATCTTATATCAGCAATGTAAGTCTTTAGAAATATGAATAAAACAATCAAGAGTGAGGCGCGTCTTGGTGTTGTGACTATTTGTTGGTTGGTCTTATCTTACTAGCTTGTGATACCGCAGCTTAGGTGTTGGAAAAGAATCATAAAATTTACATGAGTGTTACAACTATGCATTTAAGAAGATTTATCAACCTAAATTCAGGGGTAGTGGACTATGGTTCGGAAGGTCACAGGTTCAAATCCCAGGACCACCTACTGCTCGGTTGTATAATGAGATATTTAAATAAAAAATAAAAAAAAAGTCGCTTTGGATAAGGGCATCTGCCAAATGCCTAAATGTAAATATAAATTCTTTGGCTTGTCATGGCTGACAAACTGTGTACAGTAGGGTACAGTTGGGTCTCCTGGCTTCCATGCAAACCACGAGAAGAAAAAAAACCCAGAATGGTTTATTCTCACAACAAATGAATATTTGTTCACAGAATTCAAGATGCCATGTTTAATTGCAAATGGATTTTCCTTGAAAGATATGGACGGGTGATGGACTGGAGTCCCATCCCTCATGCCCAATATGACCAGTATAAAGCAGTTATCAAGAGTGAGTAATGGGATTTATGTTACGTTCAGGATTTTTTTTCCTTATAAATTGAGAAAACACTATAAAAATGACAACAAAATAGTATGCTAGAGTATGTGTTGAGTAGAGAACAAGCGCTTTAAAAGATCGGAAGCCGTACCGCTACACAATGCTGTTTTCGTTGGATCTCACTTATCTTTCAGTAGCTCCAGAACTGCTACATGATTTGCGTAAGTTTTCATAGGAATGTCCTGAGAGTGTGTGTACTCTGCTTCGAGTGGGAAAATTTGCTTGCTTTGTGTATACTTTGTTTTCTTTGGGAAATGCAAAAGCCACAAGCTTAATTGTCCCTTCAGGTAGTGTCACAGCTTCAAATGCCACCCCTATCCCAGAGTTTCTCCTCCCCCCCTGCCCCCCCAGTCATGATCACAAACATGAACTACATAATTTTATTATGATTAGCATTTGTAATTATGTCTTGTGTTGTGATTAAACACAATTAAATGCAAATATTTACACACACATATTAATATTTCATATGAACATCTCAGACATCTTAACATGCACGATTTCATGGTGTGTGTGTTTCTGAAATTGGTGCATCAAACCAGGAAGTGCATCTTCAAAATGTTTTCAACTTTGCACTACATAGTTGTCCTCTGACGATTCCATGTCTTTCACCTTGATTGCCACCTATTGCTTGCACACTCACACTCACACGGACATGCGCTCCACCACGGTTTGGTGCCGTAGGATTTAAGAGCCTTGTACACACACACCCTGTATTTTCTTTTTTTTTATTATTATTTTTTTTTTCATTCCCCTCCTCTGCTTGCAGTATTTGCAGGCAGCTTTAGTGCCAGACGCCCTGAGGCAGCAGTAGCGCCAGTGAGTCTTCCCACCTCTGTTTTTGTGGTGGGAGATGACATGTCGAAGCTTTGAAGGGCAGGAGAAGGAGGGAAGAGAGAGAGAGAGAGAGAGAGAGAGGGAGGGAGGGAGGGAGGGAGTGAACACATCACTCTGCAAGAGCACTGAAATGTTATGTGGCCTGCAGTCCGCCCAGACTTCTCTCACTGTCTATGTGGGCCGGGAGAAACGGAGACAGGAAGCATGATCAGACTACACACACGCACACACACACACTCTTTCACTCACACACATATTGTACATACACACTTTTTTTCCTTTTTTTTAAATAAAACACTCAAAATCTCTTTTTCATACGTGCATTCTCACAGCTTAATGTACTCGGTTGAATTTGATCTGAGCAACACGTTGGCTCAGTTTTCTGGCGATTGCAGTCAGCCTAAAGCTATGTGCTTCGCCACACCTAAGTTATGGCGCGACACTTCAAAGATCTTCTAAAGAAAAAAAAACTCTCTGGAATGCCGAGCCACTTTAAATACGCCGACAGAACGAGAGACAGCACACGCACGGAGCCAGACAATCCACCCACCCCCAGCACCTACACCGAAGTAAATAAAGACGCCATGACACAAACAAAAAACATTTTAATAAGCACGGTATAACGTGGCGTGTTTCCTTTTGTTGTGGAGGCGTGTGCACATTTGAGCGTTTATGTGTGCATGTATATATATATATATATATATACATTCTCCTATTTCTCTGAAACGATTTACTACATTCCTAATATACATTACGCATATCCCATGCCTTCTGAAAGCTATCCAGTGCGTTTTTATGCACACCTGCGTGTGTTTGTGAGCTTGTGCGTAAGAGCATGTTACAGTGGTGCCACTGGCGTGTCTGTTTCAGTGTTTACGTCCCCGCCAAGCTTCTGTCTGAAGGGCCCTTCATTTACAGACAGTGAAGATTAGAGAGGAGCCATTCTTTAAACCCTCCTGTGGAGATCAAACAGGGCCAGAGCAATGTCTCCCATGCATCACTGCATCTAGGTGACTGGATTATTATTTTTTTGTACACCTACCATCACCAACAGTATAAACACACACACAATGCTGAAAGGACTTCTAGTCGCCTAGTCGCCTTCTTCTCAGTCACGCCGTCTTGTAAGGCATCTTGCTCAGACAGAAATAAAAGACCTGTTTGATTAGCTGTAAGTTCTGCCTGATTTGACTTCAAATGATTTCTGACGAGCTGTCATAGGTAGCCAGGTCAGCACGGTCTGGTTACGCGCACGTCTTGGCCAAAAAGCACACAGCATTACAGCTTGCGTGCAGGCCAGCTTCTTATCCGGATGAATCATTGGCCCGACTGACCGCAGAACCCCAGACTCTGTCGTCTGCACCTGTAATTATTGTGCTCCTGGAGCTTGACGTCATCGCGTTTCTTAGCCTTATAAAAGTGACCTCATGGACCGGAGCGATGCCATACCACACGCAAGAACTCGTGTTCGAGTCACAAGTTGATTCTTCCTCCAGAGCACACTGTTTTATTTCTCGCATGAACGATGCCAACAAGGCAAAAGATAACGATCCCAACTGTATCAAAATCATTAACTGTCATTAATTATGACGTGATGTCTTGTTTCAGCAAGACTTTAAATCATTTCGTAAATACCTCAGGGAAAGTGTTTTTTTTCCTCTTTTTTTCTTTTTTCATTTTTATTACCATTTTTTGTTATGTACTGCTCTCAGGTCAATTCAGCGTCGTAATCAGGATACAATTTTTTTTAGTGAGGTCTACATTGCTGTACATTACATTACACATGTACTGCATGAGATGCAAATACATTTCCATTATGTTATTTTTCACTTCTTCCATAAACTCACGTTACACCAATTTCACATCATCACAGACCACAATCGGACAGACTACCCTCAGGCAGACAGCATTCAATCCACAAGCAGCAGGCTGAAGAACAGTTTCTACCTGTATGCCATTAAGATCCTGAATAACCTCTAATCCAGTCTCCACTCCTTCTAGTTCTGTTACGCTCATGCCTCTGCTACATCCCAGACACCGGCCACCTCCGTCACTAACAGCTCAAAACCAGTCGTGGGTAATCTCTTCACAGGTTTCGGTCATTTTGAGCACTTTGAAGGGCACTTTTAAGACTTTGTCCTGTCTCTGTGCAAAATATTGATATATATTTTTGAGGTCATATTTATTGCACAATACATATACTACTGGATTTTCATAAAATCTAAATTTGAAATCCCAACTTTTTTTTTTTTTTTTTTACACTTTTCTATGTCTATAGAGGACGCCTCAGATACTACGCTACTGCATGCTTTTTATTTGACAACCTTTTGCACTCTTGTTCTCATACTGCTAATGTACATTTTGACTACACATCTTAATTAACACTCTAAGATTTTATTTATAAAGTCACCTTTAGCTTTGATTACAGAACACGATGTGATGGTCAGTTCATGTATGAAAAACTATTTTTCATGCTCCCAGAACCACTTTCTCACAATTTGAGTCCTGGGATACACACGTGCCATTAGGGAAGAAAAACTCCACTCTTTCAGTACATTCAGGTCGTCAGCTGACTTCATTTTTTGCCACATACTGTAATCTTGCTGAGTCTAGCTAGACCTGACCAACTGAAGCAACCCCAGATCATAACACTGCTTCCAGGTGGCTTGTACAGTGGCCTTCATGCGCCTCCCTTGTTCTTGGGTCAATCCGGACTCATCAGACCACAGGACTCTTTTCTATTGATCCAAATTTAAATCTCACTTGTGAAAAAAAAAACAAGTGGTTTTACATATGGCCACACAGAGTTTAGTCCCAATCCTGTGAGTTCTCATCACATTATGTGTATGTAAATGCTGTTACTTTTACTCCACTGAATAATCTCTTTAACCCTCTGCTCATTATCTTCTGATGTTTATATCGTTTTGAATTGCACAGCTGTAGAATATATGAGATTTTTGTGTGCGTTTCTAGCAAATAAATTTGAAACTATTTTATGCCATCCATACAATAGATAACAAGGAACCTTATCACAGTGTTAGTATGTCATTTTTGAGTAACATTACACAATAGCTGACATTAAAGGACTAATCTTACCTTCCATTAGTTTATAAAGTGCCCTCGTGAACACACATTTATAGTATATCATAAGGTATCTAATTTCACGTCGCCAGATATTTATATCATTGTCTGATGTTAGTTTATAATACAAGGAGCGTTCATGTCACACTTGAGACTTGTGATAAAATTTCTTGTGAATGTAGGCGTAGGCCTTGAAGGTGAACTCATCACTGCTGACTGGAATGCTTTTCGGCATAGAACGCTACATCTTGCCGCTTAATGATCAGGATGTTCCTGTTTTTATGTAGAAGCACCTGTCGTTGATGGGAAAAGAGCGTTAAGAAATAGTTAAAAGGTTAAAACTAAAAATAAGCTGTTCAGCTTTAATGTAAGCAGTAATGATATTATTTCAGGTAACATTTTCATTTTGGCCGACACTCTTATCCAGAGCGACTTACAAAAAAACACTACACCACTGCGCTGCCTAAGTACAATATAAGGAAATCAAAGTAAAATAAGAGCTACAGGATTACACATAAACAATCAAAATACAATGGAACCTTGGCGTAGAAATTTTTTTTGTTCTGTAAATTCGAGTTTTTAAGGCGGAAATATGTATCGCGATACAAATTTATCAATAAGAAATAATGTAAATGAATGTAATTCATTCCATGCAACCAAAAATATGACTTATATTACAAAAAAACCCATGAGCTTTTAAGTACATGCCGAAGTCAACATTGGTATTGCGTGTTGACTCTTTTGAAACAGCTTTTTACACTCCCTGTTCGGTAATCAGAGAATCAATCACAGATGCGAAATCAAAAAAGTAGATCAGATAAAGATTACATTTTGTCTAAAAAAGTGACTCCAGCTCATTAAAATTGTTCAGCAGTGAAAATATGAATTAATCCCAGGAACATATTCAGTTGAGCTTTTCTACTTAATATCTATTGGTGCAGGTGTGTGTTTACATTGAGCAAGTAGCTTATTAGTAGCTTATTTTAAAGGAGATTATTAAATCTGGCACATAACATCATGTTCATAACATTAGTTTTCTCAACATTCGATGATTTCACTTATGGTGCGGGTTAAACTTCAGGCAGATATCTAAGTACTGCAAAAGTTTCAACAAATTCGGTCCAGTGGTCGATTTAAGACGCGCCCACAGTTTGACGTTCTGTTAATTCGAGGCAGAAATATGTATCGCGGTACAAATTGTGCAATAAGACATAATGTTAACTCAGATAATTCGTTCAAGTCACTCAAAAATATTCCTGCGCTTAATTTAAAAACTTTTGTAAAAAAAAAAAACCCGAAAAATCATGTGGCTTTTATCATGTTGGTATCGTGGGTTGACTCTTTCAAAATAGCTTTCGCTGATTTAAAAAAGAAATCGTAAACTTCCTTTCCTTGGATTTCCACTGAACAGCTCCCGGGCGTACATCACTATATATTAAAATTGGGACGAAACTGGGCTTCAATTAAACGCCAGATTAACTCCTGTAGATTTGCTTTCAGTATATAAAAACGTGTCAGAGAACCATTATAGAGCCAGACGTCTAAACATCATCGACATCAATCTAGATTTTTCTCCGTGTGTCCAACGTTCCTCAGTCCCAGTCTAACGATCTCCTTATTCACCGTTATCTGACAGTATTGCCTGAGAGCTCTGTTATTAGAGTGGAGTGAAAGGTGAGCGATTACAGGGTAAATAAACACATTAGGGCCATCACTGATGGGACAGCCTGTTATTAAGCAGGAGAGCATCAGGTGAAATGTCAGCCATGAGTACGTCAATCAATTTGCCAGATCAGGGATGTCATATATTATGAGATAATTGCACTGCTCAAAATCGCTTTAATCGCTGTCTGTATTATCTAGTGGATTGTGTAGGTAAGTAGACCTACTTACACAGTGTTTTGTCTTACTGTCATTTGGCACTCAGTGCATTGTTGTGCTGCTTTTTTTTTCTTTTCTTTTTTCTGTAAATGAGGCTACAACTGATGAGAAAAACTTGGGCAAGATGCCATGAGGAATGCTGAAAGTTACCAGTCACACCTGACTCCTTTGAAATACGATCTGTGGCTTATTCGACGTCTGCTTCCTGATTCTTAAACGTTTTAAAGAAATATGCAAAACGTCAAAAATGTGAACGGTCGTATAAACTGCTTTGAGTTCACACCTCCTTGGCACCTCTACTGATGCGTTTGAATTTTCCATGGCAGCCCTGCCAGCTGCTGAGAGTGCTGTTCCTTGAAGCCACGGTGTGTGTAGCAGCAAGCTGAGGCTCCGCGCAGCCGCCCTCCCAGCACTGAGTCTGGGTTTGGCAACAGACCTGACCAGAGGGGCCTGTGGGAGCAGGCTAAAGAATGGAGATCTGTCTGTATGTGCGTGTGTGTGTGTGTGTGTGTGTGTGTGTGTGGACCCACAGGCAAAAAAATGTCACTCAAACTAAAGAACTCATCCTTCATTTACATGTGTTGTTCTTCCTGATATTCTTTTATAGGCCTTATACTTCTGGCAGCTGATATTCTTCCATCCTTTCTTTTAAAGTTCTTGCTACCTACTACCATGTAGTATTCCTCTTTAATTTGTAAACAGAAAATCACAGACATGTTAATCCCACTCAGACTCTTGCATCATTCATAGTCTTGTAAGCCAGATTTCCAGCTATCGCCAGAACGTCTGGTAGGTTTCGACACTCAACAATTGTGTTAAAAAAAAACACCTACACTGACAGGAAAGAGCAATCTGAGTGATCAACAACAGACCAGGCTTGTGCGATATTAAGATTTGATCGTCTCTACACATTAACACAGGTCCATTACACCCCTTGGTTGTTTTTATATTTATTTATTTGCCGGTTGAACATCACAGCGGCATATACGGACCACGTTTGAGTGTCAAGATCAGGTGTCCACAAACTTTTGGTCAAAACAATTTATTGAAATTCTATGATATTAATCAACGCCCCTGAACGCAGGAAGTGCAGATCACCAGTGACATTCTGATGTCTGCAGCCATCTAAGTGGTCCAACAGAAGGTCTGTGTAACGCTCTGGGCGGAGCGCTTTGACACTGGGACTACCCCATCCGCCATGTGTAACCTTCGAGCAGATCTAGCACATTTCCGTCAACATCGGACTCTCGAGCTTCCTGCTCCCCCATCGTATGCCGATATGCAGGACGTGCTTGTGATTGAGCTGGAGGTGTGCCCAGATGTGGAGCAATTCACACAGGAAGCGAGGGAAATGTGTTTAAATTGGTTCCATACGCTTAGCTGACAGTGAGGTCATTACACTGGGAAACAGCTACATGGGTGATCTGTGCACTGCAGCGGAAGATATCATATCTTCTGATTGTGGTATCTCGGATGCTATGATTTTCAGAAAATCTTTCAAGGATAAAACGTTCCTTGTTTGTCACGTATAGCTTACAGTATCGTGCCGTTATTTATACAGTCAGCATGTCTCTTTACCCATATGGAATTTTTACACTAGTCAACCGGTTCACTCTTAGCCGTGCCAGTAATAAATAATAAAGCCTTTCTCATCTGTCTGTGTCCATGTTGCTGGTGAGAATATATACGCCCTGGGGTCTGTAAGTCTGGAACGCCAAGCGCAAAACCACCAAGATGTATAAATAAATACGAATAAACGAGTTGGATTTGCCTCCCGTGCCTTTGTCTGACCAGTATACTCAATTCCTTGGCTTGCAGCAGAGCATGCCTTGGCTGCGGCAGCCCCAGCGAGTCTCCAGGGCAAGAGTGAGGTTTAGCTGGAGGACTATCCATTCGGTCAGTGCTGTCGACTCCTTGAAGTGTGCCGGGAGGAGCTGCTGCGGTCTGTCGTGGCGACTAGAGGCTTGCAGCACAGCACTTCTATCCCCTGCACTGACCTCAGAAAAGGAAATCTGGGCTGGAGAAATAGAAGGGTTGCTCCTGGTCTATTTAAGGAGACTTGTGCATGTCCAGTGCCACCCACGTGTGTGCACATTGTACACACTCTAGATGTATCATCTATGTGAATGTGTTCCTTAGCAGGGTTCCTTTGGAGTGAACCTGATAATATCATGAGCTGACTAGCAATGATGCCTGTTTTTCGTTTCATTCTGTACTACATATATAATAACCTACAAATGTTACAAATGGGTATTTCATTGTAATTTATTGGAATTCTTTTTTACATGCTGTCACCACTTGTCTCAAGTCACTCTGGGAGCCATAGGACCTTCCAACCAAGCTGCTCCACAGTGCCGCGCATTTATAAACAGACACATGCTTCAACGACAGCGAAACCAATATGCCAGTCACGACAAATAACCCTAAAACATAAATCAGCATCTAGTTTCTTTTAGATGCCAAATTTTAGTCCGCATACCTTTTGCTTAGATTTGGTGGTTAGGATTTTCCTTTCCTTGCCTATATAAACAGCCGTTAGTCGCTGCTGTTGATAGATATGTGTAAGGGGAGATCATGGAGAGAAATATGGGGGCTGTGTCGGCAGAGTATATTCAGACCTCAGCAAGGGAGTCTGTTTCTTTGGAAACTTTGGTTCAAATGAGATCATGGGCATCTCTGTTTCAGCAGACATCAGTGGGTTTTTTCACCTACTGTACAGTACAGCTCAAAACTTCCCATGTGTAGCCTTTGATGCATTAGGACCTGTTGAACCAACTATATATACAGTAAAACCTCGGATTACGAGTAACGCGGTTTACGAGTGTTCCGCAAGACGAGCAAAGATTTTAAATACATTTTGATTTGGAAAACGAGCATTGTCTTGGTTTACGATCACGGAGTATGATGTATCACGGATGCGCTTCTTGATTTGACGGCGAGCGTCACGTGATCACAACTGAGCCAAAGTTTTTTCTCTCTCTTGTGCTGCGGGTAATCATCTCCCCTGCTGGGTCTTAGTGCTCGTCTCTTACTGGTATAATCA
>JAQMYL010000006.1:5747268-5766520 GCA_030014365.1 Clarias pachynema | reverse complement strand
ATTTTTACTTTATATTTTGTATTAATTATTTTTATGTATTTATTTTTTTGGGCTGTAGAACGAATAATTTGAATTTCTATTATTTCTTATGGGAAAATTAAATTTGGTTTAAGAGTGTTTTGGAATACGAACCTGCTTCCGAACGAATTATGCTCGTAATCCGAGGTTCCACTGTATATACATATATACTGTATATACAGAACACAGTACCAGTCTTATTCAATGTTTTTTTCTTTATTTTTATTGTTTTCAACATTGTATATCAATACTGAGAACAGTAAAATTATGACAGAATGTGGCATTATGTAGCCAACAAATTAAACCCATTTTTAAAAATTTGGGTTAAATAAACCCAGAATATGTTTCATATTTTTATTTTTACAAAATAGCCACCTTTTGCTTTGATGACAGCATACTCTTGGTGCTGTACACTGAGAATGCTTTCAAAAATATGTATTTTAAAATAATAATATATTAAATAATTTAACAAAATGCAATGGGTCTTTTTGTCCTATAAATAAAAGCAAGGTTTTGTCTGTACTGTGATCAGAACTCGATTCACCATCAAATTCATCCATTGGAGCACTCGAAACCAGTGTCAGAGAATTTTCTGTATGTTTGTCTGTCTGTCTGTCTGTCTGTCTATCTAACCAGATTTTGTCACAGCATCACGTAAAACTGGCTGGACAGCATTGAATCAACTTTGCCAGTCCTTGGGTAAAATCAAAATGTTGAGTAGCAGGGAAGTTATGAGCAATTATGTGCCCGTTTAGAAACCCCAGGTTTTGTCAGTGTACAGTGCATGTATCAAACTGTGGGCGTGTCTTAAATGAAACCTTTGCAGTAGTTAGATATCTGCCTGAAGTTTCAGAGCTTGAACTATCGTGAATATTTTTACCGGGTTAAGTTCATATTTTCATCGCTGAAATAACAGCGCTGAAGTGGTATAAATGGAGCCGATTGGCTGCACAGGTGGCTGTGTTGCACTGGTCGGTCTGACTCCAGTATCACTTCACTCCTTTTGAAGCTCTCTTAAATCAATCAAACTTTATACTGTAAGTATGCAGTCATCCCTTTTGCTTGTGCACCACAAACATTTTCCTTTTCAATCAACTTTCCGTAAATATGCTTTGAAACAACACTCTATGAAAAGTCATCATTGAAAGTCATCTTTAAAAAAAGGCCACGAATTTCTCACTTTATGTGTAATGAATCTAGAATATATGAGACTTTCACTTTTTTAAATAAATAAATACATTTTCCCACAAATTTTTTGGGATGCAACAAAATTATAACTAAATGTGTATGTCCGAAGTGACTTTCATCACTTGAAATTTTAATCAGTTCTTCATTGTTTTAAACAAATTTATTCCAGGAATGTTGGTGAGCTACAGATGAAACATCTTCAACACTATAATAAAATTGTGGTCACATTGTCTTACCAATCCTAGACATTTCAAAAATACCACAATGATTATCCACTTTTATGGACTCTTTAACCTGCAGGCAAGCTCATCAAAGTGTGGATTTTAATGAAAATGAAGTTTGTATACTTTTAGCACAAATCAATTTTCCTTCATGTTCTGGCAAATCAGCGGTAACAGTTTTTCAGCAGGATTGACTAACTCGCTAATTAACTGTCATTTCTTCCTGATGAGGTTGATTGACCACAGGGATCTGTAAAGTTGGCAAGGAAAATTTTCAACCATTTAAATCCCTCAGTGTTCAATAGTTTAAATAATGGAACAGCCATTATGTTGTTAAAGAACATAATAAAACATGCACAGTGTACAGCTTATGTCATTGCGGTATTAATAATTGCCCAGTTTATCTGAAGAGATACTGATATTCTCAAATTTAAAGTGATAATACATTTAATCATGTTCGTTTCTTTTAATAGGTAGAGATTTGTTAGTTTTGTCAATGCATCACAGTACATTGTCACCTGATACGAGTGTACGGGTAATAAAAGGGCCACTGTGGTAAATAAAATGCATTTTCAAATTAGCAAAAGAAAACCAATCTTGATTCATTACTTAAAAAAAATTAAAAAGCATGTTTGAAGAAACATCTTTTTGTAAATTGTCTTACCAGCAGGTGAAAGTGAGTACTCAGAAATTACAAATCCATATAGAGACTGTATACATAGCAGGTGCTGGGTAATTATCATAACTTTTAAGTAAGGGATGCTTCTAATTTATAAAACTGTATATTTCCAGGAAGCTTGATTGCTTAACGGAATTACTATTTGTTCTGGTAATTTATCATATCATTCATAATTGAGAAAATTTTATTTGCTTTTGAATCAAATCAAACAGTAATGGACTCATCTGTCAAATTGATTCACTGCCCAACCAAAGGATTACACTCTTTATATTTATTTTCTAATCTCCTATAATACTGGCTTACAATTTTTCTCACTTTCTTACTGTCCACTAAATGCCAAACAGGGAAAACCACCCAAGAGGACCTCCAGGAACTCTTGCATGTATTTTGGTTTGGGATTATTAGGTTCAGGTTATTTTAGGGAGCTCCGCTTACAAGGAAATTACAGCGGCAGTAAAAAGGAAGGGGAAAAAATGGGAAAGGCCACTCATCCAGTGTATAATTTTCCTGTTTCTTTTTCTCGAGGATGAGGTATTCCTCGAGAAGCCTCTTAGATTTATGAAGCATGCTGGATAAACATACTGGGCCTTCATTAGACAGCGGAGATAGTGACAGGAGTAAAGACATTTTATCCGTAAATCTGTCAGGGCTAGACTGACCCAAAGGCAAATTTACTAACTTGGCTGTTAAATTTCTGTCTCTTTATACAGACATTTTAGAGATTCTTTTATGCTAGACTGTGCATGATGTGATCTGTTACAGGACACCAGCAGGACCACAAAAGACACTTTGAGCTTTCAATGAGAGACCTTTCTGTGCGTATGGTTTTATGGCTTTGAAGTTCCCCGTATCATCAGATACTGTACTGCTTATTTAACCTTAATTATGGCTCTTAGTGAGCGTAAGATTTACCTGGCATCATTTTCACTAAAGGGCAATGAGGCACCCGTTCATTAAAAAGAAAGTAACTGTGCTTTCGAGTCTCAGAAATGAACAATTTCCTCCTTTGATCTGTGATTGCTATACTCTGCTTCATTAGCTATGCAGCGGAGTAGATTTCTGTTAATCAAACTGTTCAAATCAGACGAAAGTCAGATGAAATTTCTTGTGAATGAAGATGTAAAACTGATTGACATTTATAGAAGACTTTAAGCACAATACGGTGATGAGACCCTTAACTGCAGTAAAACGTTGCCGTGAATATTTAGGAATGTCTGATCGATTATAGCAAGGAATTATAATCGATGAATACCTTGCCACCAACTTGCTAAAGCAATGCACCTGTCTATGGAAACTGTACGCACAAACCCCACCTACACATTATAGGATCTCAGGTGAGAGTTATTGCTATAGTCCCTGTATACAGTGCTGTATACAGGGACTATAGCAAGTGGTGACCTCACTGACTCCAAGCCATTTTCCCATTCAAGATTAAAGATTCAAAGAGCTTTATTAATCCCAGAGGGAAATTGCTTATACTTGGCTACAGTATGCATGTTTGGGCCATTAAAGGAGTTCCTGGGGGGCCAGCATTTCAGACATGAAGCCGGCAGTCTGATCATGGCTCTGATTTACTGATGAGGAAACGTTCTACCTTGATGGTGTCCAGGCACTAATGAAATACTGGGATAAGTGCATTAGTGTACACCATTTTGGGTTACCCATAAATAATGGAACAAATGGTTGACAAGCAGTTTCATGGCCGGGTGTGGCCTGTTCCCATGTTACTACATGATTAAGCAAGCAGATAAAAGGCCTGGAGGTGGTTCTGTTCATTCAAATTCTCAAGATGTGGTCTCTTTGCAAGTGATGGAGGCCACCATTAGGCTGAAAAAAAAAAACTCAATAAGATAGATAGCAAAAAGTTTTGGAGCAGTTTTGGAGATGTTTGGAACATCCTTAAAAAGTAAAAATTAACTGGCAAGGACAGGAAGAAAAGGCCTGGAAGACCACAGAACACAACTAAAGTGGATGACCAGAGAAACACAAACCTTTTCACAACATTTAGCCAAATCAAGAACACTCTTGACATTAACCTTGTCATTGTCAAAGCTTACAGTCAAGAGACAACTTTATGAAGTAAATTCAGACACGTCACAACATGCTGCAAACCCCTGGTAACACTCAAAGACAGAAAGGCCAGATTAGACTTTGATTTGATTCTTTGGACTGATGAACCCAAAATTAACTTGTACTAGAATAATTGAAAAAGAAAGGTATGGAGAATGAAAAGAGCACTGGGTTCACAGGTGTTTATTGATGATCTGACTTCCTATAAAAGTAGCAGGATGGAATCTGAAGTATATACAGTACTGTAGGGCTATACTCTCTACAGATTCAGCCAAATGCTGTGATAGGATTTTACTTCTTATCATTCATTCTTGTCATGTTGGAAGGTGAACCGTCGGGCCATTCTGAGGTCCTGAGCACTGTGGAACAGGTTTTCATTGAGGATATCTCTGTGCTTTGCTCCATTCAGCTTTCCCTCAACCCTGACCAATCTCCTGCTAAAAAATCACCCCCAAAGCAAAGCACCACCATGCTTCACTGTTGGAATGGTATTGAGCAGGTGCATGGTTTCCTTCCGACATAATGCTTAGAATTGGGGCCAGATGGTTGGTTATCAGACCAGAGAATCTTATTCCTCACAGTCCAAGAGTTCTTCATGTAATTTTTTTGCAATCTCCAAGTAGGCTTTTATGTATTTTACACTGATTATCCATCTAGCCACTCTGCCATAAAGCCCAGTTCGGTGAAGGGCTGCAGTGATGGTAGTCCATCTAGAACTTTGTCCCGCCTTCACACAGGATCTCTGGAGCTCAGACATAGTGATAATTCGTTTCTTGGTCACCTCTCTTACTAAGGCCTGTCTTCCTGATTGGCCAGTTAGCTCTTGGGAGAGTCATGGCTGTGGCAAATTTCATCCATTTGAGAATTATGGAGGCCACTGTGCTCTTGGGAACCTTCAGTGCAGCAGATTGTTTTTCTGTAGCTTTCCCCAGGGGCTGCATGGTGGCTTAACACTGTTGCCTTGCATCTCCAGGGTCCAGATTCAATTCCCGCCTTGGGGTCTGTGTGCATGGAGTTTGCATGTTCTCCCCATGCTTGGTGTTGAAAAGGGTCTGAAAAAAGTGTTATTCCTATCCAGCCTCTATCAAAGTTTGTCAAAGCTTGTCATGTTCCAGAGAAACCAGAAAGAATAACCATCTCTGCCCACTACAGTATCTCTGCCCAGGTCTCTGTGAATTAGGTGTTACTCAGATACTCATTAATATATACTGTACATGTGATTTGCCTTGCAGCTGATAGAGGAAATTTAAGCACCTTCTTATATGAGAATTTTTTCAATAAGAAAAACTCTCTCTCTCTCTCTCTCTCTCTCTCTCTCTCTCGGCTACATGTCACTATAATAAAGTTTTCCTCAAACAAGTTTTTTAGTGGATCCTAAAACCACAACGAATCTTTTCTTTCCCCATCTCACCACATTAATATTAAAGTTCCTGCTAGCTTGTATATAAATGTTACACTTTGTAATATTCATATTCCTCTGCGCTTTTTTAACAGTAAGAGAAGAGGGAGTTGGGGGGGGGGGGGGGGCGCTGTGTGTTGTACTGTAATTATGGGTCCTGCACTGCAGCTAAACTGGCCTGGGCGGGATCTGGAGCCAGCAGGTCTAGCATAGGGAGGTCTGGCCACAGACCCCAGCGGTGACGGCACAGAGTCTGGGACGAGTCGCAACACCAGCCCCGGGTTTGGAGCATTCCACACATAGAACCCTCCTCCTCCTCCTCCTCCTCCTGCTGCTGCTGCTGCGGCTGGTTTTTAGTTTCCAATTCTACTTCTTTCTAGATCCCAACAGATTAGACAGACTGTACTGTATGTAACTTATGAACAGCACAAATGGATCTAAATTACCTCATTCTAATCAGTACAGTTATAATTAAAAGATCATCACGATATTTCTATGTACAGTATGTACTGCTTTTAAATGTATGTACTGTATTAAGACATTTTCATATGTATATAAAATCCATTGTCATTTTGTCGACAATAATTACTGTGAAATACTGTGAGACCAGACATCAGTCAGCTGTAGGTTTCTGTATTGGCAGTCAGAAGGTAGATCATATTTGTGTGTGTTGAACACATAAGGCAGGTGTTTGCACTGTAGCAACCACAGGCATGCTGATATTGAACACGGCAGGCTTTTTGCTTTGATCCATATTTTTGTCAACACTTTTGTGTATACAGAGCAATGGTGTATACAGTATCTCTATAAAGTGACGGCAGAACATTCAACCTATTACTTCAGACAATGTTCTAAAAAGAAATGTTCTGAGAGAGTGCTTCCACTGAATGCCATTGCTTTTCCTCACAGTGATGAGTAATCATGATTCTCATACAATCTAATGCTGTAGACTTCGACGTTGGCATACAGCACAAAGAATTGACCTTAATGTTTTATTGCTTAAGTGTAGAGGAGAAGAGGAAGTAATGTTCACACAGCAGCAGGGCAAGCATAATAAAGGACGTAATTACAAATGAAGAGAGAGAGGCTATTATGTATGACTTATGCTGTAGTGAATTTTCAGAGTAAACCTCATAATAGGCAGTTAAGAGACAACATGTGAAGCCGTCTCTTTGTTTAACTAAATAAAGTCAAGTTTAATAAAGTCAAGCCCAAAAAATTGGGCCATTGGGAAAATGAGAAAAAAATGTTTTATTTGTCACAAGGACACAAGGTGACTGTGGTGCATATACACTTCTTATGTACAAACATGCTTCATAATAAAGGCTTAAAAGTGAATCTCCTTTGATCTAATGCCCAAAAACATTTGTATATAAAGTTGGAATTTTATCTGATCTTTTTAGATTATTCATTTATTTATTTATAAATGTATTGACGCTAGGTAGCACAGTAGCACTGTGGCCTCATATATCCAGGGTCGAGGGTTCGATTCCCACCTTGGTGTCTGTGTGCATGGAGTTTGCATGTTCTCCTCATGCTTGGTGGGTTTCCCCTGGGTACTCTGGTTTCCTCCCAAAGACATGCAGATTAGGCTAATTGGCATTTCCAAATTGGCTGTAGTGGGTCCTGTACAGGATATGTGCTATAGACTGAAAGAATAAATAAATGAATGCAACTTAAACCATGAATCTCCATCTCAACCATTTGGTCTATAATAATAATAATAATCTGTCTTCTTCTCCTTTCGGCTGCTCCTGCTAGGGGTCGTCACAGCGAACCATTTATCTCCATCTAACCTTGTCTACCACATTTTCCTTTGTCACTCCAACCTTAATTCCGCATGTCATCCCTCACCACATCCATAAACCTCCTCTTGGGCCTTCCTCTTTTCCTCCTGCCTGGCAGCTCCATCTCTAACATTCTCCTTCTCATATACTCCTCATCCCTCCTCTGCACATGTCCAAACCACCTTAAACTGGCCTTTCTAACTTTGTCTCCAAACCGTCCTACCTGCACTGTTCGTCTAATATACTCATCCCTAATCGTGTCCATTCTTGTCATTCCCAAAACGAATCACAGCACCTCTGTCACAGGCTCTGCTCCCTGTCCCTTTTGTAAGTGGCAGCGTATCTAAACCGCGCAACGGCCTCTCAGTTAGCAGTTGTTGCACATCATATCTTTGACCACTAGGTGCGATCATAACTCTGCGTCAATCAATCTATAAATGCAAGCAAATCAATGGATCATTGGCTTTCATTTCACTTCTTGTGTCTAGTAGACCCATGTAACTCAATAAATATCAAAGCACTGTATAAGAAAGGTAATAGCCATTTGCAAGCATGACGTCACAGCGTTAAGAGATTTACAACACCGGTGTGGAGATATTGTTTGTCTATTAACCTGGGCTAAACATGTTAGTTAAGCGCAGCATATTCATAGAGGCGGTCCTCAGGATGCTGTAGGTGCCAGGGTCTGAGAATAACCTGGAATACGCCACAAAGAGGATCTCTTGTTTCTTTTCTTCAGCAGTTTCTTATTCTTGTTTCTTATTTTCACAGGAATGGGAGAAATGGATATTTATATCCCAGTCTATGTGCTGTGGCTACTCCACAATTACAGACTGTGTATCCCCAGACCCAGAGGGAGTTATAGCTTGAGGGAGGCAGGATTATGATGGGAGCAACAGGGATATCAAGGGAATGGTTGTGTAGATATAGCTGCATGAAGTTTCTCTTTGACTAGAGCATGATTACATGTATTCCTTTGAAAGATGATTTTTCATCCCAAGCGAATCCTCGCCTTGATGGCTGAAAGACATCCTCTGAGTCTTAAGCACAAGGCTTAAACAGTTTTGTCGCCAAAAACGTTCACATTTATTTGTCACCCAGTCTAGGATAAGAGAATTGGACAATCATACATATTGATGTATTGTAGAGCGATATCACAGATCAGGAAAAAAAAGTACTTTTGAAATTGTCACCAGGTGCTGCCGTTGCGTTGCCTAAAGGGTATGGTGTGTGTTGCAGGTTTGCTGTGTGCCCAGTGATGCAAGTGATTGCCTGGAGCAGAGGGCACTGGCACACCATGTTCTGTTTAGATAATACAATAAAAGATCATGCCGTGTTCCTGTGCAAACAATTTCTTTTCTCATTTAAGGATGCTTGTTGCCAAGATTTCTTGGCAACCCCGTTGATTTATTGCCTCCTGCCACACTACACCTGTAATCACCCAAAGTCTCCTTCAGCATGAGTTCTGAGAATATATATGGTGTGTGAGGGCAAGTCATCATGTAATGTCTTTAATCGAATAAAATAGTAATACTGCATTGTTTCTGTTGTTCATTAATTGTAGTGAGGGCTGCATTATTGGTTTCTTCTTGATTAACTGGATTTTTTCTTTTCATGCATGGGCTTGTGTATATTTTTTGGGGGAAAATCATTAAGACATCTATTAGATTTACAAAACATCTCACTCGGCTTTGCCTTGGAGGCAGAAGAGATATTTGTGTTACCTTTTTGTAATACCTACCGATGTCTTACCTACACTACATCTGCCACAATGTCCGTTAAAGCTGCCAACGTGGCTGGTAAATTTCCATCTTTTTTTTTTTTCACAGATTGTGTTATGTGACTATTTATCGGTTCTACTAACTTTCACACTAACCATCATATCACGGTCTCACTCATATTCCCACACTCTTACATTCAATTTCTCACCCTTTCATATTCAAAACAACTGTCTGTGGAAGATGCGAGCCACATCACTGAACCCCAGCCTCAGCTATACATTGCTTTTATTTCACAGTCAAATCCCTACATCGTAAAACAGGTGTACTCTGTTCAGAGCACACCCGGAACGGTACTCCATCCTCTTTTTTCTCTCCAAGTGAAGAGAAATAATATTCCCGTCAAGGCTTACAAACATGATTAAGAGAGAGAATCGAGAAAGAAACAGCAAGATTGACAATCATACATTCTGTATCTTTTTTGTTCTTTTCTTTTTTCTTCCCTTCTTTTGCATCAATAATGATTCTTCTTTGACTGTACTTTCTCCTTTTATTTATTTATTAGTAGTAGTAGTAGTAGTAGTAGTAATGCTGTGATTATTATTATTATGATGATGATGATGATGATGATCGATTTGTGTTTTCCTCATTAGTGTCAATTTATTTTTTGACTGCACAGTTAAATGCATGTATATTACCTTTTTTAAAATCTATTTTGTGACTTGCCTCTGAGCTTTATATGAATGTATGCTTTATTTCACGGCTCCTGCATGACTGCTGTATTTTACATAATATTGCATTGTGTTGAGTTGTGTTGTATTCTCTCTTACTGTTTTCATGAATATAAATAGTGATACACTGTTTCATGTATAATTAAACTCAATGCCTATTAGAGTGCTTACATATAGGGCCCAGAGTTCTGTGCTACACACCTGCTGCCCTACATGGAGCTGCAGGAGAGCATGTAGGTGATTTGGCTGGTGGGTACGGTGGGCCCTATTTAAATTCTTTTACCAACTTCTTTTGTCACCTTTATCAACTGGAATAAATACTATCACATGCATCTGTTGGTTTGTTTCACTCTAAAACAGCAGCGCTAAAATATACAGGACCTGAGCCATGCAGGGTAAGGTAAGTTAGACAAATGGCTTGGCACGTGCATGTACGCACAGAAACAATGCCACTATTTTCAGAATCTCACTCAAAGCTATGCTGTTAAAGCTACTGACATGGCTGGTATTGTAAATTCCCATCTTTTTTTTTTTTTCCCACCAGATAACAATTTAGACGTCCTGTTATGTGACAGAATACTTACACAGGATCTCTTGAGAGCGTTGTGGTTTTGTTCGAGTGCCTAACAGTTCTAGAAATCAGGGTGGTGTGTTCCCTATTTCTGGCCTCCTGGCTGCCCTCCCATCCCCTCTTCTAGCAAGTTCCTCTGCTTCATCAGCCAAGCATTGCCGCAGCAAGGCTAGTGTGAAGCTGCCAAGAGGCTGTCATGCAAAGCAACAGGAAATACAAGACAGCCTTGTTTACATGTATCTGATGCAGCGCTGCCTAGACTGGACCAACTGGTGCCTCCAAGGAAGATGTCCTTTATCCAAGGCAGTGCTAGAATTTATAATCCCCTGCCCTGGTAGTCACGTTAATCAGCGATCAGTGTGTAGAAGACAAGGCACAGATCAGTGTACAACACTGAAACTGATTCCAGCTTGTAGTTGTAGTGAAACATGTTGGTGAGAACAGCAGCATGTGTTTGTGTTGATTAACAGCTTTCCACACTCTTCCTTTAAGTCGTGACTCGCTAGCCGAAGCTCTGTGAAGAAATGGTGCACTGACTCACTGTGTTTTCTCGAGGTTTTTCTTTCTTTCTTTTTTTTTTGTTGTTGCAGCGTTAGCATTTTCATTCTGTGAAACATCTGGATAATAACTTCAAATAATAAAGATTTGCCCAAAATTATATTTTATTTATAAGACAGGTGATTATGTTTATTTCATTTTTCTAACATTTTGGTCACATTTTGGTGCTGTGCCTTGATTTTTTTTTTCTTTTAAAGTGACGATAGAGCACGTCTAACCTTTGCCACCTCAGTTTTCTCCGTCTTCCTGCTCGCTCTGCACATGTAAAATGATCAAATAGTCCCTGCATCCGACACCTGTCCTAGGAATCCACGCGCTCCTTCATCCATCAGCATCTCACCATTTTTTTTTTTTTAGCTATGGCTTTGGCCCAGGCCGGATCAGGCCTCGGGGATTGTTAGGTGAAGGACATGTGGCATTGTTGACGTCGGTTGAGGTGTGTGTGTGCGTTCTTGTGAGGTGGAGAGGAGGGTGTGTGTGCAAGCCCAGGTTGCGAGGCAGCGCAATCAAACAAGTCCCGGCTTCACTCGGGCGGTTTTTCTGATGTCTGCGGTTTAGACAGGGCGTTGCACGACGTTCACGAAAACTTTGAGGAGAGGAGGGGAACCAAAAAGAAAACACACACACACACATATGAAAAAGAAGAGGGATTTGACATGTGTCAACAGGCTTACCTGTTACCGGCGAGAGATGGCCCTGAAGGCATGCTGGGAGTTTCTCATGAGTATGACGGGAAGAGAGCAGACGACCGACCTGAAAGGAGCACCCGCCTCACCTGAGCCACACTGGCTTACAGCGGCGTCAGCCAGCAACACCTTCACATTGTTCTTTTCACCCCTTTTTTTCCTCTCTATTTTTTTGCCCGTGTGTGGGCAGCCACTGATGGCAGCTTTCGGCAGATGCCTTGTTTTTCTCATGAGTTTGTGGGTGGTGGTAAAAGAGGCCATGTGAATACACACTATACACACGTCAGAAGGAGTACATAAAGAAATCAGCAACATGAGCTTATCACCCTTTACAATGACCAGAATTTATTTGGTTTAAACCTTAGACATGTGTATCACATGGGGAGGGGAAAAAATGCACGGTTTAGTTTTTGAAAAAAATATTCAAACCTCAAATATTTAACCGAGTCTATGTTCCAATGGCTTGGGGTTATAATATGTCGAAAACCAGAGGATCCTTTCTTTTTTTTTTTTCATGAGAGAGACAAATTGCTGATATTTTAGCAAATGAATTAATGTTGGTGTTCACATATGTTTGAGTCACTGACTCAATAATCATTATAAGTTATTCCTAACACATTAAGCAAGACTGCTAAAAATTCTCTGAGACACATGTAATGGATTAAATAGGATTCCAAATTTGTGATTAGGTTTACAGCCTGTGAAGTTGCTCAAACCCATCCCAAATCATATAAAACACAGCCCTGGAATGTACAGTTACCACCCAGCTTTCAGTTTGGATTAACTCCCAATATGGGCATGTTTTGTTCCCCCCCATAAGTACAGTACTGGAAATCTGCTTACAGAAATGTAAAGCTGAGATGTGGACTTTTTTTTTTTTTAGTTGTTGATATGTTGTTTCTTGACACACTACGGCTGTGATGGATGTCTTCTGTCATAGCTGTATAAGTCACACATAGCAGACACATTCTGCACATTCCTCTACTTTATTCTACGCTGCATTGATGGCCTCACTTTTTTTTCATTTTAAATTGTCATAACTATTTGACAAAAAAAGATAATAAAAGGCTGAAAAGTTGTAGAGGCTGCGCAAACAGTTGGGGTGGAGCTTTACTTAGCTTTAGGTCACAGACTGAATCTACCAATTGTGTCATTTGCCTGACAAAAGCTGTAATTAAGTTGTAATTGCTTTGCTGTGAGGTGTCATTAATTTACATTAACCTCTGTTTTCCCTCATGTTCATGAATATAATAGATACACTTATTAGGCTAATCTCTAACAGTTGATATGACAATTAAGATAAGGAGGGTGTAAGACCCCAGGTCAGATTGTCTGCGTGCATGTTGACGAAGAGCAGGTTTATCCAGAGCTGAGTTACCAGAGAAATCTACGGTCATGCTAACAGCTTATACTCTCACTGACAGGTTTCTGTCACACCTCTAATGTGCAGGAGTTCAGTTAAAAACAATCCTAACTGGGTTGCACCTGACCAAAGCACATGCTACTCTCAAAATCATATTTCCTAGTCACCTGGTTCCATTTAACTTTTATTTAAGTAATACAACACATTAATAGGTAAGCCTTCTACTAGGCATTCAAATCTTGTTAATAAAATTAATAGACATTTACAGAAGACCAAGCACAGTACAATGGAACCCCCATGAAAATCAACAGATAACTTGTCGTCAATTTGCAGAAGAGACACGTCTGTCTGTGGGAACTGCACACACAATTATTCAACAAAACATCACTTGCATGGTAGAGGATCATTTTCAGAGTTATTGCCACATCTACATTACAGTCCTGACCTCGCTTCAAGCCATTTTCCACATTTTTGGGCCATTAAAGGAGTTCCTGGGGGGCCAGCATTCCAGATGAGAAGCAGGCAGTCCGATGATGGCTCCGGTGTACTGAGATAATAGACAGATACCTTGAGGAAAGACGCCTCTGTCTGTGGGAACTGTACACACAATCATCCACAATCACCACTTGCACATTACAGGAGCTCGGCTGCAAAGGCATTGCCACATCTCCTGTACAATGCTGATCCCGATCCAAGTGGTTTCCATACGTTTGGGCCATTAAAGGAGTTCCTGGGAGGCCAGTGTTTCATCATTTTCTCCAGTATACTGAGAAATCTTTCTACCTTGATGGAATCCAAGCACTATTGAAATGCTGGGATAAACGCATTAGTATAGCAACGGATTATATAAAGAAATAAAGGAAGTTTTTAGTCTCATAAGTCAGTTGTGGTTGTACAATTCCTCTTCACTGAATCTAAGAAATCCAAGCCTGGTCCAGCATGACAATGCCTCTGTACAAAATCGAGTTCTGTGAAGGTTGGTGTAAAAGAACTCGAGTGATCTCAAGCCCACTAAACACTGACTGCACCCTGCCTGCCCTCTTCACCCAATATCACTGCCTGAAATCAATGCCAACATCAATGGTCTTAATCCTAAATGAACACAACACCACAACCATCCTATCAAAATTTAAGGAAAAGCCTTCCCAAATGAGCAGAAGTCATTAAAAAAGCAAAGCGGAATAAAATATAGAACATTATGTTCAACAAGCACAAGTGTGTATGATGGTAAGTGATGCACAAACTTTTGACCAAAGTGTACTTTTGTATACTACTTGTAGTTCCTCTATATGTAAGAAACAGTTCAGGTGTACACTCAGTTTTTCATTTTAAGTGTTCATAATGTTATCTGTTAATGGTAGTCTAATCTAGCTAACAACTTGACAAGATTTCAAAAATAATGATTTTGATATACTATTTATATATTTTCATATTCATAGCAAGTTTTTAATGGTTAACATTAGCCAGGGTAGTAAAAAATTAGCTAGCTAGTAATGGTTGTAAAATAATATTTAGCATATCATGTATATCAGTAGGCTAATCCTAATCAAAATGCTAGCTGACCTACATTTAAATAATTGAACAAAACAAAAATAGGTCAAAAATATAAATATATAAAAATATATGTGCTTACATGGAAGCCTTGCCCGTGTATGTGTATGGGGAAGCTTCAGACATCAAACTGTGCATTTGGGTTTTTGGACATGTCATGTAAAAGAAAAGTTATCATTACCTTTTATAACATGGAAATTTTACCACCAATTTATTTATTTTTTTTGCTCAGTCTTGTTTGTATAGTTCAGTTCATCATATTACCTATGTTGTGCTGAAAAAAAAGATATGTTACTCTTTACTACACAATCCTGAGCCCTATCACTCACACATCATCTGTACCACTTTATCCTGTATTCAGGGGGGATGGAGCCTATCCCAGGAGACTTAGGGCATGAGGCGGGGTACACCCTGGATGGGCTGCCAATCTATCGTCGGGCACATACATACACTCCAATCTGCATGTCTTCGGACTGTGTGTGAGTACCCAGAGGAAACCCACCAAGCAAATGGAGAACATGTAAACTCAGTGCACATAGAACCCAAGGCGGGAATCGAACCCAGACCCTGGAGGCGCAAGGCGACAGTGCTAACCACAGAGCCACCTGAACCCTATATATGTTAAGGGCAAAACAAAAGAAAATGCTCTAAAAAGCTCTGATTTTAAAAGCTAAAGCGTTCTTTGAAGGGAAGTAGATGACTACTGTGTGCTTCTTTGCAAACATGCTACATGAATGGGACTTGCGGTCTTGGAATGAACATGTTTCCGCGACACCAATTTAAGTAAGTACATTATATTTATTAATTAGACTGATAACTTTGTCTGAGGTTCCAGTTCAGGCTAATATACTGTAAATATTGTACTAGGCTTGTTTTAATGTCTCAGCACCTTAATGCCAATGCACCTAATAAGCACTTAATAGCCTGTTGCTGTTTTGTTTGTTTGTTTCCCTGCCCTCAGGACATTTGGTCAGTGCTTCAATTCGGTCATCCTGAGGTCAGCTGTAATGAAAGTGCCACTTTGTTAGGAGTCAACAAAGGTGCCATCATTGCCAGGGTAGAGTAATATGTTTTCTACATGCCAAAGCAATGCACAGAGGCAACTTAGTAAATTGATTCAACATTGTGTTCTACCTCTTATTCATAACCACAACAGTTTGTATTTACATTTAGCTACTTAGGTATTAATTACAGATTATATCTCAGGACCACAATAATGTTATCTTTTATTATTAATGTTTATTAATAGATCTCCTTAAGAAACAGCTTGTGATTTGGACAAGTTTATGACCTCAGTTCACTGCTCTCCTGTAATCATGAGACACTTTGGCCAGGACCAGGCTCTTTGCTGTGATGTCAGAAAGCATGTGATGTGTGAGAATTAGTCACGCATGAGGCGCTGGCGTTCATTATTGATGGCGACTTGGTTACTTTGGAACAGCCGCGACAGATTTATGCCCCTCTGTACATGCACCCTCTGGCTCAATTAAGGGAATGGAGACAAAGTTTGTTTAAGGATGCAATACCATGATCGATTGCTACTGTGTCATTTTTCCATCATCATTATCGCGCAACATGCTTTATCACTAATGAAGACTACAAATAAGATTCTGGATGACACGATATTGAACCCCACAATTATGTTTCATACAGTATATAACCTAAAAAGTACACCTTTCCAATCAATTTAGCTTTACCTTGACTATTAAATTGTACCTTTTGTTGTGATGTCATCATTGAAATTTAGACCCATCAATAGTGAGTGGCATTGGACTCCAGTGTTACTGTGAATTATTGAGCGAGATCGAGTTTCCAGCACTAACGCGCCCTTGCACGACGGAAAGAAAGCCAACACCATTTATGCTCACACTTTTTGTGTGTCTGTTTGCACATGCGAGGAGGTTTATGCGAATGTGTTTGTATTTCTTTGTGTACCTCCCCACTTGGTTTTGCGGTCATTATTCGCCTCAAGTATATATTGTACCTGCGTATCCATGTTGAAATATGTTTAAATATAGCAGTGTTTGTGTAAATATGACTAGTAGACAAGAAGCCTTTGAGTGATACCGATGAATCTGTTTGAATAATTCAGCTCCCGTGACACTCTCAACCGCTCCCATTGAGGCTCCGGTTTCCCCAATGTACAAATACACTTTAAGAATCATACACAACCTTACATATGAGAAACCTTATGACATAACTGCTTATTAGCAACACTGAGTTGTTATGGTTTACTACTGTATATGGCAGTGTTGTGAATAACAAGTACACACAACTTCTATATCTTATTTTACGCAAATAATATATAATCATCAACGCCTCAATCGAAAAATAGGATGTTAAAATTTTTTACATGCATTTGGGAATTTCTTAGCATTTCATGCATGTCAATTTTGTTTGACAGCATGCATTCGTGCTGGCATGGACGAGGCAAATGAGATCAAAACCTTATGATTCATGTCAGATCAGATCTAATCATCTGAGCACATGCTTCTGCAAAAGACGCATAAGACGGAAGGATATTATGAAGGTGTGGTTCATCGCATTCAAAATCAAAAATTTGTTCTAATTTGCATAGTGAGCCTCTATATAATGCAGAATGATGAGTAATTCAGATCTTGATCATTTCCTTCATTTGAAAGTTCTTCCAATTGTTCAGATTATTTCCAGTTTACCAGGAAAAAAAGATTCCTGTTTATACAGTTTGCAGCTAGTCCTTTTTTTGCAACTAGGAGTTACTTGAAATTTTACCCCAAGTCTAAATTCTGCATGGCATCGGTTTTACAAGGCGGTCCACTCGGGGGCGATGTTTTCTTGTCATTTTTTTTTTCTTTCGGAAGAGGGGGGGGTATATGAGCAGATTTTTAGCTTTCTTCAACTTCGTTATGGTACATTTAAAAGCAGTTCACCCTTACTTTCCGTACCTCTCCTGTTTGTCGGTTTGTGATATAAAGACAGGGTGTGAATAGAAAAGGCACGGTGCAGTGGAAAATCTCATCCCAGTGGACGTGTTTCTCTTGCAGTGAGGTCATCTTACCAGCCTAACCACTACTCACCCACTCTCTCACTCGCTCTTCAATGGCAAGCTGAGGTAGAACATAGGGTGGGAAGAGTGAAAGAGGGAACCACTTGGTGGTAGTGTTGAGTCAGTAACAGTCTGAGAACTGTTCAGTGGGAACTGGAGTGAACTGCTAAGCCACACAACAGAACATCTTTAGATCTAGGTTAACTTTGTGTAACTATGAACACTGTAAGATTTCCAACACACTACATCGCTTCACTCTGCTAGCAGTTTCCTGATGTTACCTTATCTGTTTGTCATTCCCACCTCAAAGAGAAATGCAATGAAACAGTGGCCAACATCACAGCTGGTTTTGCAGCCCATGCCTCACTGGTTCCTTTGTTGGTCAGCAGTAAGAGAAGGCATTGTGCATCTCCGCTCAACAAAAAGAGCTGCCTGTCACCAAGCCATTTTCGTTTTTTACTGACTGGGATGAAGGATGGGCCTTAGCAGGAAAATCATCATGAAAGAGATAAATGATCCATCAACAGTCTACTCAGCAGAGATTCACTAGTGATGATGTGTTATAAACGCTTCTTTGAGGGCTGATGGGGAAAAAAAACAATGCCTCGTGGCAGGACGTGCCATGAACGTTGCTCACGTATTCTTGTCAAGCCATCTTGCGCCTTACATGCAAAGTCTTAAAAAATCATCACTTCTAATAAATTAAAAGGATAAATAAACAATCCATGTTGTGACAGACACCAGTGGTGCTTTTCCTAAAACACGCACCATGGATGTTGAATAATGGCAACGTTTTGCATGCATTAAAATTGATGGATTCTGAGGCCAGTTCCCACAGCTCTCGAGGCCAGTTTGCTCCAGAGAACTCGTCTCCTCCTTAAGGGCCTTTTGTTCCACCTGCAAGCTGTAAGGGTTAGAGGTCTCCTGCACCTGAGGCCAGTTCCCACCAACAAAAGCCTTCCTCATTTTTGTCTCCAAAGAACCACTTTGCTGTCACGTGCACACAGTAGAGGAACACAATGGCCCAACCTAGACCGCCTAAAATGCCATAACAGCTGAGCCCTCAACCTAAGCTGATCACAGGTAGATGAGGGGTGGGGGTTTCCTCCTGGTAGACTCATCTCTCTCCAATACACTTGTTCTCAGTGACTCTACTTAAACAGAATGGCATAATTTTAAAGTAATTTTCTGTCCTATTTTGTTCCTTTAATTCTAAATTATCACTGCCATTTTATTTTTTAACTTAAATGAAACTGAAACAGAGCATGCATTGCCAGAAAATATAATCTCTTCCGGCATTTGATATTTTTTTTGGCTTGCTGATGCTTATCTGTTTTTTTTGTTGTTGTTTTTTTTCTTGTGTGGTTGCTATAGGTGTGCATTGTCTTCTACTTATACTAAAGGGCTTGCTCGGCTGTTAGAGATGTATACGATAGAAACCTGACAAGTGGGTTGTCTTTAAGTATCTGTAAACTCTTATTTTATGGGTATTTTTTCATTATTTAAGGGTCTCATAAAACACATATATACACTACCGTTCAAAAGTTTGGGGTCACTTTCTAACTCCATGATCCTTCCTGATTTTTATTTCTTTCTACATTGTTAATTGTAAAATGCATTAATCTCCTTTGAACAGTTGATATTGAGATGTGTCTGCTACTTCTGCTCTGTAAAGACTTCATAACGC
>JAQMYL010000006.1:5673220-5704146 GCA_030014365.1 Clarias pachynema | reverse complement strand
TCACTCACACACACACACACACACACACACACACACACACACACACACACACACACACACACACACACACACACAAATCGTTAATTAATTATTTTAATTGATGGCTACATTTAAATATATCTAAAAATGAACCATTAGTGGTTTTTGTTTAAAAGGCACGAAAACATGGGGGATACCCTGTCCTGTCCACACAAACACACACACGCGCACGCACGCACACACACACACACACACACACACAAACACATACACACACATGTGCTATAAGGCATATTCAGTATTTTATGGAAGGAAAATTTAAAATGATTATATAATCTGGTGCGTAACGGTTTAAATGCATCTAAATAAAATACTGAACAGAATGTTAAAATCTCCTCGCTCTAACTCAAGGCTCTATCTCAAGGGTGGCAGAACAATTTTCTCCTCCACATTAAATCCATACCAGAATTATTCCCTGGCTGTGAATCGGTGGGAAAACAGCCATGCCTGCATGTTTACTATGCCTTCGGGTTTCTGGGAATCATTTTGTTAACAATTGTAGACCAAGCGTTATTGTTAGACACGTGCGCGGCGGTTCTCATAAAAAATCAAACTCGGTAAGAGTGTAATGTCACTGGGTCCATCTCCACTATGACTGGATAAATCTGCCTAACAATTATTTATGATTTCGCAGTTTTAAAACGTTCTCTTTTTTAAAAAGCACTGGGTTTATGGTCAAAATAGAAATGTTACAATAACAGTTTAATATAGGGCTGTAACCATGCTATAAAAAGCTTTTTTTTTTTAACATGAATATGCCATAGTTAATATTACAATGTTGAATATGTATTTTTTTTGTCATTTCTAAATTTTATTTATAATTCTGTTCTCAATGACTCAAACTCAAAATCTAGTTTGATTTTTAAGTAAATATTTCGCTAAGTTAGCTATTGATTTCAGCCTTAAAAAGGCACAATTTGGCAATAAGCTGCCAAAAAATTATGAGCATCGCCTAGAAAATAGACAGCACATTGAAACAAAACATAGAATGAGCATTCTTTATTCATTAGCGAGAATAAGATAGTAAGATCATAAATACAACATGAATGTGGGTTCTTCTTTTTGTTATAACCCTATGTCTAACAGCATTTGTATTTTTTTCTTGCATATCTTATATATATGAAATAGTAATAGTGATCTGACGAGGATACCTCTTCAATTTTATATAGTTATTGAAAATTACAGAATTCCGTAAAAGTATGGAGGTGTTAAATGTTTTTGGATATTATATACTCATACACATTGTTTCCTTTGAACAAACTTATGCGAAATCAATATTGTATTTTAGATTTACGTGTTGGTAACCTGAAAACCGCTTATAAAACACCAAAAACCTCCAGAAACTACACACTATACAGTACATGCTTGTAGTGCAGTCCCAATCATTTCATAATGTTCCTAATCAAAAGAAAAAAATCTGTCTGTTTAAAATCCGTTAATTAACGACTTATTAATCTTGCTATATTATATCACGTATCCTAGACAACATTTCTATGCCTTGATTTTTGATGGGTGGGCCAAATTCCTATTGTCAGTTTTTTATCTGAGCAGTAGTTATTTGATACCAATTCTGGTGATTTGAAGAAATTACCAAATCAGAGGGTTTCATACATATTATTATCACTTTAACGTTTTATCCTTTCTGTCTTTTTAAAGGTTAAAATATGGTTTCAGAACAAGCGCTCTAAATATAAGAAGATCATGAAGCACGGCCCAACCGGACCTGAAGGAGAACTACAAGCCGCCCGTGCGCATGCGCAGTCGCCTTGTTCTCCTGTGCTGCCCGCTCTCTGGGACGCGGGCAAAAGCGCGCATACGCATCCTGGCGGCTATATGAACAGTTTCGGCCAGTGGTATCCATCATCCCAGGACACTTTACCCAGACCTCATATGATGTGACTCAGCTGTCTGCTACCGACATTCTATCGAGATAGTGATTTTACGACATGCGTTATATCGTATAACTGTATCGAGAAAAAGGAGTGTCAGTAATTTTCTCTTAAATTTCTGAGCGTTTGTTTTGCCTACATGTGAGAATTCTTTTATTAAAGTGTAAATACGGTCGTGTGTTTAAATGGATTGTGACTTTATCCTTGAACAGGTTTCGTTGTCAATGCTTGTTGATATTATTAGTCATCGGTGCTTTTCGGTTTTTATTCGGACTCCTTGAATATTTGTTTTGAATAAAAGACCCGATGAAAGGTTGCCAAACACTGTGTCGCCATGCCATGTAATTAAACCAAATTGTTGCTTGAAATCAATTGTGGAAGTCTAGGAAAAAATACAGAAAGAACGTCTAAACACGAAAATCACCACGCACGTCAATTCTCTAATCACTTCCAGTTTTTTACTTATGACATTGTGTAATGGTCACTCAAATATAAAATAATCTAGCATTTCTTCAGCGTATCTGCTTATAACAAAACAATAATACTGGTTGAAATAGAAAAAAAGTGCCCATAATACTTTGGAATTTGTGTTTGTATAAGCTTGATACATTATCCTCTAACCCGTTCATACATTAACATAAACTGTTTAAATTAATTTTGCATATAATTGCAAACAATGTGAATTTTGAGTATTTTCTAAATATGACTTATATTAAAAAATGAATTGTTAAGAAGACCATGACTTATAAAGTAAAACAATCTTCTCTTCAAAATATTATCACATTGAAGCATAAAATATTTTATCTTAATGACTAGAATTATAGAAAATCTTATTTGTAAGCCTAAAGCAGAGACAGGTTGTAGAGATCATTATCATGATTTATATTATATTTATATTATATTCAAAGCCCCTATGATTCTAAGATCTCAGGTACTTTGGATATTTAAATCTGACTGCTATTTAGAAGGTTTTGACACTATGCATGAAAGACTTAAAGTCTACCTTAATCCGCGACCCAAATGATTTTAAGTAATACAAATTGTTGAACACTCTTTGAAGAACCATATAACATGACATCAGAAATGATCCCAGAGAGGACACAAATACATCTTTAAAATCCCATCAATTTCACATACACCCAGAAATGACATTCAAGTAAACACATGACATGATGTTATGTTACACACTTTTCTAATTACAGTATAGTGACTGCTCTTAATTACAAATGTATGAAGATTCATACATTTTCAAATGTAAATTTTTCACATGTAGTGCATGTTTTTATTTTCACTTATGATAATATCATAAATGGTGAGAAAATCACATCTGAAAAAAAGTGTTTTTCTCATTCATCCTGTGTGAAAAATGAACACTGGGAAAGTAAATGCATTATGTGAAAGAAAATCCTATGTGAAAATAAAAGCACATACATTGCAAATGGCATTAATGTGAAAATAAATTAAACATTTGAGCATAATATATGAAGTGTTTAAAATGCATATTGTGATTTTTTTTCACATGTAAAATTGTTGTGTTCTTTTCCTGTAAGGGAATTAAATTAGAACAATGGTCTATAAAACTATAATTTATTTATTTTAATTAAACGAATTGAACTGCAACTTTCTTTTGCTCAGTCACAAATGTGCTTTAATGAATGTCAGGACAGACTAACACAAAACAGAAAAAATCCATTTAGGATGAAATAAAGATTAATTTTAGGTATAATGACTTGTGGTGACATACACTGAGTCAAACAAGTGTCTGGTGATTTATATTGAGTAGACTGAGTGCCATTTCTTGATATGATTCCATTAAACACACATTTTAGATTCAAGAAGGATTTTCTCTACAACTCAGGTTTATTCCAACAAGACTAGACATTCCATCATAGTTTCCAATCTATAGTATATTATCAGAATTAAAAGCCCACTAAACCAAACCCACAGGATGTGAAGGTTCAAAATTTGAGGACGCTGGGAAGGTTGTGGGCAGGCAGAACTGTGGAAAACACAAAAACTGCACCTTAAAAGGTAATTTCCTTAAGAAAATTTAGACAAATGCTTGTTCAGCATCTGGCAGACTAACCTGGCACCACATTCAAAGCCCCTACTACTGTGAGAAAATGTCTTATAATAAATGGTCTCCTTCAGAGTAAAAAAAAAAAAAAAGATAACAATTTTGACAGGCTGTGTAGGAGAATCCAAAACCATAATACTGTCTTAAGGAGAGAAAAATCAGTATTAATGAATAAAAATAAAGTATTTAAAAATACATATTTGTTTGTATGTTTATTAAAATAGTAGTAGTCAGAAGAAGAGCTGATAAAGGCTTAAAGGTTTAAAGATTTCTGTAAAACATGGAGTCTGTCAAAGTATCTTTAAAGGCTTAAAGATTTCTGTAAAACATGGAGTCTGTCAAAGTATCTTTAAAGGCTTAAAGATTTCTGTAAAACATGGAGTCTGTCAAAGTATGGGCATGCATCTCAACCAGTTACATAGTGAACCTGGTCTAAGTCAAAAGATGATTTGGAAACATTTTAAAGATTGTACTGCTTGGATTAATGACATTCTATCTTTGGGGAAAATAACTGGCGTTTCTTTCAAAAAATAACCGTAAATCAAACACACTACTAACATTATGTGGGTGCTGGGTACAGTACGTCCTGTGTTTACAAACTGTTAAGTTTCACCTATGCCTTTTCTCAGGGGCAGCTGGAGAGACATGACCCAAAAGGAAGTTCATCTGTCAGTGAATTTTGGCCTTGAGTAAAAAAAAATATTTTAAACGTATAGGCTGTTATTAACAATGCACATTTCTGGTTAAGCACTGCTTATGTTAGAACAACCTCTTATGTACAGGTATAATCTTTCTGTACGGGTGCTTAATGCCAGCATCCAGCCTTGGATCAACATTTCCTTAAAATGATTGATCTTAACTGTTGCAGTCATTCACGTATTATCACGAATACAAAAGGATTGCTACATACAAGACATTGTTTGTTTGAATACTTAGGTCATTTCATAGCTTAACTTTATAAATACAAATTATTCTTCTAGACAGATCATTGAAACATTTTGGATTTGTACCCTCCAGCTAAAAACATGCATTTATAATAACTAAACAAACCCAACAACATGTCAGACAACAAACATTACTCTAAAGAAAGGATTAATTTTTCCTAAAGGAAATTTATTTATTGTTGGATGACACTGGAACTAAAAAGCGCTTTTTGAATATTGCCAAAAGTAGACAGAGAACTATAAAGGATGGATTTATCCCACATTTTACTAAAACTTGTAAGTCGGAATTTAAACAAAAAACTTTCCCTCAGCTTAGAATTTCTACATGGAAAGTTGGGAATGTTTCCTTAAATATGAGTTCAGCATGTTATGTCAAATTAACATGGTAACTCACTGCAACAACAGTAAATTAAACAGCTTTTTTTCAGTAGTACTTTGAAATTAATTATAACATATAGACTAGTGCTTGTTTTAGATATCTAACACTGAGTATATACAGTAGGTCTGTTATTTTAGAAAATTTATTTATCAACCTTTGCACTTAGCTTGCAAACAAAAGACAACTGGGGTCATCCATGTTTTTTCGCACTATGTAGCTCGGAGCACAGAGGTGGCAAATTACATAATTTTGAGATCTGACTTCCCATATCCGAGTTACATTACATACAGCTTTACCATAGCTGGAGATGATATAAACCCACCTCCCCCTCTCACACCTGAAGAGTCTGTCTATTGTTAATGATACTGCTTCACATCGCATTGCGGGAGGGGTTGCCTTTCACAGCAGGAGGCTACCTTAGGCCTTAGAGTTCGGCTATTTCAATCTTTGCAATAGAAAGGGTGAACACCCCTTCACTCAGACCACAAGTCCATTCTGGTCTTCTGATTGAGCCACCCACCCCCTTGTACTGCTCTACGGTTTTCTTTTAGTCCAGAAGCAATCTTAAACTTGTTTGTGGCTATAACTCCATCCATCTGGAATGGAAGAAGCTTGAAGACTATACAAGCATATGACAGCTGTTGTGGTAAAAGAAGGGATCTGAAGATAAAGAACCCAAAGCTTGAAAATGATTAAAGGAAGAGTTCAACATGCCAGACTCTCATCTTCTGTGCTGATTATCTGTTTCACATATGCTAAATTAAATTGTTAAAGAATTACTGAAAGACACTATGGACATTAAATATGTTGCAGTTTCGGTGAATATAATGTGAGTAGGATTTCCTTACACAAGCTTTATACCATAAATTCTGTCTTTAAATATCTGGTTTTCTAATGTCAATTCAATTTAATTTGCATTATATATACACATATATTATATATAGACATATGTAAATACTCTACTGTGCCTGGTCTATGACCTTCATTGTTTGTAATTATATATTGTACTTTTTTCTACAAATGTTGAATAACTGATTCATTGTTTTCAGCTGGTTTAAGAGGTCCATCTAACTGAACGATAAAAAGAAAAGTCAGAAATAGGATTAGATGATGATGTTCCAACTCATTACATTTAAGCTATTAATAGAGTGGGATGACATTTAAAAAGTGTATTTATCTTCTCAAAATAGCAAACTGTATGCCCAATATTATAAATATAACCAACTAGTGTTAGTAACTAATAACTACTATAGTAACTAATTTAAAGTGAGTGGATATTTTACTTACTGTTGATAGTTATTGTTGCCATATTGTTGATAAGTCATCATATGTGGAACATGGGGTTGAGGACACTTTCCCCATCTTTCTGAAAAGGAATTTTTCCCTCATCTGACTTCAAAGTTTGAGGGGAATGTAACATACTTTAAGCATACCACAGCTCTCCTTTTGCTACATCTGATATAACAGATCTAACATCATCTATGGTCTTCTTCTTGAATATTCCACTTGTAGAATCCAAACTATATCTTTTTAAAATGTCAGAATTTTCAGTAGATGGAGTGACACGTAAATCTTTTACTATATAACCTTTGACATCACAATTTGATTTGAATCATTCATTATATTACTCATGAAAGTGACTATTAGCTGAGGAAAATCAACACTTCACAGTTTAATTCTGAAACTTTCATATCTGATTAAAGTTGCAATAAAACTGTATGTATGTTTATATGCACTGTATTTTATACGTAACTACATATTAACTGTGTGTGTGTGTGTGTGTGTGTGTGTGTGTGTGTGTGTGTGTGTGTGTGTGTGTGTGTGTGTGTAAAAAAAAAGGACTTTTAAATACCCCACATGTGAACAAACCACAGGTGGTCTAAAAAAAAACAAGGACAATATGTCTCTGCAAAGCTCTAATAAAGCACTGTTACAAATAGATTTCAACAATCACTAATCATTTAAACCCCATTGCACTTGACATGACTCATGTCACCTTTTGGTTCAATTATTAGTGGCTCTTCTATTTTACACAACTAGCTTCTTTATGGTCCTTGGTGAAGGCCCTTAATATAGCTGTCTAAAGCAGTGGTATCAACGTATCTGCATTCATTAACCACAAAATTTCTTTCTCACACTGACAGGATATCACTGAAACACAAGAAAGTTTCTTTAGAAATCAGATCATCCCTAAGGTTGGCAATATCAGTTGGACACTCATTTCTATTCTCACACCAGCCTATACTGTACATATGAAATATTGTATTGCAAGGGAATTCAACTAAAGATAGGGTGGAAACAAATTATTATGAGACTGAGCATATACCCAGGAATATTGTGTAGTACAGCTAAATGGGGTGCCTTTATATCTTTGGCAGCAGTAGCTTTACTGTAACCACAATGACAGCAGTGTTGCATTATATTGTCATCTATGCAATAGCACCCTTGGGCACAGGACAAGCAGAACGTAAGTTAGATGTTAGGATAAGCAAAATCTGGAAGACATATGGTTGACTTGATAAATGGTTGGCATGACAGCAAATAATACTTACCTCTTTGTATTTTTTCTAATCACTATAAAACTTTGTAAATACACATTGCAAAATAACTACTTGACAATGGTCATAGCTTTGCGACTAGGTAGCATTTTTATACAACAAATAGAACACTAGAAACATTCTAGTGTTTTAGTTGTTTTTATTTTTAACAATGCTATCTTTTTGCCTAAGACGACTGTTCTCAAACAATTTTACAGTTTAAGTCATTTGACTTTAATATTACGTTTCACCGACACATCTCTTTCATGAACAGACAACTACATAAATATGAGTCAAATGTGTTCAGTAATTTGGTATGTATTGGGCACATAAAGCTATTTATTCCCAACCTTTCTACCAACAGAATACAGTGGGTCCAGTTGGACAATATTTGCAGGGGGGAATGTGTTTGAGTCATTGAGGTTTGGATTAACACATTTAATTCAATTGACCAGGCAAACAAAACTCAGTAAATAGAATAACTTGTGGGTTGTGTTTTCTAACAATGTATTAATATAAGATGCTCATTTGTAACTATACATGTCAATTTATTTTCAAATACGTTTTAATAGACTTTAATAGACAATCGCCACAATATTCCACAGTTACCAACTTTGGCTAGCACAATTCTGCCTAAATAAATAAAAATGCTTGTTTTCTGACACTATATATGTTAATTCACGTGTCATTGAGAGTAAGATTTCTTTCAAAAACCTTATAAACGACACTTCCACGAGTTGAAATAAACCACATTGCATTGTTAGAACGTTCCTCATTATCATCATTCAGAGCCATAAATTACAGTTTTGTTTAGATTAACTGCATTCTTAAAATTTTCATATTTATTTTTCATCCCAAATTAGAAGGATGATAGCTATAGTACAATTTCCCAAAATGATAATTGTTGGACGTACATTCGGTTTGGTATTGAAAATGGCATAAAATAAAAATGCATGGTAAACAATAAAGAAATTATATTCCAACAAACTATTCTGTACAAATCTTACTCTTAAAAGCGTCATCACTTAAAAAAATACTTTAAGTATGTCCATGCACACATAATTAAAATGTACCACCTTTGGGTGAACTGGTAAAAGTTCTAATGCAAACAGATATGTAGGAAAAATAGTAGGAATATCAGCAGTCTACTGGAGTTTAAAATAAACAAACAAATAAACAAACAAATAAATAAATCCTTTATATTATTTCCTTTCATTAACATATTAGTGCCACCACTGGTTATGTAATGACTGAGCTCTATATAGGGTTCAGAAATAAGTAATTTCAAATAATATAACGCTCCACTAATATACAAAGGGAGGGCGCGGCAAGACGTCCAGGCGAGGTAAAATACCAACCTCGACCTTTGTTCCAGTTTCATAGGTCAGACCCACCACAGGTTAACTAATTCAATATTTACATATTCATGCTGTTTGATTATGATTGTGGCGTGTTTTGCAGAAATTTCACAGAAGTCCGTTGAAAATAATTAATTCGCATTTAAGATGTATCGTATTCTGTCGAGCTTGGATGTTATAGTTGAATGGTATGTTATGTAATCAACCTTCTTTTTACTTTGTATATCAGTTAACATCCTGGTAGGCACTGCGGCCGTAACCCAAATGTGACACTTGATGCATCCTGATGGGGCATGACGCCCTTGAGCAACTTACCCACCCTTACATCTTACCCACCCTTACGTAGATTAGAAAAATAAAACTGCATAAGCCTTCATGTTTATTCATTCATGTTCATTTACGTTAGTTTTTTCATGGTTATTCATTTGAGTTCGGCACGAATAAAACACAAGCAGACTATTGTATTGAATTGTATTTTCATGTCAGTTGTATAATGCATGTTTATGTATGTTTATTTTAAACTTGAAAGGGACATAATACGCACAAACACAACAATATTCAGTAATAATGGGGTAAGATGCTCAGATTGAACAACTAACAACTTGCACAATTTATAACGTATCCATAATTATACTGTAAGTTGACAATAATATTACAATTATGAAGGACTGTATCCTTCATCAACCAATGCAGCTTCATCAAGAAGTTTTTCATAAAGCGTTAATTTTATTTTAAGCATGTTTTGTATTGTTTAAATTGCGGAAATTATTGTAAAGTGTTAAGAAATGGATGTTAATGTTATCAGTGTTTGCATATGCGTGGTCGAATCAAGACAAAGCCCGGTTATTAACTGAGAAATTTTCGTGAACGGAAATGAATTCGTCTCAATACATTAAAGCACTGGTGCATGAATAACACATTCTAGCTTTAGATGGTTGTCTTATTCAATTAAATGCAGAATTACATTAGTTTTAAATAAATTTGACAAACAAAATTTACGTTTGCATGCATCATGTATTTTATAGGAGTAAAACAGAGTTTTAAAAAAATCCTGCAAAAAATAATTTGTGGCATTTTAAAATATTTTTAAAATTGAATTCTAAAAAATTCCGAGTTATTTTTAAATTGCCCGTCTAAAATTGCCGAAAGTATTTTTTTAAATAAAGAATTTGTGCGGTTTGGGTTGGAAATTACATTTTATTTAAAAAACACTTTTTAAAGGACGACAGGAGACACACCGATAATGTAACCTGTCATTTTTCAGAACGTTTTTTTTTAAAATCCGATCTTAGATATGATTTTAATTTACAACGTGTTTTATTAAGTAAATGTGGAAAAAGTAAAAGCCTTGTTAGGGTTTTTTTTTTTTTTTTTTTTTTTGCTTCACATTCTAAAGCGTTTTAAAAAGGCATTGGGTTCTTGAAATATTTTTGCTAAACATTTCCATCCACATTAAACCGTGGTAAATAAGAGACTCCTTAGTTGTTGTGAGGTCCACTTGACCTGACTTTGACCTGGCTCACTCAGCACAGTCCATTCAGCTTGTCTAAACAAGCGCATTACAAAGAACTTCTGTCAGGACTCCACCACTGAGCTAACACCAACACACACCACCAGTCTGAACCTTAATATTATAATTTTTACTCAGAGTTTTCACTTAGGAATATCTGTTTGGTTGTTTAGAGAAAGTATATCCCATTTAACATTGTTATGAATTTAACATACATACTATAAACTGAACCATATATCCTTTCAATTAAATAAAAATATGTATCTTAATTTTACAAACTGTCAGAGGTGAGGTGGTCTAAGATGTAGGTCACTAGCATCTTTGCATATATGTTTTGACATTTAATTTTCCATATGGCAATTACACTAATAATAAGACCTTCCTTTCTTATCATACAAACATCCTTATCATTATTTTGAAATATTTAAAAAAAAATTATAACAATTTATTTTACATATGTTTATGAGGAGAAAATGGAATACAACAATCTACTGTAATCACAATACCACAACCTTTTGTAAAATTGACATCCAGGGTCTTACCTCACTACAGAACCGAAGCCAAGTAATCCATTTCCACTCCTGCTGCTGTAAATCTGCATTTGATGAAATTAAATTCCACTTGTGTTTGATTTTTTTAAAGCGTTACCGTACTTCTTTGCATATTCCACTCTTTATATACCTCCAGCTTGATTTGTTGAAAATATGCACCCACTTGTGGGCCATGGGAAGAGACGACGTGTTACTGAATGAAGCAGGGCATCACAAGGCAAATTATAGGTAATTTTACATCACAAGATTAGAATAATGGTGTTCAAGTTGGACAAGCAGAGAAGGGCTATTCAAAAGGGGCAATTACTGACAAGGCAGATTTGGGAGAGCTCTAAAGGGTGATGGTGCAATGAATAGGGGATAAGTTGTGGAAGATGTCTTGATTAATGTTGAGAAGAAAATACCTTAATAGAGTCACCCTATTGAGAACGTGTAGGCTTTGTATCATTGGGGCCTCGTGGTTTTTAATTGCAGTATATGTGCAGAAAGAGGGAAAAGGGATGTCTAATTATTGTAAATCACAATGAATTCAGGACCCTTGAGGAGACACATGCCTCTCAGCAGTGATTGGTATTATTAGTATTATTTAGTGGTCTGACAAAGGATAATTTGGGGTTCACATGTGATATAATTTGGGGTTTGTTTTACTACTACTAATTATTAATGCCTATATGTACTAGAGTTCTAAGAACCCTAAAAGTACAAGCGCTAGATTGTAGGATGTTTTTTCTATGCCCCTCTTTGATATGTACAGTGAACAATGAAGTGAATAATGCTTGGCTTCAGCAGTACATCCCGCATGCTTATTAAACAGAAGCTATGGCTGTGGTTTGTTACGAAATTATGAAGAGGTTTTACCTGCAAATTAAGATAGCTTTAATTTCAGCCTCCCTACATGCCATCCTAACTACATCCCAGACCATAGGGTGAATTAGGGTTCACTGATTCACAGCTGTCAAGAACAACTCTCTCACTGAATCTTATTTACGTTTTGAGCAGAACGAGTCTGTCGAGTGATGCCTCTTCTGAAGTCTTTTCTGCCTGGCAGCTGAGCCCCATCTTTTCATGACAACATATGCATGCCCGTAAGTACGGCTGACCGCTGGCTCAACCTGCATTTGCCACCCTGGAGACCCTTGACATAACTTGCTGAAATTGTTTCTCAGGAAAAAGGGAATGGGAGTGACCTCAACTGTCTTTTTTAAAACTCTGTTGCAAGGCAATCCAGTATCACATTCAGAGTTCAACAGTTCATCTATGATGCAGAACTCGAGTGTTTAAACACATTATGGGTGGCTGACCTTAGCTCTTTGATGACCCTGTATCCCACAAAAATAAGGTGTTTGCCTGACTGAGAAATGTGTCCCAAGACAGAGCCATCTAGTTCAGTATCAGTGTGTGAAGGCCACACATGGTGTACAAATCCATGAGAATACAGATATTGCACACATGGCTGAAATTTACTGCCCAAGGCCTTTATGAGCATTTCTGGTATACATTTTCCGAACAAAATTGGCAGAATGCTTAACTAAAACTGTGTACTGTTTTTCTTTAAGATACAGCTTTTGTAAAGAGCTGATAAAATAATCATCCTGTAGGGTGAACTAAGTGGCTTGACAGGTTTTATGTGAGAATATAACCCTGCCCTTTCTTGTGAAAATAGGTTTGTAATTCAAGCTGCTAGAAAAGCAAGGCAAGAGATCTTTATGACTAATTGCACAGCTATGGGACATACTGAAATGACTCATAGTTGACCAGGCAACCATCTCAGTTATCTCCACAGAGCACACCATTGATCAAAGCCAACTAAAAAGCAGTGTCTTTCTTTTTCCTCTATTCCAAACATTATCCATCTCTCAGTAACTGTACATCATCAGATATTGTTCTCCAGATCTGAGATTATCATGTATCTGTGTTGCACAAATTGTTCAACAGGCCTGCTTGACAGCTCATGGTTTATCCAGGCCACAGTGACCCTGACTAAACCACTGTTTGGAACATCTGTGGTAAGTTTGTATGGTTATGCCTAGTCATTATTTATTTATTTTTTTCCTTTCCCCCCTCTTATTTTAGCAACACATCTTCAATAAACCATGACGTCACATGAGAAAATCACTCCACATTACACAATTCCAACAGAGGTGCTATACTTTTGACAACCTCATACAACAAGAAAAATAATAATACAAATCAAATTCCAACTTAGTTGCCAAAGCATCTAAACACAGGATGTTTCATAGGGAGAAGCAAAATTGTCTTTAATTGTACTAATAAACGTACATTTATAGTATATTAAGTGTACTTTAAGTATATATTAAGTATACTTAAATATATTGTTTACCTCAAGTTCATCTATTACTTTATTTACCCCAAATTCCTTTAAATCTGTATATGTAGCTTACATATTTATTTTAATGAAGGCTATTACATAAAATTATTTCAGAAACTTTGTGAACACGTTTATTAAGAATGTTTATAATAGTTTTAAAAACCCAATACAATACAATATTTTGTATAAAAAGTAAATACTAAATATATATTTTTTGTTATTATTTGTATAAAATACCGAAACGAACATTTTAATGACAGAGGAAAACGTTACAAAAAAGCATTTGGGTTTTCATCGTTTTCTTTTTCCGCTCTCGTTACCATTACGATTTTTAAAACAATATTTTAACTAAAGTCGGCCATAGATATTTTTTTATTTTATTGTTTACTCATATTTCCTATATGCTGCAAAATGTAGTCAGATTAATAGACAGTAGCAAAACACTCTTAATGCAAACTAATTAGAAATTAATAAACTCAACGTAATCTTTCACCTTGTTAATGCCTGTTTCATTTATTTATTTATTTTTATTTATTCTGATATTTAAAAAAATGAAAAACACACATTAGTATCTCCAGAAACTGAGAGAGAATTATACGATTTAGAAAAACTTAGGTAAGAAAAACGGGGAAAGAATTAAAACAGAATTAATTTTTGTTTTAGTCTATTTATTTAATTTGCCAACTGCGCTTACATTAAGGCTTTGTATTAAGCTGGTGTTATTTATTGTATTAGTCAACATTTACAAACGAAAAAAAATTGCATGCATAAATAAAAACCAATGGTAAAGTAGTCGTGCTTTAATTAACGCTTTTTAAATCCATGACCAAATTAGGTCCAAATAAAAGTCCAAGAATACCTAAATAAATAAATACATGTTAGTGTTGTTAGCATGTTATCACAAGCATGTTACTACATGCAGATAAGTTACCAGATTCTTGTCGAGCTATTCATTGATTGTTTCATGTGTTTGTTCATATCGCTCAATGTGGGCTTCATTTTACTGGTTGATAGGAGAAAAACTGAGTAACGTACTTGACGTGTTTGTTTGGTTTATTGTTATAAAAACACAAATGAATAGTGTTGATTACTTGTTAATGCTACTTATGCTATTATTAATGATTAACTTTCACCTAAAGCATTAACATGAAACTCGTATTTTTAGAGAACTCTTCTATTTTAGTGCATTTCAGTGTATCGTGGCAACGTTAGTTTCTGATTACCATGAGGTTAAATCTCACTTTGCAGTACATATAATAAGGAACACGATGTTTAAATTAGGAAAACTGCTACAAAACTAAATAAACTCGTAATGTGTCCACGTGCGCGTGAATGAGCCCTGTTAAGCACTGTTATTTGCATTCCCTGTTAAGTTCATTCTTTTTCTCCTCTGAAGCTTTTGTTTGGTATTTGTTTATGTATGAGTACCTCTCCCTGAGGCAAGGGCTTCAGTATAGTCACCCCTTAAATAAAATCCAGTGACTCCATCATGTCTGCTCGACTGTCGCCTCATGTAGTCTGTTAGCATACAGATACATAACCATGGGCTTAGGATCACAAAACATCATTGTATTTAACGCAGGGGGCATAAGCACCGGCAAAAAAAATCCTCAGGATTGCCTTGACTCGTGATAAGTAATGTTGTTCTTATGAGTAATTCCTAATAATTTGTATGTACGAATTAATTCCTATGGAAGGTGTGGATTATGGGTGGAGTTTATATAACTTTGTGTTGCATCTTGAACACTCTGGATATATGGCTGATATAAATGAAAAAAAAAAAGATGGCATTTGTTTTTATTAAAAAGTGAAACATTTATATAGAAAACGACCTCTAATTTACGAAAAATGTGGCAAAAGTTTCACCGTTGCGGAAAATTTTAACGTGTAGTATTTGAGCACTATCACTGATCATCTGTGCAAAGAGAACAAGTGGTAGTTATCCTACAAAACTGATTTATGTTTGCACAATGTTACACGAGGAGTTAAAATGCTGATTGATGTATCATGTGTGCCAAACGGAGAAAAACAATTTAAGAGATTTAAACTGCAATAAGCTATAGTTTCTTCAATTTAGCCTGGCACGTGTATCTTTCACCTTATAGTGCTCATATTGTGCTGGAACGAGTGACTGACGAGATAACAAAATTTACATGAGTTCAGATTTGCATTTATTCATCATGTAACAACATTACAATAAAAGCAGGAGAATCCTCTATAAAACTGGGGTTTATAAACAATATTGTTTAGTGGTTCTGTTTTATTTTAACACACTCCCAAACACACTCGCACACACACACGCGCACGCAAACACACATATATATAGCCTATATACAAAACTACATTTTGTACAAATTGATATAAGTTACGTCCTGAGTCTCTGAAGCGGTTATCATTGTAGCGGGTGTGTCGGGCAACTGCACAAATGTTGGGACGATTGTATCTTTCCTCATGTAAACAAAACAGTCTAGTTGAACATTTCTATCCGTAAACATCATTATGAATAAGGGATTGAGTAAGTAAAATAATTTAAAACCACGTCATATAAATTTAGGGCTGCAACACAGTCTTCTCTCCTCTCTTCGCTTCTCTATTCTTCTCTTCTCATGCTGATTTAGCTTTTTAATCAGTCACTTTTTTCGCAACGAAAAAAACGATCAAGTGTTTTCAGCACGCTTTTTGATTTTTGTTTTGTCTTGTTTCGTTTTCGTTTTATTCTTTCAGCTTATCTTCGGACGAACAGCACAGGCGCTCGTACACATAAAGATTACAAAAATAAAGTTCTGTCCCTTTTTTCATGTTTATATTAAACTCTTGGAGTGACAGTCTGTGGTCAGTAGACGCTTTGCGGTGGGCCGGCGTGCTGCTGATACCACGCCGCGCTGCTGTAGTCTTCCGGGTAGGGTGACGTCGACGAGCTGAGGGCCACCGGTGTCACGTGACTGCGGGCCACCGGGTTCGCGTGCGCGCCGGTGTCCCCCCAGAGCGCAGGCGACGGCGGCGAGTTACACGACATGGAGTCGCTGGCGTTGGGACTGTGCTCCAGCGGGATCTCTCCGTTCTTGTAGAGCTTCTTGAACTTGGACCGCCGGTTCTGGAACCATATTTTCACCTGGTCAAGAAAAAGAGGGGAAATCACCGTTATAGCTTATGTCATAAAAATATTATTGTTAAATTGTCATGCATATACAATACAAATCGTGTAACAAATGTGTGTCTGTTTATACAGACGCGCAAATGACACATGACACGATTTATATTCCACAATGATACATACTGTATGTTGCACATTTAAATAAAAATAAATACATATTGTGTACATATAATACATGTGTGTGTGAGTGTGTGTGGCTGTGCGCTCGCGCGGAATCACTTTTAACACACTTCTTCAACGCCCAGTTAACATGCTATAAATAGTGCATAAGTAATAAGAATAATCTTTAACAATAAATAACACCATTAACCGACGCATAATAATAATAACTACTGAAACTGGTTTCTGCAATCTGTGAGCAGCTGTGCAGTGTGTACAGGCCAATCTTAGAATGTGAATTTATTTGTGTGCAAGGAGCGAAGGCAGTCATGGGCGAGTCAGGTGTGAATGTACTTGGTGTGTGTCTGTGTGTGTGTGTGTGTGTGTGCGCTCGCGCGTGCGTGTTGTACCTGGGTCTGCGTTAAGCCGAGCTGTGCAGCGAGTTCGGCTCTCTCCGGGAGCGCGAGGTACTGCGCCTTTTGGAATCGCCGCTGCAGCGCCGCGAGCTGGTAGCTGGAGTAGATGGTACGCGGCTTGCGCACTTTCTTTGGTTTTCCGTTCACCATCCGAACTTCAGTCTCTGGCTCCTCTTTCACTGTATAAAAAAAAACAACAATAAAATAACTTTGAAAGGCGTTAACCAGCCTATAGCATAACGTCTAACAACCAGTCTAACAGGGTGTCGAGATTCAAAATATGCAATTCGTAAGCCCAGCATCTTTAAATGCATTTATTTCAGCCCAACTGAAATGCCAACTAGTCAAACTAGTCTAGGATGGGTCTAACTGCAAATTGTCAAGCTATTCTGTCGCGTCATAATTATAGATAATAACTCTTGTGATTTAAATATTATAAACAGGCGTCAAATAATACTTCATTTTAGTAATGTAAACTAGTTAGTGTGGATTTAGTTCCAAGACAGGATCACGCCTAAGAATTGATATACTTGTTGACAGAAACAATTAACACGAACTCTATCATATAATAGAATAATGTACAATACCTAATATATTTACAAGAGGCTGTAATAGAAGCCAGACACTGTTTATTCTTTTTTTCCCCCCAGTAATGTACTCTAGAGTGAAGTGCAATGTAGGTAAATATTTAAAGTAAACTTATACTCGTGTTGTAATGATTATGATGATGACGATAATAATAATAATAATAATAATAATAATAATAATAATAATTCTTTAGATAATTCTTATTAGAAATACATAGTTATTTGTTTATAATATTTTCTAGAATAATAACTTAGTTGTTATCTTTTTCAATTTAATTTATATTTATTATTAACAATTCGCCAAAATACGAATCGTCTAGTTGTGGGATGTTCTACAATATTCACAAGCATTTTAAATCAGAGAAATTTAATTATGCCTATATTTAGTGTCTGAGACATCAGACTTTCATAACCACTCTACCACGATTTGAGACTGACTCACGAGAGTTGTAATGGTCAGTCTATTGTGAGATGGAATGAAAAGTAAATTAATTTAATTTTGCAATAATAGAGTGCGCAATAATGGATTACCCGGGTATGCATTGCATTTTCTAATTCTGGACCAATAGTTGCACTATTTTGCGTAAAGTTGAATAAACACTCGAGGTGTTCATTCAGCGTGCGGCTTTGTGTTGTAGTCATGCGTAACGCGCACTGATTACCAGTTTGTTTGTTTAACTTCACTCCAGCAAGTGTGTATGCACTTAAAACATGTAAAAGTTTTCCGATTTACTCCAAACATTGACCCACCTGCGTTTTGTGGCGGTGTGTGTCCGTCTCTGTTGTACTGGGGATACTGGTGGCGGTACGGGTTGCCGTAAGGGTACTCAGCCTTGGCACCGTAGGGAGCCACGCCGCTCATAGCGCACATGTTAAACTGGTGGTAAGAGGCGTTGTGCGGCCCTTGTGCATACGCCTGAGCAGGGTAGTAATCGTGATGGCCCTGGTGTGTCGTGTAGTAGCCCATGTCCGTGGCCGAGGACTCGGGTAGTGTAGGCGAGTCCTTGGAGCCCGGGTGGCAGCTCATAGAGCCGGAGAGATCAGTAGAAATACCGGGTAGCTTCCTGTCGTACGTCGGTCCACTCATCATGCGGGACAAAAACAGTGCAAAAAATGATACAATCGCCCACTGTTACGTCCTTCCCCGCGACGGGAGTGTGATTAAAAAAAACAGAATGTGGCACGCCGTTAAGGCGAATCCTGGAAGGGCTGGAGCTCCTCTTTTCTCTACTCTTCTCAGACGAAACTGCTACTCCTGTAATGACACCGCAGCGAGCTTGGGAAAGTAAATTATAGGGCGGTCGGGTGGATGCTGCTCTCTGATTGGCTGGAAGAATCCGTGTCTCTCTCTCTCTCTCTCTCTCTCTCTCTCTCTCGCTCCCCCCCCAGGGCAGAGTCTCATACACACACACACACACACACACACCAGTACTGGATATTTTTGTAAATCCTTTCAGCGCCACTAAATGAAAAAAAACTTTGTGCATTCCATTAAAACATACATCGTATGTGAAATTTCCCTTTCTTTTATTCCAAAAGGGTCTTCAGGCTATTAATTATAGTCTTGTCTAGTAGCCCGCACATCAAGTCAAAGATCCTTTGCCAACAGAAAGGTATACATTTTTTATATTTTACTCTGTTTCTTTCTCCTTCATAGATCCCTTGTGTTTAATAATAAAATACAATACACACGTTCTCTCTCTCTCTCTCTCTCTCTCTCTCTCTCTCTTTTTATATATATATAGGCTATATATATATATATATATATATATATATATATCTGAATTTAATGCTTTTGTTTTAAATTCAATTTCCATTGACCTGCATATTCATAAGCAAGGGTCTCCTGGTCAAGAGACAACATTGCGATAGCTCCTGTCTTTTTCTATTCTTATTCAGAGACCATTCGAGGCTTTGTTTTAGTGGTGAAAGACTTTTCAGTAGAAGCCTGAATGCCAGTGGGACATTCCTCTATGCGCTCATTACAGCGAGGCAGTACTTGTACCTTTATGTCGCATACTGCTCAAGGGAATCTAGTAGTGCAGTGTAATATAGACTATAGGCCTAGAATATTTGGAAATCTCATGCGTACACATGTGTTTTAGCTTGTGTGTGTATGGAATATACATCATGGAATACTTATTAACCAAACAATCATACAAATAAATAAAATAAATATATATATATTTTTAAATCAACAAACATACATGAATAAACACACCCAATTTAATTAGAATTAGTTTAATAAATTGTATGTATTTATATAAATGAATTTATATAAATATATTTATTAAACTTAGAAAAACGAATTATTAGATTTTAAAATATTTTTATACGCAAACAAACACAAATGTTATTTATTTTTTATTTTAAAATATTATACATTTATTTGTTATACATATAAAATTTATTTATTTATTCTACTGTGATAAATTACAATGTAATATAATTGTATGTTCTAAAGAAATATAACCAACAAACAAACACAAACTATGCTTGGTTAGTTGTTTCCTCACTGAGATATTTTTTTTCTTGTACTATATAGCCTAAGTTCAATGTGACTTACAAAAAAAGCAAAAAGCAATTAAAGTATTTAAATCATATAAGCAACCGGTTTTTTCCCTGTGATCTAAATCCTTGGAGCCTAGAGTCTGTGCTAAAATAAAATTTCAGTTTTAAACACGGAGTGTGAAAAAAGTTTTAACGCTTAAAAAAATAGTTAAACAGTAACTTATACTGTTTTGCCCAACGTTCCTTGGTAACGAACACTGCGAGCTCTAAGTTTCTGCATAGTATAAAGTTTATATGAGCAGAAAAACAGACGTTATAAAGAACGACGTTATAATGAAGTAGTTGCTGTCACTTTTTTTTTTTTTTTGGATCGCTTGAAATCGTTTTTAACGCAATACCGCCTCCATGTGGTTAAAAGTGTAGTAGACCTCCTGCGCTGCTAAAAACACTTATTAGAATCATGAGTCTACCCCAGCACATGCTGAACATTTCTCAAAAAAAAATAAAGCTAACCATCAAGATAAGCAAGATGAAGGCCGTACTTTATCTATTGTAGGGAGTCATGCTCATACACACGCACAAACATGCACACACATTCAAATCCTCATTCACACCAAATGATTTAAACTAGCCAATTAATTTCCCTGTTTTTGGAAGCCAGAAAATCATTGCACAAATAAGAATTGCATAAATAAAAATTCAAACCTTCAACAGGCTGAAAAAAATATTCTGTTGAAATTATGCTTTTTTTTTCTTTCCTTTTTTTTTTTTTTTTTTTTACAATGAACTAATGATGACAGTTTATTTTCAGACCTACATTCACTATTCCCAAATGAACCTCAAGTTTTTTATCCTCATATACTCACCCTATTGCTGATGTGGTAGGCTCACACACTGAATCTTTAGTAGGCCTATGTACATTTGAGCTAAATGTATAGTGTACTTTAAAAACATAAAATTATTTACGGATCTGCATTCATTATTAAAGGTATACAAATATATAAATATATATAAGATATAAAAATTTCCATTTTCATATTAAAGGTAATGATTTCCCTGAGGGCACCACCACCACCTAGCAACAAAGCAAAGATAGAATTACATGCTAAACTAGAGTAGGTAAGGGAATTTGATTGGTTCGTAACTTATTGTTTTATTTTATTTCACATATGAGCAGTTAAGGTGGAAGGGCCTTGATTAATTCCCCACCAATGGCAGCTCGGTGGTGCTGAGAGCTTGTTTGTGCTGGTGTTTGAACCTAGAACCTTCTGATCTGATCACGGAGGTAATACCACGGTTGTACAAATGGGAATAAATATAATGGTCACCAGTGGCTCCCAGTGGTCACTGTTGGACTATAGAGGTTCGTGGATGGATGGATAGTACTTTAGGTTTCATGTTATTTCATTAAAATCAGGTATGTGTGAACCAATCTGTGAAAACCCAGCTAAAGCCATTCATTTTGCCAGTTAATATTTTCTACATAAAATCATTCTACCTACAAAAAAATACATTAGCAAATAAATATATAAATAATATACATATACAGTAAACTCTCTCTCACTCACTCATCTTCTATACCGCTTTATCCTGTATTCAGGGTCGTGGGGACCTGGAGCCTATCCCAGGAAGCTTAGGGCACGAGGCAGGGTACACCCTGGACCGGGTGCCAATCCATCGCAGAGCACACACACATACACACACTCACACACTCATTCGCACAAATACGGGCAATTTGGGATCTATACAGTAAACATAATTTAAAAAGTGTATTTTTGCTGTAATGTACGACAGAAAACGGTAGATGGCGTTGCTGTTTAATTAGAGACAATGTGGCTGCTATGGCGCTCCTGTTTTTTTCGTTCCGTTGAACACATTCTATCATACGCGTGTGTGTGTGTGTGTGTGTGTGTGTCCATTCATTCTGTAGAGCATTTGTGAGGTCAGGCACTGATGTTGGACAAGAAGTTCGGACGAGAAGTCTTTATAGTCCTTGCTTTGTGCACAGTCATGTTGGAATATAAAAGGGTCTTCCCCAAACTGGTGCCACAAAATTGAAGCATAGCATGGTCCAAGATGTCTTGGTATACTGAAGCATCAAGTGTGGCCTTCACTTGGGAAGAAGGGCCTGATTGAAACAGATAGAATTAACAGGTTCTAAACAAAATTTCCAAGAGCCAATGACATCATACTCGAGTCTACCTCGAGACATGGCCATCTCCTCTGATTTTTAATAGAATCATTATTCACAAAAATGGATGCTAAATTACATTTATTCTCTTATAATGGCAAAGTATATCTTTCTGTCAGAGTGGCCATCATGCCCAGTAAAAGTACCGTAAAATAATATGTCATGGTCTTTAAACAAAACAGCTTGTTTGATAGAGTATCTGCTATAGTTGTTCATATGAGGTTAAATGCATGGACAAGTTAATAGACAATTTGCATATGCATTTGTTCTTTGTCATGTGAGTTAGCACGGAAAGACCTACTACATTACTGTCTATTGTTAAGAGGATATCCTGGGCTATCAAATTATACCTTGTGTTATGATACTATGTGTCCATATAGTGAATGATTTTGATTAAACAAAACATATTTCTGGTAGCTGGGGAATGCTGTGTTATCTGTGTGTGAACGACAGCAAGCGCCTCCACATGAAAGCTTCATTAATCACCTGGTCTGTTTCTCGGCTAGAGCCTCCACAAGTGCACGTTTACATCAAGATAAAGATCAAACATTTCCTAAATCTTTAACTCCTTAAAAGTAAAGCTAAGAGCTCAGATTAAACTCCTTTGCAGAGTTCCTCAATGTTTTTCCTTTGACAGATGCCTTGTAGGTCTCGCTTTAAGCCTGCAATTACAGGATAAATCTACGGTTCCAGATTTCTGCCAGCTCTTGTGTTGTGAAGATTATAAATTAAAACCCTTTTCCTCTAAATCAATTGTTTCTCTTAAACTCTATGAAATCCTCCTGGAAGTACGGACAGCTGCAGCTTCCTCTGAGGTCTAGAAAATAAATAGTGTTAATACATCTGAGCGACTTCAGACAGAATTTACTAAGATGACTTATTATTATTATTATTATTATTATTATTATATATTAAAAATCACATATACATTATATTTATTCATCACATAAACATTACTGCACAGTGAAATTCTTTATTCTTTGCATTTCCCAGCTTTTTTGTTAGTAGGTTAAGGTCATAACACAGAGTCAGTCATTCTTACGGCACCCCTGAAGCAGACAGCGTTAAGAGCCTTGCTCAAGGGCCAAACAGCAGCAACCTGGCAGAGGTGGAGCTGGAACCACCGACCTTCCAATCAGTAACTTAGAGCCTTAACACACTGAACCACCACTCCCCCATAGTAATAATAATAACAATGATTATTCTTTTAATCTATCTATTCCTGTTGTTATCTTATGGCTTGTTTCTGAGCTTTTGCAATAAGAATGTCCAACTTACATTTTCATTATTTTTTAAAATATATTTTATATATATTATTTTATATATTTTTTATATATTATATTTTCTTATATATGTATTTTGTAAATGTTACACTACAATTAATTCCATCCAACAAGAAATGTCCTGAAGATCAGCAAAATTCAACTCATCTTTCTCCATTAGCTTATTTTAAAAGGCACCTACTATGCAAAATTCACTTTGTGTGTGTATGTTTGTGTGTGTGTGTGTGTGTGTGTGTGTGTGTGTCCCAAAAAAAAATGTCCCAATTTCACCACCTTTCCAACACATCTTTACAGGCAAGCAGAGAAAAGAAGGAAACAACTTACATTATATTTACATAGCTCTCCTGTGACAGGAATCCTCAGCACAGTTTTTAGAGAAGTCCAGATTCGCTTCCACAAAGGAACATGGGCTTCTGGCATTTATTGCCATTTAAAGCCACAGACGTTGAAATAGTTCGCTTGAAACAGGAGTTAAGCAAGGAAATTTACAAATGTAATTCAAACGGTAAAATTGTGATGTATTCTAGATTAATTATGTGTAAAGTGAAATATTTCAAGCTTTTCTTGTTTATTGGTTTTAATTTCAGTAATTATGGCCTACAGCTCATGAATATCCAGTGTAAACATCCAGTGTTGCAAAATATTAGAATCTTTGAAAATCAGTGAAAAAAGAATTTTGAATACAGAAATTCTAAAATAATTTGTTCATTTTGGCACTCAGTATTTGGTCAGGGCGCTTTAATATGAAATACTGCATCAATACATGTGGCATAGAGCCGATCCGCCTGTGGCACTGCTGAGGCATTACTGAAAACCAGGTTGCTCTGATAGCAACCTTCAGCTCATCTGTATTGTTGATTCTGGTGTTTCTTTTTCCTCTTCACAAAAGCCCAGTAGATTCTCTATGGGGTTCAGGTCAGGCGACTTGACAGACCAATCAGGCACAGTAATATCATGGTCAGCAAACCAGTTGTGGTTTTGGCACTGTGAGTAGATTCAATATATTTTCACTTGCTATTGAGTAAATTTTTTTTTTACATTTATCTATCAGTTGTTATTTTTGATACAAAACCAACAAAATGAGACAACTTAACAACTTAAGTTAATGTATCTATACCTACGTAAGTCCACTTGGCTTTAGGTGTAATAAACAGACATTTACTATGATTTTTACATATTCACACTTTTTTCCATTTTTATAAATGTTAGATTTTTTATCTAAATGTTTTAGTTATTAGTCAGAAACTGTGTATTTGTAACTGTTTTGAATAATAGAATAGCTTTAAATATATAGATAATTGTTATTATTGTTATTATTATAATTTATCAAAAACTGAAAAGAAACATCAGTTTAAAAAAAAAAAAAACAATAAGAAAATGGAATGTGAAATGTTTAAAAGTGTTAAAAAGATGCTAAATAACGTAATCTTTGATTTACAATGATCTTATAATCAGAAATATTAGATACATTTACTCATACTAATTTATAAGTTAAGCCATATAAAGCCTCAAAGTTGGTCCAAATTCAATTCATATAATGCATGCACACTCATGCATAAGCAAATATATACTGTGACAACTGCCTTACACATCCCCCCATCCTTCTCCCAGAAATTCATCCAAGAATTTAATAAAGCTTGGAAGAAAATTCTTCCCACTCAGCAGCACTCCCTACAGCAGTACTGCCAATTTCCTGTAACTTTATAAACGACACACCGAAGTGGTAAATAATGGAAGGTCAAGATACACTTGAGATGGCTGTGTATAGCAAACAAATGAGATGCCAGTTCATTGCAGGGCACCATGCACACATTTTCAAATACATGTAGCTAGGCATCATACTGGTAAGTTTTGTGACCACTTTCTTTGCCACTCTGCTGCCATGCCTACATTTATAAACAATAAAGTGTATTACAATGACTTTTTAGAATACACTAGAATTAATGATATTTGCTACAATAAAAAATTACACCAAAAACCAGCATTTTAAAAATAATCTTAAATCTAAAATAATCTTTAAACATATAAAAGGTCAAGCACAGTCACGATGCAAACCCAAGAAAATAGACCAAACAAATGGTTTAAATATAATCTAGCAGAGTCAATCATGTGAAAAAGATCAGCAAGTCAAGCTTTCTCAAAAAATTTAAAAATTGCCCCCCTTGTAGCATACTGTATGTGTATATGTTGCACCATTTATGTCAAAGCCTGAAGGCAACTCATCACAACTTTCATATATTTGTTTTATCTACCTGCTCTGGTCAGATCAGTAAAGTAATGGCTTTGATTATTATATTAGAATGTTTAGAGATGGTTATATATACGGTGTATATTACAAAACATGCATTTTATTTATGACAGTGAAATAATAATTAAGTGTTAAAAGGACATTGTTGTCAAAATTTAGTCATGTCCATTGCTCATTTTGTATGCAAGGAATTTTGTATACAATTTGTATAAAAAAATTGTTACTCTCACTATTGCATATTTTGCCATTACAAACAGACCATGTTTCATTGTCACTTTCATGCTGTTCTTTGCACAATTACTTAGGTATTTGAACAATTAATACTTTGTCACTTTGTCACATATTAAATTGCACATCAATGGCTGCACTGCAATTAACCTCATTTCTCTTATTAACTTTTTTATTTGTGATTATACATTCTATATACAGTACATTACCCTGTGTATCAGTAAAAAAAAAAAAAAAAAAAGGAATTTTATGTCACTTAGGCTTCAATGCTACCTTACAAAAACATGCAGGAAAAAGAATTGGCTGCTTTTGCAGGTTTACACTTGCAGATAGTGCAGGTGTCCATTTGGTTTCTTCAGGGCGCTCAGGTTTCCTCCCATCCCAACTGCACCCAAATGCCTCAGGGTCTGTGTGCATGGAGATTGCATGTTCTCTCTGTGCTTGGTGGGTTTCCTCTGGCTACTCCAGCTTCATTACACAGTCCAAAGATATGCAGATTAGGCTAACTGGCATTCCCAAGTTGCCAGTGGTGTGTAAATGAATTTATATGTGTGTGCCCTGCAATGGCCATAAGTTTCCTGGAAGGCCCAAATGACCCTGTATACAGGATAAAGCGGTATAGATAATGAGAGTGAGTGAGATCAAGTTGAGATTGATTCCAGGGGGTCCTGAGTAGACATGGTCTTAAGGAGACCTTATGGAACCAAAAATGATCAGGAGGATTACAAATGGTGAAAGCAGGAAGGTCTCACATTGCTACTTCTGATATCGTACCTCTTATTAGAACCTGAGTTGAACATCTATTAACCATACATCATCACTTTCACAAAATCTGCCTTCCCTTGTCTATAATGTGACCAGCTGTGTTTGTCAGGTGCTGCCACTCCAAACAAAAGCCTATTGTGTGGCCCACTATAAAATTTACATTACAACCAACAGGTAACACCACACAAAAGCCATGACCCTCATACACACTAACTAAATAGTCACACTTTCAACACTCATTAAACAGACTAAAATAGACAGCACATGGACAGTTTGATACACAAAGTCTTGGCCCCAATAAAGTACATCAATAAGCCGAGTCCAAAGAATGTCCATGAACGCATGTAGCTTTTTATCAGACAAACCACATGTGAGCTCCCACAGCCAAATAATGTTCATAATTGACGCACACACCAATAATTTTTTACTTTGAGCACTTAATATGAGGGGTGTTCAAGTGAAACTGGGACTTGAAGCACAGTACAGTGATGAGACTCTCAGTCACGTTAAAACTTTTGAATGGTGCAAAGGTTTTAAAGAAGTCCATATATCTGTGAATGACCATCCTGGCTGAGGTGGCTCGGAGCCCACTGTAGTCATTCCCATGAACATTCAACATGACCATACAATCCGTTCAATGATCTCGCTCCAAGCTATATCTATACCATATACTGTATTTGGGCCATTAAAGGAGATCCTGGGAGGCCAGCCTTTCAGACATGAAGCAGGCAGTCTGATCATGGCTCTGGCGTACTGAGAAAACTTTCTACACTTTTGGTATCCAAGCTCTAGTGAAACACTGCATTAGTGCATTAGTGTAACAGGGGATTATATATAGCGAGAAAAATAAAGAGAGATTTTACTCTCATAACTTATACTGTTATTCTTCACAATCAAAAGTTCCAGTTTGACTTGAATGGCCCTCATATTTTTTTTCTTATTACACTTTAACACAACCTAACCAAACTTTTAGCTTTTGTGAAGTTGTGAAAGCACATGGTTCACTGTTGTTTATTTAAATATAATAGAATTGTTTCGCCACAGACGAGGCTGTTGCCAATTTTGCTACGCCTTCATTTGAAGAAAATTATTCACAATCACATCTTTTAATAGAAAACATGTAAAAGTATGACTCAAGACTTCAAAGCTGGATTCTTTATAATGGAAGGCTGTAGCTTGTAGCCCATGATAAATAAACCAGTATGTAGAGTCTGGTTGAGGATGTACTGAAGGTAATTTTTACTGATTGTTCATTCATCCTACAAGTTATTCATGTCTAACAAACCTCTTGGTAGGCAACGAGGCACTTCTCAGACTGTAATTAATAGGACATAGAACACATGACCATCACATCCGTGTGTGGTTCTTCCCCAAACTGTTGCCACAAAGTTGGAAGCTGACAATTGTATAGAAGGTCTTTTTTATGGTATAGCATTAAGATTCCTCTTCACTGTGACTAAGAGGACCAAACATGTTCCAGCATGAAACAATGCTCAAAAGTGCACAAAGTGAGCTCCACAAAGACATTGCTTGCTAAGGTTAGAGTGAAATACCTTTCCCTGACCTCAACCGCACTGAACACCTTTGAGATAAACTGGAAAAACGATTGCACCCCAGGCCTCTTCACACAACATCAGTCCCTGACCTTTACTAATGCTCTAGTGGCTGAATAAACCCAAATCCCCACAGTCATGCTTCAAAATCCCAAAATGAAAAGCCTTCCCAGATGACTGGAGGACAGCAAAGTGAGATAAAAAAAATAAAAAAAACATCTGGAACAAGATGTTCAAAAAGTACATACGGATGTGATGGGGTGTCCAAATAGGTTTTGCATGGATAGGGTAGATTTGCTTTGAGCCAATAGTTACTGTAATAAGCCCAGAGTCGAGGGATAGAATTTGAGATTTGAGGGCTTTGTTGTGTTTTTTTGTCATTGGCAACCAGTTCTGGATTGCTGGACAGCAGTATATAACATTCAAATGGTCATACATGTTATCCAAAGTGTATTTCCAACAGTAGGAAGGCAGTGAAAGTCTATTTGGATTGGAATTATACATAAAAGGACCTATAGTTTCAGCCTCGGATTCTCCACCTATGGACCACAGCATATCTGTAATACAGTTTTCTGGTCACAACCTTCAGAATGTTATGGTTTGCAATATGCTTGACTAACTTAACATTCATGTATGCTTTTTCACGCACTGGTTTTCAGAAGGAAATTAAACTACAATAAAAAATTTAAACACAGTAATTCCATGTTTGAAAGATATTAACTTGTATTAAATGTAAATGTATTATTATTATTATTAAATGTAACAGTAATGGACAGGTAATGGGAAAATGTGTAAATTTTTTATTTGCCATGTTTTTTTCACTGTGTTTAATAACAAAGAGTACCAGACTATCTGGCAACCATTAGATGCCTGGTGTGTGTCTCTGGGATGGCTGTGTACAGTGTGCTTGAACTGGTGAGAGAGGACAAGCCTTGGGTCAATCCTACTTAATGCACTCCTGACAGGCCTCAGCTGTTAAAGGATTTAGTTAGTAAATGACAGCCAGCTGTTGCCAGATGTTATAAACAAAACTCTGAGCTGGATGCTCTCTCTCTCAATCTCTCTCTCTCTCTCTCTCTCTCTTTCTCTCTCTCACACACACACACACACACACACACACACACACACACATGCACAGCAGTACTGCGGTACAACATTACTGACCTCTGCTTTTCTGTCTTATTAGTTTAGTTGTGTCTCTCTCAGGTTACAGCAGGTGTACATTTGGTTCATGATAATTATTGGACAAAACAGAGAAATATATTTTATACAACTTCCCACTTTTGTGGAGAATGTCTGCTTTAATGCATCACCACAATAATATATATAAATACCTTTTTTTCATAAACAAAATGGAAATGCTCACATTAGGATTTATAGTTCATACACTTAACCACTAAGTACTTTCCCCTTTCCAGCACTTTCCACTTACCCTGGGCAGTGTGTACTGATTGAACTACTGTACTGCAGTTAATTCAATCTATCATTGAAGTAATTCACATGTAAGGACACATTTTAAATGCTATCGGCCAAAACACAGTATTGGTGCTGATTTTACTTTTTTAATGTTCTAAATATAATACAAAAATTTGTGTGCCAAAGAAGCTACTTCTGAAGTTTATGCAACATGAAAGTGACAAATCGTACTTCCGTAAAAATTTCAAGTTTCTCTCTTCAACCATTTTGGAGGGAAAATTTTATATGTGCTCCCAAAATGGCCATTTTTCAGTGTTCTACTGTCTCGCATCAAACAATAATTATTTAAAATGCAAATTATTCATATCTTTTTATTAGTATTGATACTAAAATTGGTATAAGCTTTAGGCATATGACAGTAATAATTGTTGCTTGAACTGGCTTTTGGTAAAAGCTTAAAAAGCTAAATATCTGTAGTGTCTGTAACCATGTTGAATTCATGTTGTAATATCTTACAAATTTTGCATTTTGGAATTATACACTTTTTCAGGTTTATGTCTTTTTATGTGAAGTTTCATCTGAATAACAATTAAGATCACAAAAAAAAAAAAAAAAGAGTTACGGACACTACATAAAGTCATAAAATTGTATTTAGCAAATGTGTTCCTTTTGAACTGATAAATGTGCATGCATATTTACAAAAAATGAGGCATAGATTAGGAGATAAGAAACATATTATGTATAAGTATTATGAAAAATTGTGTTATATGATCCTATTTAAAAAGTGTCACGAACGTGCTCTCTAGTGAAATAGACACAGATGCAGGCGGGCTCAGAAAGAACAGAGTTTATTAGTACCAGC
>JAQMYL010000006.1:5631774-5647534 GCA_030014365.1 Clarias pachynema | reverse complement strand
AAGTTATTACCCGCCACAGCCGAATTTTACCCGCATTTGGCGGGTGGGCGGGTGCCAATGTCAAGCCCTGGTGTGTGAATGTTGATCGGAGGTCCTACCATGGTCATACAAATGGGAATATACATATATACGTATTACTATGTAAATAGTATATAATAATAATAATAATAACAATAACAATAAATGCTGTATATATAGGGGTCAGGGTTGTGCAATATAGAATGCCACCCATTTTTTCAGCACAACCTAGGCAATATGCTGCAAATAATTTGATTTCATTTTACCCAACTGAACAAATATGACTATGTCTCGTTTTCCCATTTTTTTGCATGCTACATTTTCACGACATCACGCCCATATAATCTGACACATTTTAAAAGTATTGATAACATTGGTTTTACATGACATATCTGAACACCCAAACACACAGCGTTATGACTGAAATCTCCTCCATCGACACAAACTGGCAGGATTTCCATATAAGGAGTTGTTTTTTTGTTAAATCGGTCATCGACCAATGTTGCATTTCCGGTATAGATCTGTGCTGCTCAGGTTTTAAGTGTTAATGTCCATTATTTTCGCAGTTATCGTTTCACTTCCATAATGCAAGGTTAAGCTAAAATTCGACATGTCTCTGAGGATAATAGTGCGCTTTCAGAGTAAATGGATTGACAGAGTGTTAGGCTATATTAACAAAAGATTGTTTTAGGCATGTACGTGGAAAGAGATTGATGGATGACTGGGTGCCAAATCGAGGCTATAGATTTTTGTAATAATGCTGGTGAATTTGTAGAAATTAAATATCTTTTTAAATGTAATTTTTGCATTTGAAATGCTTTGCAAGCATAAATGTTTTCTAAGTTTTCAGTTGAAGTCACTTTTTAGTAAATTTTGCTGTAAATCAGTGCTTCAATTATAGAATAAATGTTAGTACTGTACTTAATTCTTTAATGCAACATCTACTTTTGAAAAATCATCCGATGAAAGGCAGTGTCTGGAATCATAATTAAATTCACTGTTGGGGTTTGGAGGACATTTTACAAATCGACCTGAGCTGAGCCCTGAGATATTTTGTCCATGCAGAGATACCCGCCAGGAATACTATTACTACTTCTTCATTGCACTCAACAGGGAATAACACTTTCCTGCTCAGTTCTGGCAGATTAGCCCAGCAGATAAAGGAGCCCCAGGCGTGACGTGATGTGAACGTCCTACTCGTCCTGTAGGATACATCTGGTGTTCTCTCTCTATCTCATGCCACATTAGCAAAGCCAGCATGAGACAGAGGAGCTGTCTTTCAGCATGTACAGAAGGATATGAATGAGATGACCCAGGAGTGTGCTCTCTCTGTAAACAATGATGTTTTGTCAACATGACGTAGTGTAAAATGGGGTCAGATCGTATGACAGAAAACTGGTTCGAAAGTAGTATTTGAATAGTATTTAATTAGTATTTGAATCCATTTTTACGTGTTTCTTCCAAACCATGCAACGCCAGCCGACCGCATCTTTTCAAACTGCTCACTCATGCATCGTAGGGGGCGGCGTAACACATTCGGAGGACAGCGCTATCCGCTCCTTCCGCTTGCGTGAGCTCACAGACGTCCATGACTGGCTGTAGAGCCGTGATTAATGTGGGAGCAGTAAGTACCTCTCATCCCTCCCCTCTGAGAGAGCTCAGCCAATCAGCTCTCTGTGAGAGGTTACAGCATCACCCGGGAATCAAACTCGCGATTTCTGGATGATAGGGCGAGCACTTTAAATCAGCTCACATTTAAACACCAAACTTCTCTGTTGATCCTTGTTTTGTACTTGTTTGGGAATAAGACAAAAGTATGTACTGTTTTGAGTCTTGCCTCCTGACACATCCCGCCCATTTTTCTAACGAGGTTTGAGACTGGTCCTGCATGCAGTGGCTGGATGTGGCCACCTACAGTACCGATGGTGGGCCTCAAACCTGGATCCTGACATCCTTAACTTAGAGCCTTAGTCCCCTGATCCACCATCCCTTTAGATTTATGCTTGTATAACATGTCTCAAAGCTCAAAGCAGATTTATGTCAATGAGGATTGGGGAACCTGCTTTTTAGTTGCTTATGTGAGGGACAGCATAACATATAAAAGTTAACTTCCTAATAAACATACAAAGTCAGGTTTTTGGCCTTGCATGCAGAAGCACAATCTCTATTTCTCTAAACAAACTTTTCACTGACTAGTGTAAACAGTAGCTTGTTACCAGCTCATTCTTCACAGTTCTTCCTTTCAATCACAGCCAGCATTCGACCATGCCCGCCCACTGCTAGCCACACAAATGTATCTCGAAAGCACTTACAATTTATTCTGTGTAAGCCCTGTCCGGAAATAATCCTGATAAACAGGACACATGAAATGATGGAGTTTAAATGGGGCCAAAGACGTCCCACCTGTTGCAGACCTGTTACCATGGGGACGCTGCAGGATTACTTGGATAAACACCGAACGGGCTGTAAATTCAGCCATTTATAACTCGCAGAGAGGAAGAGTAGGGGGCCAGAGTGACCATGTCTGGCCTTTCTCAACATGCGTCCCTGATTTCACACTCTTGTAAAGATTAGGGGATTAGAGCCAAGGATTTTTAACTGTTAAGACTTTCCTTAGGTACATAGAAAATCAGTACCGAATTCAAGAAGATAGCAAATAGTGATGTGACTATGTGACTATAATTTTACTTAAACGTTTATCAAAGCAAATATGAATGCTTATTCAAGAATATGTTTTTTGTAAGTATGACAAATCAGCTTTGGGTTTTTGTAAAATTCCCACATAAAAATGTAAAACTACAGGGGTTGGACAATGAAACTGAAACACTGGCCAATTTAGTGTTGGGGGTCTCATGGCTAAATTTGACCGTGCTCTTCCTGGTAGAATTTTTTTTGACTCCCACAGTATATCAGATGGTTTTCATGGTTTTCTTGCTTTTTTAAGTTGATTTGGACACATCTAATGCTTTTGCTATCTCACTTATGGGTCCCTTTTGATTTTTCAGCCTAATGACTGTTTACTTCACTGGCAGTGACAGATCCTTGAATTTCACATTGAGAGTAAACAGTAACAAATTCCAATACAATGCTAAACTCGAAATATAAACTCTAGACCTTTTATCTGCTTATTGTAAGTGAATTAATGAGGGAATAGCACAAATCTGCTGATGGAATAGCTTAGCTGCTAGTTACTTTTGGTCCCAATAATAATAATATTTTTGCCAAAGTTTAAATAGTCATGGGCTATATTTTTCTTGTACAGTTGCATGTGTAATCTCTTGTGTTCATATTATCTGTTTGTGTGGATTTTTTTTCATGGTCAGAAATAAACATTTCACTGAAGTGGATGGAATGACATAATTAAGGTGTGACATTTGAAATCATCTGGTAGAAGGGTATTTTCTAACCTATAGTCCACAATTGTGGGGGGAAAAAAAATGATTTGTTTTGACATTACCAACTCCAGATGGTAAAATTGCATGTCCCTGATTTAAGATTCCTGCCTTGTTTTTACAAACCAGCTTGTTTAAAACACCTGGAACACCTGGATGCATTTGGGAAACACAGCAATGGCAGGAAGGGGAGTCTGGACTAGAAAAAAAACAACAACAATATGATGTGCACACAGACCCCAAGGCAGGAATCGAACCCGGACCCTGGAGGTGCATGGCGACAACCACTAAGCCACCGATAATTGAAGTGTACTTTTTTTATTTGACTCATTTGCTTGCAATTGCCTTTTTTAAATTTTTTATTTTAGTTGCCCTTATGTATGCATAAAAGAGATCATACCAGAACAACCATGCAGTCAGAATACTTTTAGCTGTTGCCTTCAGTGCAAGGTGTGCTCGCTGTAGCTCTTAGTTTTTATGGCTGTTAATTGAATGATGCATGTTTTTCTCTGCTGCTTTCTCACTAATGGCTGCTGGTGCCACACGAGAAAGGTAGTTTGTCTGGAGAAAGAGCCAATGATAGATTTGCTTTGTGCACACACAGGGCACACACAGGACACACACACATGTACATGGATGTCGAAAATAGCCAGGTTTTATTTAGTCGTGTTTGAAAACTGTATCTGTTTGTGTAAAGCGATGGACGTATGGATATTTATCTAACGCAGAAAGACAACTGTGGTGGATTATATGTGATAAAAGATATATTGAATTTTATTGAGCGCTATTGTTGGGTACTGCTATAATGACAGTGATGTATTGTAATGATTTAAATACATAATGGAGACTTTAGCATGTAAGTAAATTCAGTGCTTAATCTTAAGTGAGCTTTACTGACCTTACTCAACATTTGAAATATTTAAATTAGAAATATATTTTTAAAATATATACATTAGACTATGTCTTTTGTTTAATCTTAAAGCATACTGATGTATAAAAGATCAATCTAGACCTTGTTCGACATACATAGAAATGTAGTGAAACAGCTGTGAATAAACACTGTTATTTACAGCAATTATATAGATAAGTATGCTTATCATAGTATGCTTAAGTATGCTTAAATATAATGAATTGTAAAATTAATGACAAAAATTAATGAATTCCATAACATATTAATATTAATGCTTTTATGGTTTCTATAGCAACAACTAACAAGGACTTTTAATGTTGGCTGTCCACAAAATCTGAGACTAATAATGAATAAATTATGACAATGTGGTGTTGTTTAAAACCCTTAAAACCCAAGACACAGCATCAATCAGTGACTATTAAAGAATATATCTGCTTATATGGAAGCCTTGCCGGTGTCTGTTAACGGGGAGGCTGCAGATTTCAAACTGGGTATTTGGGTTTGTGGATAATTGGTGTTCCCAAATTGCCCGTATTGAATAAGCTTGTGAACGTATGTGTGGATTGGTACTCAAGTCTCTTGGTACAGTATAGGCTCCAGGCTCCCCGCAGCCCTGAATACAGGACGATGAGTAAGTGAGTGAGAATATGAGAATGATGTTGCAAATATGTAAAACTCTCATAATGAATATATTATTATGATTTCTATTTTTATTTATATATTTTTTGGTCATAGAAACAACCGAAAACAACAATAAAACACATGATCGTCTGTATCTGTGCTATTTCTTTGCCTATGTGACCCATTTTTTTATTTTATGTTTTTTGCTTAGTCATGTTTGGGTATTTGGTTAAAATGAACTAAAATTCAGTTCATCATATTGTCTGTTTTGTTCTGAAAAAAAGGATACGTCACTCTATACTGAACAATCCCAAGCCTGTTTAATAAAAACAGTAAAACAAATAATGGCTGAAATGCTTTAATTAAAATTAAAATGCAGACAAAATTAAAATGCAAATGCAATTTCAAAAAGGCGATTTCTTTTTACATTGCTTTATTATAGTTACTTAGATGCCTCATTTAAATAATGTCCTCTTATTTATTTCTCATTTAACTAATTGCCATTCATTTTTTTTGCATTTCAATAATGGCCATTTATTTATTCCTCATCTGCATAATGTTTTCAGATGCTCTATGCTGGAAGTGCACTGTCCAAAAAACATTTTCTCAGTAATATTATTATCGGTGGCTCGCTAATGGTTAGCGTTGTTGCCTTGCACTTCCAGGTCTCGGGTTCGAATCCCACCTCTGGTCTGTGTGCATAGAGTTTTCATGTTCTCCCTATGTTTGGTGGGTTTCCTCCGGGTTCTCTGGGTTTCCTCCCACACTCCAAAGACATGCAGATTAGGCTAATAGTCATTTACAAATTGCCCGTAGTGTGTAAATGTTGACTGGAAATACCAATGGGAATAAATACAATGGTCACTGTTGGCCTCTATGGTCCATAGTTGGACTACAGAGGTTCCTAGATGGATGGATGGATCATTATTATTATTCAGTTATATGTCACATGTATCTTATAGCACATTCATTCATTCATCTTCTATACCGCTTTATCCTGTATTCAGGGTCGCGGGGGGCCTGGAGCCTATCCCAGGAAGCTTCGGGCACGAGGCAGGGTACACCCTGGACAGGGTTCTTATAGCACAGTGAAATGATTTTTTCCAGTTAGGACGCTGGGGTCAGAGAGCGCAGGTTCAGCCGGGGTACAGCGCCCCTGGAGCAGATTGGAGATTAAGAGCCTTGTTTAAGGGCTCAACAGTGGAAGTCTGGCAATGCTGGGGCTTAACCGACTGAGCCACCAAAACATCCTCAATTTTTTTTCCTAGCTAGCACTGCCAAAAATTTTAATTGATTAATTTTCTATAACAGCATGACATTAGTTATAGTTGTGACATGAACAGAAGGTTTTTAAAAAAGCACTCACAATTTGCCATTCCTCGCCACCCTGGAGATATATCCGTCGTTTCTGTGGTAGTTAATTAAGGGATTAAGTAGCCAGCTCGACGGCCAATTGCCATTCACAAACTATGGGCAATTTAGGATTAATCTGCATGTTTTTGGACTGTAGTACAAATATTAAGAAAACATGTTATTATGTTATTATTAAAACGTATATAGTTAATATGGAGATGTTCAACCTTTACGGAAGGAGTCTCCAGTGCTAGCATAGTAACAGGCAGGAAGTTTTACAGTAGGTTTTTCTTCAGCAATAAAATTGTCTGCAATTTTCTTTCTATAATAAAAGATGAAAAAGCCTGGATCCTACTACTACTACTACAAAAACTTATTTTACTGTATATTCTGCATAAAACACAGATGCACCATGCAGTCCAGACTCTGTCCTGTTGGACCTCAAAATACCTCTGTCATATTGATGTATCCTTACAGGGACCTGATACAGACGTATACTCTATAATCACATTGCTACAAAGTAGTGCTTGAATGTAATTGTCCCATTTACTAACTGCTGATTAGATTGAGGACTTTGCTCTCTGATTCTAATAGAAAATCCAATATGCTAGCTGATTTTATTTTTGTAGAAGTATTAGCATGCTTACACTGGATAACCTTTTCACCATAGCTGCATTCAAACACAGACTAATCTCTCAGCTCTCAGCCCTAAACGGTCTGGTTCCAGTATTCTCTATATCGCTCCTTGATCTGGGTTCTCACTGAGTAACACTCTCCTAACCTCACTCTATCTGTCTACTCTAGACAACTGCGTCATGCTTTTGTTATCACTTTGTTAATGTTTAGACTTCTATCTGACATTAAGATTGGGCCTCTGTTAGGAGCCACGTACAGTAGAGGTCCGTCTTGAACAAAGTGAGATATGTGTATAGACATGTTGCTCGTTTGTGTGAGATGTTTGGGGAACTGGATGTGAGATTCTCACACAAATTGCAGACTCCTAATCTTGTGGATCTCGTGGTAGCATAAGCGCTATGACTTCTCCTTTCTCCTGATGGATTTCAAGAAGGGGGCAGAACAGACTGAGTAGCTCAGTGCAAAGATTAGTACAGTATTGTGAATCATTGAAGTGAAAAATGTGCAAAAAAATCTAGTTAATTCAATGTGACGTTACAGTTCCTTTGCAAGAAATTACACTGGGCATCATTACACCATCTTTGTCAGTCTCTGTTTATCTGTCTCTCTTAAGTGTCTGTGTGTGCGTGTTGGTTTTTTATATCAGTTTATGTGACTCAACGTGTCATGTTTTATGCGTGTGTATACAGTAATGTGCAAAAGTCGTAGGCACCATATTATACGCTGTACCTATTTTGTTATATATGTTTATCATGTCTACATAATTATGTACAAAATAATTCAGTATTTCTATATATAACTTAAAAATTAATAAATAAATAACATTACAGGAGAATATATGCATGGCTGTAAAGAAAAAAAATATAGTACAAGAAAGACAACTTTGAGTATGAGTTCTTCTGGTAACTTTGTCCCACTCGCTCCTTTCTATTTTTATGCAAATCCCAGGAGTGTACATTAGGTTTTTTTGTTTCCATCTGAAAACTGCTCTGTCTTGTATTGACTCATCTAGTATATATACAGGTGCATCCGAACAAATTAGAATATCATCAAAAAGTTGATTTTCAATTCAAAAAGTGAAACCCGTGTATTATATAGATTCAATACACACAGACGGATATATTTCAAGTGTTTATTTCTTTTAATTTTGATGATTAAGGCTTATAGCTATTAAAAAAAAGATTTGTAACAAAGAAATGTTGGACTACTGAAAAGTATGAACTTGTACAGCTCTCAACACTTGGTCGAGGCTCCCTTTGCATGAATTACTGCAGCAATGCGGCATGGAAGCGATCAGTCTGTATCACTGCTAAGGTGTTATGGAAGCCCAGGTTGCTTTGATAGATGCATTCAGCTCTTCTGCATTGTTTGTTCTGGTGTCTCGCATCTTCCGCTTTACAATACCCTATAGATTCTCTATGGGGTTTAGGTGGGGTGAGATTACTGGCCAATCAATCACAGGTATACGATGGTCCTTAAATCAGGTATTAGTACTTTTGGCATGATTATAGTGGGCAGGTGCCAAGTCCTGCTGGAAAATGAAATCAGCATCTCCATAAAGCTTGTCAGCAGAGGGAAGCAGGAAGTCCTACAAAACTTCCTGGTTGACTGCTGCACTGACCTTGGACCTGATAAAACACACTGGACCAACACCAGCAGATGACATGGCTCCCCAAACCACCACTGACTGCGAACTTTACACTGGACTTCAAGCAACTTGGATTCTGTGACTCTCCTCTCTTTCTCCAGACACAGGGACCTTGATTTCCAAATTAAATGCAAAATTTACCTTTATCTGAAAAGAGGACTTTGGCCCACTGAGAAACAGTCTGGTCCTTTTTGTCCTTAGCCCAGGCAAGACGCCTCTGATGTTGTCTCTGTTTCAAGGGTGGCTTGAAACAAGGAATGTGACAGTTGTAGCCCATGTCCTGGACACGTCTGTGCATGGTGGCTCTTGAAGCACTGACTCCAGCTGCAGTCCACTGCTTGTGATTCTCCCCAAAATTCTTGGGCTTAGTTTTAGAATTCTCCCAAGGCTGCGGTTATCTCTGTTTCTTGTGCACCTTTTCCTACCACATTTTTTCCTTTCATTCAACTTTCCATTAATGTCCTCGGATACAGCACTCGGTGAACAGACAGCCTGAGAGACCATTTAAAGGCTCAGGATACTTTTGCAGGTGTTTTGAGTTTTTTAACTGATTAGAGTGTGACATCATGAGTCTCCAGTATTCAACTTTTTCACAATATTCAAATTTTCGGAGAGACTGAATTTTGGGTTTCATTAGCTGTAAGCCATAATATTCCAAATTAAAAGAAATAAACACTTGAAATATATCAGGCTGTGTGTAATGAATCTATGTAATATATGAGTTTCACTTTTTGAATTTGCTATCTGATATCACCTGAATGGAGATGGATTCCTTGTTGAGTGAACTTACTGTAGGGGTGACAGTAGCATGAACTCGTTTTTCTGCATTTAACTAGTGCCAATATATTCCTTATCTTGTCAATATCTCTGAGATGAAAGAGATATTCTAGTAATATTATCTCCATGGGCATCAAATGAAAGACTCTATCAAGAATCTATAATCACACCAAGGTCTTGCACATGAGGAAATCCGGAGTTACTGTGTGATCAGAAAGCTTACTTCTAGCCGCATGTGGTCCTAGTACCAGTACTTCTGTCTTGTCAGGATTAAGCAAAGGAAGCGAATAAGCATTCATTGTCTAATGTCCTTTACACATTCCTCATCTTTATTAAGCTGGTTTTTCTCATCTGGCTTTGCTGAGACATATAACTGTGGTCATAGGAGATGTTTTTAAAATGTCAGGTTTAAAGCATTTTTATTCTTGTATTTATGGATGGATGTTAATACCAGGTATGAGAAATAAACCGTATCTGTGCAAGAAACTAATGGGTCAAAAAGTCCATGCAGATGGGTTTACATCTCTGTAAGGTTAGCTTTAAGCAAGTCTCCTTGAGAATGCCAGATATGTATTTTTTTGTTGATTGAAAGCACATTTAAGGCTCTGGGATTCATAGAAAAGCTAATACATGACAAGTCTGTTGAGGAAAAACACACAGCATGTTTAGACCAGTATAAAAATTATGTTTGAGAAAGTCCAGTCCGGTCCAGTCCTCGGAGACCTCAATCGTGTCCAAGCTTCTAACACATATCTACATCATTAGAACGCTGTAGGAAATGGGTTAAGACTCTAATCTGCTCTTTATTCTAACAAACCTAATGCATGTAATGAGTGAGTTTAACATTAGGGTACTTAACTACTGGTTTGGAAGTTTTAAGGGAAGAAAAATATCATTCGAATGAAGGTCAGGAAGGTCCCCAAGGACTGAACAGGTCTGGAATTTCTCAAACGTCAATTATATAGTGGTTTACAAAGGCCCTGTGTGTGTTTATTTGTAGCATAGTAACATGGTGTAAGCGTGGGAAGCTATAAACTCAGTCACTCTGCCAAGAGCAGCAGCCAATAAGATGGACAGTTTTTTTTTTTTTCCCCAAGACATGAGACTGGGAAATAGTATTGGCACGTACAGTAAGTGAGTTGTCTTACAAGGATTGTAGTGCTGTTGAGTCTTATGTGTCTTCCTGAATGGATTACACAAATCGAGTCACGTTCCTTTGGGAGAGGACACGATTACATTTGCAGTTCACACCAGCAAATAAAGAAAGAGTTAGTGTTTCAACATACTGTAGATGTCAGTCATTTTGATCTCCTATAAAACTCTTACTTTTGACATGTTACACTACTACTTAATATCTTCTCACTATTCACAATTTACGACAGATTCATCGCAGAGTCATCACCTAAACTATGGGTCTGAGGGATGCACATACTTTAAAAAAATAAAATAAATTCTTAACACAGTGAGTCCCACAATAAATAAATGAGCTGATGTTGCAGAATATTAATCAACACATCCTGATTTCCTGATTTGACAATCCATCCAAACTGGACTTTAATTGGTAATAGTTATGCTAAAAAGCCTATACGACCGCTGATGATCTAAAACTAAACAAAATAAGAAAAGTAGAGTTTTCAATAAGAATATAAAGAATGAAATGAGAGATTTTTCTGTACAAATGAAATATATATATACTCAGAGGAATCTCGCCATACGAATGCCCTCCCTGTTAAAACTTATTTATGTCACTGGAAAGCCAATCGAAGCAAATTTATAAAATATAATTTAATAATTTTTTTGCAGATTTTTTTTGTGCAAGGATGGATCCCAAGAAAGTTAGCAAGGACACTTTCAGTCGGTGGCGGCACATTGGTGTAGTGGTTAGGACTGTTGCCTTGCACCACCAGGGTCTGGGTTTGATTCCTGGCCAGGTTCAATTCCTGCCACTGTGCACATAGAGTTTGCATGTTCTCCCCATGCTTGGTACGTTTCCTCCAGGTATTCTGGTTTTCTCCTAAAGACATGCAGATTAGGCTAATTGGCGTTCACAAATTGCCTGTAGTGTGTGCCCTGCAATGGATTGGCACCCTGCCCTGGGCCACCTCGAGTCCTAAGTCTCCTAGGATAGGCTCCTGACCCCCCTGGACCCTGAATATTAAGCGGTATTGACGATGAGTGAGTGAGTAAGTGAGTTTTAGTCGGTGGTAGTCAATTAAGATGTATCTAAAAAATTATTATTTTCATCACTTTGTCCAAAAGATGAGGTGATTGTTCGCTGATGTGTCTGTTTTCAGTTTCTTTTTTGGTTCCATGATGGTAACTGAGGGAGTAATACAGTTACATTGCATCAGCCTAAAACCACACTATTGTGGTTTTAAGTGAACACAACGGCCTTGGAAGATAAGCAGAACTTTATTTCTGGTGGGAATGTGTCGCAGAGGACACACATAAATTAAAAAATGTGTTTTTTTTTTCACCTCATGGGTCCATGGGTTTTTATCATATCTGAACTTTACACTGTGTATAATCAACACTGTTTCTAGCCAGCTGGTATGACCATGGTGAGATATGCAGTTAATCACCGGTGTAAGACTGCTTTCTTCTTAGTAAACCCACTGCTTTCGGATTGGCAGATCAGAACCCTGGCTCAATTCATCACAGCATTACAGCATTACACAGTTTTGGCTTCAGCGATGGTTTTGGCTCCTGTTTCTACAAAGCATGCTGTGTCCAATGAGGCCAAAGTCCAATATGTATCCTGCTGATACAGTTTAACTGTATTACAAGAACATAAGTGTTTTTTATACTTATTATAATTCTTAGATCTGATTGGTCAGTACATGATTGATTTTCCACAACAGCAGAGCTGATATTAGTGCCTGGTAACATCTTAGTCATACGGATTTGTATAGGAGCTAATCATAATATTAGGGATGCAACGATACCATTTTTTCAAAACTGATTCGATCCGATACCAAAATTTCTGAGTATCTGCCGATACCGATACCAGTCCGATATCAGTGGGGGTATTTTACCTTCAAAACTAAGGAATGTAGACAATTCACTTGGTCATTAAAATTTATTTGTTTTTGGTATAGAAAGAAATAGCAAATCTGACTGCACATTGTTGGATAAAAAAGAGGAAAAAAAGAGATACATGATATGCAATCTACATACAGTATGGCATTTTAAAGAAAACTGAATGGTGCAGTAGCAAAATTAACAGTAATTTCAACAGTTATGTGCGGAAACTCTGGAATACAGCTTGGGTAAAGTGGTCTCAGAAACGTATGTTCGAGATGGCAAACTATCTCGCGGTTCCAGATGCTCCATGAGGCGACAGAAACCAGGGTTTTCGACAACAGAGTGAGGTGGACATCTAGAACAATCAATTCAAGTACCTTTTCCTGTTACTTTTACAGCTTTAGGGTTCTGATGTGAAAGTTTCTCTTGCCTCTGAAACGCATCTGTCAACGTCAGCTGCTTTGACTCATCCTTTTTCCGTTTGATTTGTGCGAACTCCTCGTGTTCCTTTGTGTGATGTAAAATATTTCCATATCAGCGACATGTTTAACGCGCTGAGGTAACCTACTTCGCATGTAAAAGATTCCCGCTAAACTCGCCTGTCACACTCATGTGTGGCTGCGTAAGCAGCGCAACGTATTTTAAATGTATTTTATTTTAAAGGCAATGTTTTAAAATAAATAATTGTGTTCGTATAAGAATTATTATAGTTTTTACTGTAGACTAATATTTTTTGCTATTCAGTTAATCAAACTCTGGTAACGGTATCGAATTTGGATCGGTCACGCATCACCAATATCCGATCCATTCAAAAAGCTTGGATCGGCGTCGATACTGATCCAGAGTATCGGATCGATGCAACCCTACATAATATACATTACTGAGCAAAAGTCTTGAGCCACCCTAATTTTTCATATTAATATAAATCACATAGATCAAATAAAAGACGGTTTTACTGTGACAGGCAGCAAAACTACTTTAAAAAATGCTTGTTTATGTAACAACCTCAGCAGCAGCCTCATTTCCCCTTTTGTCTGTTCCAACCACTCAGCATGAGCAGTATACTAATCAACATCCTGATCATCGGTCAACATCTGCACCTGTTTCTCTCTGGTTCATGCCATACGTTTTAAAAAAAAAAATTTTATGCTGAAATACAAGTCCTTCAGGAAGCCTGGAGAACTATTCTTCAAAACTACATTAAAATACGACAAATTCTGGCTCTTTGGAGCTCCAGTGCCAGTGCGTTGCAGTAGACAGTAAGTTGTGAATGTATGTTTTTTTCAAGTTTATCAACAATATAATTGCAACAATATGACATTTATTGTAAAGAATATGAAGCTATTGGCTTTTATTGTCATCTTCTTCTATACCGCTTTATCCTGTATTCAGGGTCGCGGGGGCCTGGAGCCTATCCCAGGAAGCTTAGGGCACGAGGCAGGGTACACCCTGGACAGCTTTAATGTAAGTCATAGCCTAACCAGGTTAAATGCATGGATAAAAAAATATAAATGGAGTAACACACTCCAGTGGAAATGGAATCGCACCATTGTTGATACATGTTAAAACAAAGAAAGGGACGTGCTAAGATTAATTTCAATCACCTTTGGCTATAATTGCAACACAGTGGCTAGTTCATGTGTGAAAATGCTCCGTCATGCTTCCAGAAGCACTCTTTTACAATTCCCACCATCTCCTAGGGTTCGAGGAAGCATCTACTGTAGACTGTTTTCTGTTCTGGTACCCAGGTGGGGGAATGAACTTCCTGCAGATGTCCGTACAGCTGAGTCACTGGCGATCTTTAAGAGATGACTAAAGACTTGTCTGTTTCCTAGATATTTGGGTTATTCCATGAAGGAAACTTCAAAGCACTTTCGTAAGTGGCTCTGAATAAGAGTCTCTGTGAAATGGCAAAATATAAATTTAATGTGAGTCCTGGAATATGCCTTCAAGAAAGACTATTGATGTGATAACCTGGTCATTCAGTACATTCAGGTCGTCATCTGACAAGCCTAGACCTGACCAACTGAAAATCATAACACTGTCTCCAGAGGCTTTTGCAGTGGGCAATATGTACTGTATGATGGGTACATCGCTTCATGCGCTTCCCTTCTTACCCTGACACACCCCTCAATCTGGAATAGGGTCAGTCTGAACTCATCAGACCACATGACCTTTTCCTATTGCTCTGAAGTCCAATCTTTGTGCTCCCTAGCAAATTAAAACTTTTTTTCTGATTAGTCTGACTAACAAGTGGTACCCCTCGGGGTACAAGGCAGGATACAATCTGGACAGGATGCCAATCAATCGCAGGACATACACACTCACACACCATGGGCAATTTGGGAACGCCAGTTAGCCTAATCTGCATGTCTTTGGACTGTAGGAAGAAACCCGAGTACTTGGAGAAAACCCACCAGGCACGGGGAGAACATGCAAACTCCATGCGCACAGAGGCGGGAATCGAGCCTGGCCGGGAATCGAACCCGGACCCTGGAGGTGCAAGGTGACAGTGCTAACCACTGAGCCACCGTGGTACATTTTCACTGCTTCATACTGCATGCCATGAAGTTTGTTTCCAGAGAAAAGGCTTGGAAAGTAAAATAATTCCGACCACCTCAGAAATGGTGCTTTCTTAAAACAAGCCTGAGACCTTTGATGGTGCTTTATAGATCCACTTTGCTTCGTGGCCAACATTTAGACATATTGATCCATTTTATTCTTCCTGAGTTTCCTCTGTACTTGTTCAGTCCTTCCTGTAGCTTCCTGCTAAATGGGCCACTTCTGGAGCTCTTCCAGCTTACTTTTCCAGTCCCATCTTTTCACACAGCAGGTGAAGGTAAACATTTGCATCAGGGGAATTGTGCCAGATTGAACCAGGCGAGCTGAGCTCATCCCACATCTGGTATTTGAGAGTGGGAGAGCACTCTGGGTTTAATTCAAGGCTGAGCATTAGTGACTAATGGTAAGCATGGCTCTCACCTGTGGAACAGTGCAAAAAAAAACATGTTGTCGTTCACATAGTCATGTGAATGAGGTCAGGCTTATCTTTTTTAAATATTGAATTTAAGCTTCTAGAAGTGTGCGTAATGAAGCACAGACCAGCATGACTTTTCCACTTATCAGAAGAGCTGTATGACACATTTTACAGTTTTTCTGCCAAGACAAAAAACTTACCATGATAGGTGATAGGCAAAGGTTATGAGAAAATAAGAATAACTTAAGTAAAAAAAAATCGTTCTCTCCCATGTTAAGCTAATTAATCATAAACCCCAAGTAAATTAATTTAAACAGATTTTATTTCATATATATATATATATCAGGGCTTGACATTGGCACCCGCCCACCCGCCAAATGCGGGTAAAATTCGGCTGTGGCGGG